>JAPXFY010000014.1:18728314-18740814 GCA_030674185.1 Monoplex corrugatus | reverse complement strand
CTCTGGTCCCCTCCCAAGAAGGCCAATTGGCCGTCTTGCCTCTCAAAATCTTGGTAAAAAGAATGGGTGGCGCTGCACTGCGGCGACTCGCTTTCAAAGGAGAGCAGCCCGAGTTTCACACAGTAAATACAATTTGACAAGACACGCACGCATACATACATGCATATATAAAATATATAAACACTCTCACACATGCATACACTTACGCGCGCGCGCGCGCACACACACACACACACACACACACACACACACACACACACACACACACGCACACACACACACACACACACACACGCAGGCACGCACACACACACACACCACACACACACACACACACAACAACAACAACAACAACAACATAAAGATATACGTAAAGAAAAATGACAACCGGGAACATCCTTGCCAAGTGAGTTAACCCTTTGACTCCCGCACCCTGTCTACCAGCTTCCTGTATTGTCATCCATGTTAGCAAAGCAAAAATTTCACCCTATGACTACCTCACCCTATCCACCAGCTTCCTGCAGGAAACTGGTGGATAGAGTGAGGGAGTTAAAGGGTTGAGTTTTTGCAGTTGGTGGATAGGGTGCGGGAGTCAGAGGGTTAAAGGCAGATAGTTTATCACAGTCCCATGAGAGAAAAAAAAGCAGTGCTGTCGATCTGTAATCGGAAAGAAAACGTGGGTTGGTGAGCAGCCTGGGTGACCTTCCTAGAATGTTCAGTCAGTACGTATGTCCATCACAGGGGAAGTCCTGATGCTCCCAAGCAGGCAATGATCGTTTGCGTCTGTAAAGAAGTCGTCATAGACAGCTCCATGTTACGCGAGCCACTTCAGAGCAGATTTATGTAACTGAAACTTAATGTTTTAATGTGGGGTTCGTTCCATATCATTGGACCTCTGTAAGAGGATCTCATCATCATCATCATCATCATCATCATCATCATCACATCATCACCATCATTAATCATCATAAACATCATCATCATACATCATCATCATCATCATCACCATCATCATCATCATCATCATCACGTGCCCTGCCGCATGGCGTTGGCGATCATGGCCCTCCACACGAATCTATCCACTGTCGCTGCAAGTACATCTCCCATCCTCTCTGTCTTCAGCCACCCTGCAAGTCCATCCAATATTTTCTCCCTGGGTCTACATGGTGTTCTCTACCCCTCCAGCTTTCCTGTTGTGACCAGGTGTTCTAATTCCCCTTTCCTCATAATATGTCCTATAAATGTTGCTTGTCTTTCCATAATCTTCTTTATTAATGATATTCTTGAGTTTGCCTCTTTCATGATTGTCTCATTCGTTTTCTTTGCTGTCCATGGAATTCTCAACATTCTTCTTAAAAAAAACATATTTCAGTTGCCTCCATTTTGTTCTGACTTTGTGTATTGATTGTCCACGCCTCACAACCGTAAACAGTACGAGTACAACAGTAGAAAGAATCTACGTTGATTGAAACACTCTGGAATCAGAAGAAGAGAGAAGTTTTCTGCGTGGGGTAGAGATGTTAAGAATGTTAGAGAGATTATAAAGACCTGTACTAAAACAGATGCAAAAATTTTTGAGGAGAGCTTATAACAGATTGAGACTGAACAGAAAGCTAATGTGATGATTTGACAGGAGGGGAGGTATGCTCATATTTGGAAGACTAGAAAACGAGCCGAGCAGCATTTATTGTGAACTTTCTTGGAGCCTGTGGAGAAGATATTTTGGAAGACCAGCCAAAAGTGCATTGCAATGGTCAGATAGAGATAGAACAAATAAACTAATAAGTATAATTGGTGGCATCAGTGGAAAGGTAATGGCGAAAAGCACTGATTTTGCTGATTTCTAGATATGCCACTTTGCAGATGCCGGAAATGTTGCTGTTGAGAGGAGAATGTGTGGTCGAATGTGGCACCAAGTTTATGTGCATGTGGTGAGAATAGATTGTCAGTACCATTGACATGGCAGATGGAAGAGGAGGACAATTCGGAGTTTTGGTTGAATGATGAGCGTTACCTCTGTCTTATCATCGTGTACTTCAAATTTATTCTGTGTCATACAAAAACTTCAACTATATAGTTTTGACAGGTCGAAATCATGTGATCAACGCTTCTCAAATCGTTACAGTAATAGAACTGAGTATCATCCGTAAAGCTTCTTCGTGACAGAGAATGAGTCACGACGATAGATACCAGTTTAGCACACAAAACAAACAGTACAGGTCCGAAAATGAGCCTTGTGGGACGTCATAGTTTACATATGTTTCAGGAGACTAGAAGCCATTGACTAAAAATCTTTGAATGCTCGTTGCACTTTACATAAAAAAAAGAAGAACCGGATGGTATAGTAGATGATGGCTAATGCAGACAGTACTGATCTTACTGGTGATTAGTTAGAGAAATTTGTTGGTAGTTCAGTTGGAGAGAAGACAATTGAAAGAGAAACCGGTTCTGATTTTGGAGGTGGAACACTCACGAATCTTAGAAGAGTAAAATGATGTTTTACTTATAGCTCTTTGTACATTTTTGTCACTCGGTGTTTAGCCACGTTTAAGATTTTGTTTAGGATCATTGCACTCAGCGAGGTAATCTTTATGCTCACCTGTTTTTAAATCCCATTTTCCACGCCACCTTAATTGCCACAGAAGCTGGCACAGTTTTTACAATGCGATGATGATGATGATATTGATGAGGATGATAATCATGATGCTATGGAGTTCCATCTAGGATTGAGTCTGCGTGACAGGGCTGTACTCTACGCTTACTATCATAATATATCCTGGCGTCAACCAGGCCCGAGAGATACAGACACCTACGGTGCTGGTCAGAAAATTTAAGCAACACCCTCAGTGACGCATCCGTAAAGTGGATGAAACTCAACTGTGTGGTCCCAGTCTTCTCAATGAGCCCGCAGCACGCCCAACTTAGGGTAGGAGCCGGTTGGAGCCGAAAAATCCCACAATGATTTTTGAAGGGACACATTTAAGATCTGTTTGTGAATGGTGAGCTTGGAGGCTAACCACGGTGGTTCTCTTTTGCGTGACCTGCTACAACACTGTACCAGGGACAAGGGGAGAACCTGGTGCATTTTGATATGTCAATTAACATCAGGAAGAGAGTTCTTGAATGTTATATAGAACCAATATGTTGTACGGATGTGAGGCGTGGACAGTCAACAAGCAAAGCCAGAACAAGATTGAGGCAGCCGAGATGTGGTTTCTAAGAAGAATGTTGAGAGTTCCATGGACAGCAAAGAAAACAAACGAGACAGTCTTGATGGAGGCAGACACAAGTAGATCACTCATAAGGAAGATTAGGAAAAGACAGGCAACATTTATAGGCCATTTTATGAGGAAGGGGGATTTGGAGCACCTGATCACAACAGGAAAGCTGGAGGGAAAGAGAGCACCAGGTAGACCCAGGGAGAAAATGCTGGACGGACTTGCAGAGTGGCTGGGGACGAGGAGGGTGGGGGAGATGCTAGGGGCAACGAGAGATAGGGACAAATGGAAGCCCATGATTGCCAACGCCATGCGGCAGGGCACCTGATGATGATGATGATGACTGGACTGTGAGAGTCTATTATGGTTTGTAGGAGGAACTGGTGTAGCTTCTGGTGAGTGGGTCGGGATGCTGAGTTGAGCAACGACCGTAGGTCTTCTCAGTTTGATGCTTCTTCTGTCAATGTTGGCGATATTTCTTTCCTCCACAAACCTCGAGGGAACCGTTGTTACGGAGACGGACACTTGGACAGTGAAACAATCAAGAGGATCAAAGTAATATACGTGACCGTAGCCATATCACACAAGTAACATCAAAGACTTGCTTGCTTCTTGTCTGTTTCATACAGTGAACCATGATGAAAAGTGAAAGCCGTGACCGTATTCACCTCACACAGACCATGTACCATGATGAAAATTAAATCCGTGACAGTATTCACCTCACAGACCATGTCAACGACTTGCTTTTTGTCTTGCTGGCCACTGTCACTGTTGTAACCCGTGGCCACAAAAAACAAAGAAAAGAAAATTAAGTACACATATCAATACATTCACGCACATATCTGAGGACATGCCCCCCCCCCCCCCCAAATGTTGACCACACCGTCCAATTTATCGCACAGGGCATTTAAAAAACACACCTGAATACAAACTTAAGCATACCTAAGGGCACCAAAACATATATATAAAAAAAAGGGCATAAATTACCTAAAACTGTTTCCGCACATCTCACCTCCCTAGTGTCAAAAATGCACCTAATACATGTACCCAATTATCAGTCCTAAGAAAAAGTACGTAAGACTTTATCGAACACATACAGGTGAATGGACCAGCAAGGCAGAAAATGATAGGAAGAAATGACGGAAAGCAAAGGAACAAGACAGAAACAAAGAGAGTGACAGAAAAGAGGAAATTTCTAGCATAGAATGTCCAAAAGATGGGGATATTGTTAATACTGAAAGAGCCCCCGGCATCCCCATGGGGGAACAGGGCAAAAAGGGATAGTTTTTCATGGTGATAAAGAGGAGAATGAGGACACAAACGATGATGATATGGACCTTCATTTCGGATTTGAGTCTGAATGACGGGACTGTAGTCCACACCTGCTTTCAGAATAATCATATGCTGGAGAAAACCAGGCCTGAGAAACAGACACCTGCAGTGTTGAACAGGAATTTTAAGCATCGCAGACACAACTGTAAAACGGATGAGACTTGACTGGGTGATCCCAACAAGGCCACAGCACTTTCAGCTCACGGTAAAAGCCAGTGAAGGCAGAAAATGTTCGCAAGAATTTGTTTTCCAATCTTCCAGGTCACAACACACACACACACACACACACACACACACTCACACACACACACACACACACACACACACACACACACACACGCACACACACACACACACACACCACACACATAACACACACACACACACACACACACACACACACACACACACACACACACACACACACACACATTCCGTCTAATATCATTCATAGTGAAAAAACGTTAAATCAAAGAACGAACGAACACACACATACAGAGAGAGAGAGAGAGAGAGAGAGAGAGAGAGAGAGAGAGAGAGAGAGAGAGAGAGAGAGAGACAGAGAGAAAGAGAGAGAGAGAGAAGAGAGAGAGAGAGAACATCAAATACGCACGTTAATGATCCCGTAAGTCACGTTGGCATATGGAAGACACCAATTATGCAACACTCCTGAAAATGAAGTGATGATCGACTATCCTGTCGACCTAACGGATAAGCCGCCATACTGGTCTCCAGCGCCGAAATATGGGGTCAGAAACAAGAAAAAACAGAAACAGAAACAAAAACAAGACAAACACATCAGCCATACTCTTTAACCCTTTGACTCCAGCACCCTATCCATCAACTGCAAAAACTTAACCCTTTGATTCCCTTTCCATATCCACCAGCTTCCTGCAGGTGAGGGAATCAAAAGGTTAAGTGTTTGCTTTGCTAGCATAGTTGGTAATGCAGGATGCTGGTGACCAAGGTGCGAGAGTCAAAGGGTTAAAACCCACTCACACATATCACAATTGATTAGCATTCTTACCAACAAATGCCTATCAATTAACATCAGGAAAAGAGTTCTTGAATGTTAGATAGAACCAATACCGTTGTACGGTTGTGAGGCGTGGACAGTCAACAAGCAAAGTCAGAACAAGACTGAGGCAGCCGCGATGTGGTTTCTGAGAAGAATGTTGAGAGTTCCATGGACAGCACGGCAAAGAAAACAAACAAGACAGTCTTGATGGAGGCAGACACAAGTAGACCACTCATAAGGAAGATTAGGAAAAGACAGGCAACATTTATGGGCCATTTTATGAGAAAAGGGGATTTGGAGCACCTGGTCACAACGGAAAAGCTGGAGGGAAAGAGACCCAGAGAGAAAATACTAGACGGACTTGCAGAGTGGCTGAAGACGAGGAGGGTGGAGGAGATGCTTGAGGCAACAAGAGATAGAGACAGATGGAAGTCCATGATCGCCAACGCCATGCGGCAAGGCACCTGATGATGATGACACATATCTCGGCCTAATAACCATTAGATTAGAAAGATGTCTGAAAAAGACAAGTCAGACATTATCTTTTTTTTAAATTCATCCCCGAAGACGATTGTTAGACGGAAAGCTTGAAAATGACCAGTCGGTTGGTTGTGTTCTTCATAAGAACTCACCTATTCTCTAGACAGAGAGATACACGAACGGCTTCCTAAACAGAACTTCTCTCCCCGTTCCTGCTATAAAAGTCATTGCCTGCTATTAGATCTATCACTTCTATTAAACACTCATCCAGGCCTATCGATGTCCACACGATGGTCGGAGATTGTCTCCGGGCAATGAAACAGGCCATTCATTCGTCACATCACTGTCCATTGTGATCCGACACCCCACGCGAATGGTCAACGCTGCGCTGGTGATGGCTGGCGGGTGTGAAACTGCCGTACGTGGTTACTGGCCTTGAGTGGACAGTGGGTTTTGCACATAACGGAAGCTACCTAACTGTACACTTTGACTCACAGGAAACTTCCGTGCATCACAACAGGCTTTCATGTTATATGACATGATTGTGATTTTGACCTATGGTAGCTGATCACCAGATCAGCCTCTCTGTCTGTCTGTTTGTCTGTCTGTCTGTCTGTCTCTTTCACACACACAGACACAGACACACACACTCTCTCTCTTTCACACAAACACACACAGACACACACAGACACACGCAGACACACGCAGACACACACACACACACACACACACATACACAAATACACACACAGACACACACACACACACACAGACACACACACACACACATACACACACACAGACACACACACACACAGACACACAAAACACACACACACACACACACACACACACACACACAGACACACACACACACAGACACACACACACACAAGACACACACACACAGACACACAGACACACAACACACACACACACACAGACACACACACACACACACACACACACACACACACACACACACACACACACACACACACACACACACACACACACACACACACACACACACACAACACACACACACACAATTCACATTCAGTTATATACCTGGCTGGAAATAATTCTTTCATTATTTTACTATAATGCAAACAAGCATCCCTTCATTTCTTCTTAATATTCAAATAAGCTATAAGGTCAAGGTCTCCCTGGCGTGTCAGCGGTGGGGCAATGACCATTGTGTTGAGATTTCTCAACTGACACTGTTGTTATAGAGCAAGTGTGTATCTTTTGTTAGGTCTAGATGTATCAAAACTATTACTTTAGGACTGATCTGTCTTTAGTAGATGTCTCAGAAATGTTATTTTCAAATTGATGTCTCAAAAACATTTTCAAAGCAAGTCTGTATCTTTCAGCAGATGTATATCAGATTAATTTAAAAGTAAATCAATATCTTTTAGTAGGCCCAGATATATCAATACTGTTATTTTCAAAGTATTTTTTTTAAGGATCATTGCACTCAGGGAGGTTGCCTTTGTGCTCACCTTTTTTAAATCCCATTTTCTACGCCACCTTAACGCCACAGAAGCTGGAACAATTTTTACAATACGATGATGATGACGATGAAGGTGATAATCATGATGCTATGGAGTTCCATTCAGGATTGAGACCGCGTGACAGGGCTGTACTCTACGCTTACTATCGTAATATATCCTGGCGTCAACCAGGCCCAAGAGATACAGACACCTGCGGTGCTGGTCAGAAGATTTGAGCAACACCCTCAATGACGCATCCGTGAAGTGGATGAGACTCGAATGTGTGGTCCCAGTCTTCCCAATGAGCCCATAGCACGTCCAACTCTGGATAGGAACCGGTCAGATCCGAAAAATCCCTCAACGAGTTTTGAAGGGACTGATGGGGATTCGAACCCACAACCTTCCAATCGGTAGTCTGTTGCGCTAACCACTACACCACGGCGAGTGGTAAAAGTCTTTATCTTTTGTAAATGTTTCGATGCTGTTATTTTCACAGTAAATCTTTGTTTTTCAGTAGATACATCACAGCTGTTATTTTTAAAGCAAGTGTGTTATTTCAGCAGATGTTTAATATTCTTCACTCTATCTGTGGCAGAACAGGCGACATTTGTAGCACAGATTTTTCAATTGTTATTTTTGAAGCAAATATGTGTTTCAGCAGATGTTTAATACTCTTCACTGATCGGTCTCTAGCTGATAACTGAAACGTTCTATTTGAATAAAACTCCTTCCATCTATCTTTCCTTTGTCTGCAGGGATGCCAGGGGTTCTTTCAGTGTAAAGAGTGTCCCCCCACCCTCTGGAAATTCTGTGCTACAAATGTCGTCTATTCTGTCACTCTCTTTGTTTCTGTTTGTTGGTTAGTTTTATCACCTCCGCAAGTTTCTCTATCTTACTGATCCAGTCATTAGTGTTTTTTCAAGAAAATTTTACACCTTGTTTTTCTCCCTTTCTTTCCAACAGAAGTTCGATTAAAGAGACTATGCAGCAACACTTACAATCACAGAGTAAGTCAGCCACCACAACAACGTGCATACACAATTCCTAATCAATTATAAGCATGGCTCAAATAAATAAACTGATCAGTTGAGTCAAAGAAGCTCGCTCGAAAACTGTAGGATGCCTACATCATGACATAAGGTACAAGTGGAGGGTGACTACAATTTTTTTTATATATCAATAACCTTAAGGGTGTAGGGAGCTCTGGGTAGAGGTAGCACCTTTGATGTCTGGCAGCTGCACTCTCTGAGTGGACGGGCACACTGGCCTCACCCAACTCCTAAATCTCTCACGTGTTGGCTCCAAGCGCCACACTCCGGTACACCGCTTCAGCTGGCGGGCCAAACCACGTGAGGGGGTGGTGTTAACATGGCACTACTGGGCGAAGGACCTCCTCGACGCAGGTCACCGGCCAGGGCGGAAGGGTTCAACGATGAACTACAACGGCCACGTGTTCATGACCAAGGCGAGCTGCCGTGTGGGTGGATATCGGCTGTGGTCAGGCCTGGAGAGGGATGGGCGCCGCCAGGCTATTCATGCCCAAGACACACTACATGATGATGAACCAAAAACCAATGTTGATACCGGCTCGGTCGTCGCCCGGACCAAGGACCGCGCCTTCCGTTGGACACCAGGGCGGAGGTGACAAGTATGCGACTGGTGGAACCTCTTCAAAAAAGATCCGAGGAAGAGAAACTCTCACCATCGCCACATGGAATGTTAGAACACTTGCACAGCCAGGCAAATTGCACGAACTTACGCATGAGCTGGAAAGATATTCCTGGCATGTAGTTGGACTGAGCGAAGTCAGGTGGAAAGATCATGGAGAACACCAAACTGAGGAAGGACATGTATTGTACTACAGTGGAGACTTGAAAAAACACATCCACGGCGTAGGATTTCTTGTCAACAAGAACGTCAAGAACTCAATACTCGGGTGCCGCCCAATATCCAACAGGCTCATTTCCATCCGCCTCCGAGCAGCACCATTCAACATCACAGCGATACAAACCTATGCACCGACAACAGACTATGATGATGAGGATGTGGAGGAATTCTACACACAACTTCAAGAAATCACTGACGAGGTTGACAAAAAAGACATCCTTATCATTCAGGGAGACTGGAATGCTAAAGTGGGCGCTGATGCATTAAAAGACTGGAAGAACCATTGTGGGCCCTCCTGTAATGCAATTTCCAACGAGCGAGGACTGCGCCTACTTGAGTTCGCCGGATACAACAACATGACACTGGCTAACACCCTTGGTGAACACAAGGCGTCACGATGCTGGACTTGGCATGCACCAAATGGGACCAACCACCAGATCGACTACATCTTGGTCCCAATCCGTTTTAGATCTGGAATCTGCAGAGCCAAGACGCGAACATTTCTAGGTGCAGATGTGGGTAGTGACCATGACCTGGTGATAATGAACTTCAAGGTCAGGCTGAAGAAGATCAAGAAGCCCAAGAACACCAGACTGAAGTTCAACTTGGACAGACTCAAGGACCCCTCCATTGCAGAGTCCTTCCAAGCAACAATAGGCGGAAAGTTTGCAGCATTGAGCACACAAGAAGAAACTGCGGAGGAAATGACCACCAAGTTTAACACAGTGATGACAGAGACTGCAAATGACCTCTTAGGAAAACAACGCCGGAAAACCCAACCCTGGATTACAGACGAAATCCTTGAAATGTGTGACAAAAGAAGAGAAATCAAGAAAGTCAAAAATACAACAGACGGAGCCCTAGCCTACAGAAACATCAACAAAGAAATCAGAAAAGGCATGAGGGAGGCCAAAGAAGGATGGATACAAAATAAATGCACAGAAATAGAAGACAGCCTAAACAAGAACAACAGCATAAAGGCGTACAAAGTGGTGAAAGAACTCACCACACAGAGACAGGCAAGGATCAGTACCATTCAAGACAAACAAGGAAAGTGCCTGACAGAAGATAAAGAAATCATCCATAGATGGACAGAATACTGCTCTGACCTCTACAACCACCAGACACAGGGTGACTCAACTGTCCTTACATGCCAGGAATCAACAAATGACGATGACCACCCTATTCTACGCGAAGAAGTCGAAACAGCAATACGATCGCTGAAAGATGGAAAAGCTGCTGGAGTGGACAACATCCCAGCAGAACTGATCAGGCATGGAGGGGAGGCAGTGACTGACATCCTCTGGAAAATCTGCAACAAAATCTGGCAGACGGGAGAATGGCCGACACCTTGGACCCAGTCACTAATCATCACACTTTCCAAGAAAGGCAATTTACAACTATGCCAGAATTACAGAACGATCAGCCTTATCAGCCATGCTAGCAAAGTGATGCTGAAAGTCATTTTGAACAGACTGAAACCACAGGCAGAGGAGATCATTGCCGAAGAACAAGCGGGATTTCGCAGTGGTAGAAGCACAACAGAACAAATATTCAATCTCAGAGTCCTATGCGAAAAATACAGCCAACACCAACAGGACATCTACCACGTTTTTATCGACTTCAAAAAGGCATTTGACAGAGTATGGCATGAAGCACTGTGGGCCACCATGAGGAAGTACAACATGGGAAGGAAGCTTATTGACACCATCACACAGCTATACGCAAAAGCGAGCAGTGCAATGCTTGTTGGGGGCACAGTGGGGGACTGGTTTCACACATCAGTTGGAGTTCGCCAGGGCTGTCTCCTCTCTCCAACCTTGTTCAACATCTTCCTTGAGCGCATTATGACGGATGCCCTTGAAAACCATCACGGCTCAGTCAGTATTGGAGGAAGGACAATCACCAACTTGAGATTTGCCGACGACATCGATGGGTTGGCTGGAAATGAAGACGAACTTGCCAACCTGGTGAAACACCTGGACGAGACATCATCCAGATATGGCATGGAGATCAGTGCCGAAAAGACAAAGTTGATGACAAACAGCACAAAACCAATAGAAAAGAAGATTACAGTCAGCGGGAGTGAGCTGGAAACCGTGGCTCAGTTCAAATATCTCGGAGCCATTATCAGTGAACAGGGATCGAAAACCGAAGTTCTTGCAAGAGCAGCACAGACAACAGCAGCACTAGCCAAGCTGAAGCCCATCTGGAGGGACAAAAACATCGCCCTCACTTCCAAACTGAAGCTAATGCACGCATTGGTCCTGTCAATCTTTCTCTACGCGTGCGAGTCATGGACACTAACAGCAGAACTGCAAAAGAAGATCCTGGCAGTAGAAATGAGATGCTTTAGAAGAGTGCTTGGCATCTCATACAAAGACCACATTACCAATGAGGAAGTACGAAGAACAATTTCACAGCATGTCAAAAACTATGAAAACCTTCTGACAACAGTAAGAAAAAGGAAACTTCGGTGGTATGGTCACGTGACAAGAACTAACGGACTATCAAAAACAATACTCCAAGGAACAGTTCAGGGGGGAAGAAAAAGAGGCAGACAGAGAAAAAGGTGGATGGACAATATTGACGAATGGACAGAAAAAAGCTTTGCCACGACCCAGACCCTTGCTCATGACAGACAGAGGTGGAGACAGACGGTGCGACGTTCATCCATGTGGAGCCCCCACGACCCTGGATAGGGTTAAGGGACAGGAAGGAAGGAAGGAAGGAACCTTAATGGCCACACAAATACGATTATAGTGTTTTTGAACCATTCCTTTAGTACGTTTTATTTTTTTATTTTTATCACTGGGAGGGTTTCTTCTCCGAAATCATTGTTGTTCCATGACATCCATTTTCGTTCAAAACTGGACAAAATGTGTTCACTTTTTTATTTTCTGTTTAGACATGGCAAAAACCTAGGCCATCAGGGAGTTGTGTATCTCATTGCAACTCTACAGTTTTTCAAGCAACCTCCCATCATGTCCAGACTAGCACGCCGAAAAGAATGAAGGCTATATTTACCTGACCAGTTAGTGTCTTCACTGACTTGTCCAGTTATTGTCT
>JAPXFY010000014.1:18718314-18723314 GCA_030674185.1 Monoplex corrugatus | reverse complement strand
TAAACAGAACATGTATGTCATATATAGTCCATCTCTGTGGTCAGTTATAAACAGAACATGTATGTCATATATAGTCCATCTCTGTAGTCAGTATGAACAGAACATGTATGTCATATATAGTCCATCTCTGTAGTCAGTATGAACAGAACGTGTATGTCATATATAGTCCATCTCTGTGGTCAGTATGAAAAGAACATGTATGTCATATATAGTCCATCTCTGTAGTCAGTATGAACAGAACATGTATGTCATATATAGTCCATCTCTGTAGTCAGTATGAACAGAACATGTATGTCATATATAGTCCATCTCTGTGGTCAATATGTACAGAACATGTATGTCATATATAGTCCATCTCTGTGGTCAGTATAAACAGAACATGTATGTCATATATAGTCCATCTCTGTGGTCAGTATAAACAGAACATGTATGTCATATATAGTCCATCTCTGTAGTCAGTATGAACAGAACATGTATGTCATATATAGTCCATCTCTGTAGTCAGTATAAACAAACGTGTATGTCATATATAGTCCATCTCTGTGGTCAGTATGAAAAGAACATGTATGTCATATATAGTCCATCTCTGTAGTCAGTATGAACAGAACATGTATGTCATAATAGTCCATCACTGTAGTCAATATGTACAGAACAGTATGTCATATAAGTCCATCTCTGGTCAGTATAAACAGAACATGTAATGTCATATAATAGTCCATCTCTGTAGTCAGTATAAACAGAACAGTAGTCATATATAGTCCATCTCTGTAGTCAGTATGACAGAACATGTATGTCATATAGTCACATCTCAGTAGTCAGTATAAACAGAACGTGTATGTCATATATATCCATCTCGTGGTCAGTATGAAACAGACATGTACTCATTATATAGTCCATCTCTGTAGTCAGTATGAACAGAACATGTATGTCTATAATAGTCCATACTCTGTATCAAGTATGAACAGAACATGTATGTCTATATAGTCCCATCTCTAGTATCAGTATGAACAGAACGTGTATGTCATAGTCCATCCTCGTAGTCAGTTATAAACAGAACGTATATGTCATATATAGTCCATCTCTGTAGTCATATGAAAAGAACGTGTATGTCATATATAGTCCATCTCTGTAGTCAGTATGAACGAACATGTATGTCAATATAGTCCATCTCTGTAGTCAGTATGAACAGAACGTGTATGTCATATATAGTCCCATCTCTGTAGTCAGTATGAACAGAACATGTATGTCATATATAGTCCATCTCTGTAGTCAGTATGAACAGAACGTGTATGTCATAGTCCATCTCTGTGGTCAGAATGAACAGAACGTGTATGTCATATATAGTCCATCCTGTGGTCAGTATGAGAAACAAACATGTATGTCATAAGTCCATCTCTGTGTCAGTAATGAACAAACGTGTATGTCCATATAAGTCCATCTCTGTGTCAGTATGAAAGAACATGTATGTCATATATAGTCCATCTCTGTGGTCAGTATGAAAAGAACATTTGTCATATAGTCCACTCGTAGTCAGTATGAACAGAACGTGTATGTCATATATAGTCCATCTCTGTGGTCAGTTGAACAGAACATGTATGTCATATATAGTCCATCTCTGTAGTCAGTATGAACAGAACGTTATTGTCATATATAGTCCATCTCTGTAGTCAGTATGAACAGAACGTGTATGTCATATATAGTCCATCTCTGTAGTCAGTTATGAACAGAACGTGTATGTCATATATAGTCCATCTCTGTAGTCAGTATGAACAGAACGTGTACGTCATATATAGTCCATCTCTGTAGTCAGTATGAACAGAGCGTGTATGTCATATATAGTCCACCTCTGTAGTCAGTATGACAGAGCGTGTATGTCATATATAGTCCATCTCTGTAGTCAGTATGAACAGAGCGTGAAATGTCATATATATGTCCAACTCTGTAGTCAGTATGAACAGAGCGTGTATGTCATATATAGTCCATCTCTGTAGTCAGAACCTATTATCATCTGCACTCTGCTCTGTGAAGGACGCTGAAGGTCTGACCACAGACGGGTATGCCCAGATGAGGGATGGGCTGGGGTAGCGGAGGAATCTGGAATAACCGGGTGGATAATTATTTACCTTTACCGCAAATACGTCGCCAGTAGCCAGCAAGAGAGACAACACCGACAATCCAAAGTGAAATAATGGCCCTTTAAACGTTCACGTTCGACAACAAACTGGCGATACATTAAGGTGTTGGAGCAGTTTTTTAATGGTAGAACCCTGGATGTCCACTGCCGTGCTGATGGGTGGCTGTAGATGTGCGCAAGGTCTTGATGGCTGGCCCCAGGCTTCCAGCAGACGACTAGTGGAGTGATGAACACCGAGTCACACCGAAGACAGGTCCGCGGTACTGTGATCCTACCTCCTGTAAATCTTCAGCCGTCCCGGCCATTGTGAATCCACGGGCCGGACACCATTGCCTGTGTTGCTTGCTGATCGATTGGTTCCCGGGGACACGAGTTTGATGGAAAGTGTAAACTGGGCTGTGTCTTTGTAGTCTGAATTAATCTGTGCACAAAGTAAAGCTGATGAAAGAAAGAGAGAAAAGGAAACAAAGAGGGAAAAAAGAAACAAAGAGAGAAAAAAGAAACAAAGAGGGAAAAAGAAACAAAGAGAGAAAAAAGAAACAAAGAGAGGAAAAGAAAGAAGAGGAAAGAAGAGAGAGAGAAAAAGAAAAGTAGAGAGAGAGAGAGAGAGAGAGAGAGAGAGAGAGAGAGAGAGAGAGTGAGAGAAGAGAAAGAAGGGAAAGAGAAAAAGTCAGACAAAGGAAGAAAGAACATCAACAGGAGGATATGAACCTCAATATGGTGTCATATTTCATGTGGATTACAAAGACAGTTATACACTGTCCAGCGAAAGACCAGCATTCAGACAATATAGTTCACTACGTTATATTGCATAAAACTTGAATAAGAACCAATGAATAGGGCAGGTGTAACACTACAAAACAAAACGAAACAAAACAAACAAAACAAAACAAAACAAAACAAAAAATGCTCCATGTACCTGCGTGCAACTGAGCTCCATTTAAATAAAAAGAGAAAACAATCATTTCTTTAAAAACCAGACAAACAACAATAACGACAGTAACAACCAAAACAACAACAACGAAGTATTTTCATACTATATCATGTGTATTTGTGCCACAGCTGTTGTACAGCTTACCGTTTTACAGAAGTCATTTACTGACAACCATTTCAGTCACACCAATATGAGTGACGCCTGATTTTGATGTTATACATCGGTTTTCGACAGCACCGATGTGAGACAAAAGCACTACACGGCGGACTCTTTAAAGAACCTCTTCGGAGACATCCCTCCTGATGCAACTTTCCAGTTTTTACAAGAGATCAATAGATTTCACCTGATGTGATTTTACATCTGTTTTTCTTAAATCGCATTTTAGGTTTGCAAGGTTAACGGTGAGCATGGTTTTTAACTGTTGTCTTTTATCTTAACTGGTTTGTTTTTTTTGTGTTTTTTTTTTGACGTGGTGTTAGCCCTGATATGGCTGTAGTAGTCGGCTGGGCTATAAGCAATATGAACTGAACAGAACTTCTATAGCGCTATCCTCTTAACTCAGTTGGACTCACTGCGCACTACGCATGACCCGACATTTTAGTGGATCACAGAGGACTCGAGCTGTTAGGCCAGCTGACCATTCCCACAACTTTTGTTCCACAGTCCGCATCTTTAGTGGACATGAATACTGTTTTTGTCATGTTTCATCACAAAACAGGACCGTTAATTGGCATACTTGATATTCTGCATGCACATACACACAAAGGTACTGGCAAATCTGCACATGTTGACCTGGGAGACCAGAAATATCTACACCTTTTACCCACTGAGCCAACAGGGCCAAAGAACTGTGGCCCATCTGAGGATCGAGCCCGTGACCCTGCGTTATCGGTATTGTGCTCAAACCAACTGAGCTAACGCGGCCATGAACGGTCAGGCGCATGTGTCCAAGCGGAATGAACCCTGAACCTTTCGAATGGAAATCCGACGGTTACCTCTCGACTTCCCACGTCTATTGAAAAGGAATCCGTTTTTCACGGTTTTGTGACAGCTTTTCTCTGTCTGATCTGAAAACACAATGGTGATCATATCAAACGTGGTATCAATTTAGATGGTTGATCTAAAGGTTGTGGCAAGACCATGGCATCATCATCATCATCATCAGGTGCCCTGCCGCATGGCGTTGGCGACCATGGAATTCCAACCATCTCTATCTCTCGTTGCCCCCAGCATCTCCCCCACCCTCTTCATCCCCAGCCACTCTGCAAGTCCGTCCAGCATTCTCTCCCTGGGTCTACCCGGTGCTCTCTTTCCCTCCAGCTTTCCCGTTGTGACCAGGTGCTCCAAATCCCCTTCCTCATAAAATGGCCTATAAATGTTGCTTGTCTTTTCCTAATCTTCCTTATCAGTGATCGACTTGTGTCTGCCTCCATCAAGACTGTCTCGTTTGTTTTCTTTGCTGTCCATGGTACTCTCAACATTCTTCTGAGAAACCACATCTCGGCTGCCTCAATCCTGCTCTGGCTTTGCTTGCTGACTGTCCACGTTTCGCATCCGTACAACAGTATTGGTTCTATATAACATTCAAGGACTCTCTTTCTGATGTTAATTGATAGGCATTTGTTGGTAAGAATGCTTGTCATTTTCTTGAATGCTGTTTTGGCTTGGCCGATTCTGCCAGCTATTTCCGATGTGCATCTGCCGTCTGATGAAATGACCGTTCCCAGGTATTTGAACTTATTAACCTGCGTCAAGGTTGTGCCATTTGCTGTTATTTTGCATGAGGGGATTTCATGTTTTTTACTGATCACCATGACTTCAGTCTTCCTGCTGTTTAGTTCCAACCCCTTACCTTTGCTTTCTGTTTCTAGTATATTCACAAGGTTTTGTAGGTCCCTTTCATTTTCAGCAATTAGCACGGTGTCATCTGCG
>JAPXFY010000014.1:18690814-18710814 GCA_030674185.1 Monoplex corrugatus | reverse complement strand
AGCTCATCAACACGATTGCACTTGGCCCCTTCCCGTCAAGTCCTCAGCCCGCCGCCAAACTTCCGACTCTGAGCTCTCAGCCTCACCTGAAAGGCAATCAACAAACGACAAAAGGCTGATTCCCAAGCGGCACCATTCTCACTCAGTCCAGCTGGCGACTTCCTGTTATGGCGGTAAGCGAGGGAGAAATAGTTTAGCGGACGATGGCCGCTTAGGGAGCGAGACACCACCGGAAATCTGTGTCGGGTGTCGGGAGCGGAAGTTTGATGTTTTTGTTTGTGGGTTACATGTTGTTAACATAGCCAGCGAGTGGAGCTTTTGGTGGGTTCCACAGACCCTGCAGGCTTCTTACCTCTCTATCACCGGTAAAGTAAACAGTCTTTTGTTGGGCTCCACAAGCCCGGTAGGCCTCTTACATCTCTGTCACCACTAAAGAAAACACCGTTTGATTTAGGTTTTACGGCACCGTTTGGTCAGACTTTACGGGGCTGTACAGGTCCGTTAGCTGTATATCACTGGTAGCTACACGCCATTAATCTCAGATGGCTGTGAATAGATGATAAAAGTGAACAAGACACATCCCAGGATGCTGGATGGAACCAAAGCACCAGCTCATCATTCTCCGGACAATCGCCTGTCAGTTTCCGACGCCACATAATAGCCATTTCACTAAGCAAAGGGGCGGGGGGGGGGGGGGCGCTGTCCATGTGTTGCATGACCATTCAGATCCAGACATGTTACCTTGTTAACAAACTGAACGACGAGGTGGAAAAATGACAAACCCCGGGACACAGCCATAGCAGTTTATATTTCTATGGAAAAAGACCAAAGCTAGGAATATTGCAATGTTTGTTAATTTTCTATGAAAACAAAACACAACTATGAAAAATTAAAACAAAAAGAAATGTTGCAATGTTTATTTTCTATGAAAAAAATACTATGACTAAGAATAATGTAATATATATTTTCGTGAAAAAATATAGATAGAAAGGTTGTGATGTTTATCTTTTATGAAATAAGACTATAACTAGAAATGTTGCAGTATTTATCTCTCTGAGAAAAACAAAAACAAAACAAAAACACTGTAACAAGAAATGTTGCTGTGTTCATCTTACGTAAAAAGAGTATAACTAGAAATGTAATGCGTATTTGAAAACTGAGAGGAGATAGTACACAGTTTGAAATGAAGGAACAATTTGTTTTTCCTTTTGAATCTGACGTTTCAGGTAAATTTCGATCAGGATCGAGAAAAAACAGAGAGAAAGAATGTAAGAGAGAGACATAATGAAAGAATGAAGGAAAGAGAGAAAGACTGAAAGAAAGAGGGAAAGAGAGAAAAGAAAGAAAGAGTGAAAGTGTGAAAGAAAAAGGGAAAGAATGAAAGAAAGAGGAAGAATGAAAGACAGAAGAAAGTAAGAAAGAAAGAAGGAATGAAAGATTAAAGGAAACAGAAAATCAACAGAACAGGTGACGGCTCAATAATGGTGTTGTATTTTATGTCATGTATAATGACATTTTAAACCTGAAAGACTTTCAGGCAATACACTGGATAATTTTAAAGTTTATGATGACATAAGCGTAAACCTGCACATAAGCCCTAAGTGTTAGCAAGATCTTGAGGTTCTACACAGTGTAACTGAATAAATTATATTCATATTCTCTCCCTCTCTTTCTCTCTCTCTCTCTCCTCTCTCTCTCTCTCTTTCTCTCTCTCTCTGTCTGTTGTCTGTCTGTCTGTCTCTCTCTGTCTCTGTGTCTCTCTGTCTCTGTCTGTCTGTCTGTCTCTCTCTCTCTCTCTCTCTCGCTCTCACTCTCTTTCTCTTCTCTCTCTCTCTCTCTCACTTCTTCTCTCTCTCTCCTTTTCTCTCTCTCTTCTCTCTCTTTCTCTCCTCTCTCTGTTCTCTGTCTGTCTCTGTCTCTCAGTCGTCTGTCTGTCTCTCCATGTGTGTGTGTGTGTGTGGCGTGACGTCAAGAACTTGGTCTGTTTGCCGATGACGGTAGGGAAGAGGAAGCAAGTGAAAGACCTGTTTACTTCCGCCATCTTGTTACAAGCCTCGTTTTGATGTGGGGCCGCACGGCACGCGCATGCTCCCTGACACCTCCTCCGGGCGAGTTTTGTCCGGCTGTGAGAGAGGTACCCGGATGATGTGCTAGCCAATCTGCTCGTTTTCTCTTTCATCAAGCGAGTTGTGGCCCCTGATAGCGGGGCTAATGACAGGCAGTTTGTGACCGCAAGATGGCGTGGTTGTGCATGTCGGTGTCGTGTGGGGACAGGAGTAGATGATGAGCCTGTTTTGTTCCATACTTCACACCACCTGTTGGGCGGGGGGGGGGGGGGGACCTTTACACCCAGCTGATTGGTAGGTAAAAAGTGGGGTTTTTCTGTCCCCCAGACCTGCCAGTGCCTGAAGCCCCTTCATGTGTATACGCACATAGAACATCAAACACTGCAGTCATGTGAAAGAACTTCTTGTATACCATGCCAGTGATTGGTGGCTTATGGAAACACGAAACAGTCCAGTATGTACATCTCTTAAATAAGGTTTGACTGCCTAAATGACGAGGTGACTAAAACAAAACAAGCAAAACAAGAACAAGAACAAGAACAACAACAACAACAAGAACATCACCATCATCATCATCATCATCATCATCATCATCATCATCATCATCATCATCATCAACATCACCACCACCACCACCATCACCACAACCACCACCACCACCACCACCACCAACAACAACAACAACAACAACAACAGCAACCGTACTTACGCGTCAAAGCCCGCTGGTATATTCGAGTACAAGCAGCAGTAACAGCGTACAGGCGATAAACAAAAAGTATGTACGGTCTTTGTTTAAAATTGTCGTCTGCTCTGTGGTCTCTTCACTTTACTGATGCTGCCCAGCGACAAAACTGCGGCAGGTCGAGGCGAGGACTGCTTCCGTGAGTGCGCAGTTTTCCAATCCTGAATGCACGTTCTGGTAGACCCAGGGAGAAAATGTTGGACAGACGTGCAGGGTGGCTGAGGACAAAGAGGGTGGAGATGTATTTGCAGCGACAAGGGATCCGGATAGATTCGTATCGAGGGCCATGATCGACATGTGCGACAGTGCACATGATGATGATGATGATGAACGCACGTACAGTATCTTCCTGGTACTACATGTTATCATCGTCATCAGGTGCCCTGCCGCATGGCGTTGATGATCATGGGCTTCCATCTGTCTCTATCTCTTGTTGCCTCAAGCATCTCTTCCACCCTCCTTGTCTTCAGCCACTCTGCAAGACTGCAAGTCCGTCTAGTATTTTCTCCCTGGGTCCTCCTGGCGCTCTCTTTCCCTCCATACTACATGTAGTATGGTTTGTTCGTATGATTGTTTGGGGCTTCTGTGAAGATTTGGGTTGTCACGTAATCACGCTTCCATTCTTGTTAAGCCACAATAATGAATAAAACGTTACATGCTTTGGCCTCTTGCTCTGTTGCTTCAAGTTTTCTTTCGATTTTGAAAAAAAAAATTTTCCATCATTATTGCGTTGTTCTCTTGGAGAGCATCAACTGATTGTTTGTAAAAACGCATTTCTTCGGTTTCTGGACTTCAGTAAAACACTGTTAAATGTCTTCTGAAATGCTAAACTTTTCGTCTATGTCTCTCTGTATTACACTAAGACCTACGGAGGGTGCACAGTAAAGTCTATGGAGGATGTACACTAAAACCAATTTAACAAAGAACAAGACCAAGAATCTTTTCTTTAATTGAGAGAGAGAGAGAGAGAGAGAGAGAGAGAGAGAGACAGACAGACAGACAGACAGACAGACAGGCAGGCAGAGACAGAGACAGAGACAGACGGACAGACAGACAGACCGACAGACCCTGACAGATAGACATACAGACAGACAGAGAAAGACAGAGACAGAGACAGAGAGACAGACATAGAGACACAGAGACGCAGAGACAGACACACAGAGAGACAGAGACAGAGAGACAAGAAGAGAGAGAGAGAGAGAGAGAGAGGGGGGGAGGGAGCGACAGAGACAGAGAAAGAGAGAGAGAGAGACAGACAGACAGACATACAGGGGCAGAGACAAATACAGAGACACGGACACAGACAGAAAGAGAGAGAGAGAGAGAGAGTTGGGATATCAGCCAACACAACTTTTAGACTAATGACAGCAAATGATGGTACAGATGGCCATATACACGGGTTTCGAGTTTGTCAATGTAGCGGCTATGTGGGAGTGCACATACATACATGTACCGCCAACTCACGGCTACGGGGTGTCGGCTTCAACTACCGCCTCTGCACACCGGACATCCACACCTCCACTAGTTTGATGTGTGTGTATACAAACAGCCAGCGGCCTTCACCTTGCTAACTGCACTGATGTCAATCTGTCCTGAAGGATGCTGGGAGTGTTTCCGTGAAGACAGTTCCTGACAACAGTCTGTGATTTCTGCCTGTAAAAGTAAGCCGAATATTGCTATTTTTGTGTGTGTGTGTTTTGAACACAGATAACGGTGTTTGTGTTCTGAACACAGATGACAGTAGTTCTCAGTGGTGACGGTATTTCTGTTCTGATCTCAGGTGACGGTATTTCTGTTCTGATCACAGGTGACGGTATTTCTGTTCTGATCACAGGTGACGGTATTTCTGGTCTGATCATAAGTGGTGGTATTTTTCTTTTGATCAATGGTGACGGTATTTGTGTTCTGATCACAGGTGACGGTATTTTTCTTTTGATCAGTGGTGACGGTATTTGTATTCTGATCAGAGGTGACGGTATTTTTCTTTTGATCAGTGGTGACGGTATTTATGTTCTGATCACAGGTGACGATATTTTTCTTTTGGCGACGGTATTTGTATTCTGATCACAGGTGACGGTATTTCTGTTCTGATCACATGTGACGGTATTTTTCTTTTGATCAGTGGTGATGGTATTTCTGTTCTGAACAGTGGTGACGGTATTTCTGTTCTGATCACAAGTGACGGTATTTTTTTTTTTTGATCAGTGGTGACGGTACGACGGTATTTCTGTTCTGAACACAATATTTGTTTCTGTTCATATCAGTGGTGACTATTTCTGTTCTGAGCACAGGGGACATAATTCTGTTCTGTACACTGGTGACGGTATTTCTGTTCGAGCACTGGTGACGGTATTTGTGTTGTGAACACAGATAAGATAAGGTATTTCTCTTTGAAACAGTGGTGACTGTCTTTCTGTTCTGAGCACAGGTGACGTAATTCTCTTCTGATCATTCGTGACGGTATTTCTGTGCTGATCAGTGGTAACGGTATTTCTTTCTGATTACAGGTGACGACATTTCTATTCTATACATTGGTGACGGTATTTCTTCGCTGATCAGTGGTAACGGTATTTCTTTCTGATTATAGGTGACGGTATTTTCGTTCAGTCTAGTCGTGACGGTATGTATGTTCTGATTACATGTGACGGTATTTCCGTTCTGTCTAGTGGTGACGGTATTTATCTTTCGATCACAGGTGACGGGTTTTCTGTTCTGTATAATGGTGACGGTATTTCTGTTCTGATCACAGTGACGGTATTTCTGTTCTGTATAAGGTGACGTTATTTCTGTTCTGATCACAGTGACGGTATTTCTGTTCTGTATAAGGTGACGTTATTTCTGTTCTGATCACGGTGACGGTATTTCTGTTCTGTATAAGGTGACGTTATTTCTGTTCTGATCACAGTGGTGGTATTTCTGTTCTGCATAAGGTGACGGTATTTCTGTTCTGATCGCAGTGACGGTATTTCTGTTCTGCATAGGCGACGGTATTTCTGCTCTTATCAGTGGTGACGATGTTTGTGCTCTGAACACAGGTGACGGTATTTGTCTTCTGATCACAGGTGACGGCATTTGTAGTCTGAACACAGGTGACGGTATTTGTCTTCTGAACGCTGGTGGCGGTATTTGTGTTCTGATCACAAATGACGGTATTTGTCTTCTGATCACAGGTGGCGGTATTTGTATTCCGATCACAGGTGACGGTATTTGTATTCTGATCACAGGTGACGGTATTTGTCCTCTGATCACAGGTGACGGTATTTGTATTCTGATCACAGGTGACGGTATTTGTATTCTGATCACAGGTGACGGTATTTGTCTTCTGATCATAGGTGACGGTATTTGTATTCTGATCACAGGTGACGGTATTTGTCCTCTGATCACAGGTGACGGTATTTGTATTCTGATCACAGGTGACGGTATTTGTCCTCTGATCACAGGTGACGGTATTTGTATTCTGATCACAGGTGACGGTATTTGTATTCCAATCACAGGTGACGGTATTTGTCTTCTGATCATAGGTGACGGTATTTGTATTCTGATCACAGGTGACGGTATTTGTCTTCTGATCAGTGGTGACGGTATTTGTCTTCTGATCACAGGTGACGGTATTTGTATTCTGATCAGTGGTGACGGTATTTGTATTCTGATCAGTGGTGACGGTATTTGTATTCTGATCAGTGGTGACGGTATTTGTATTCTGATCAGTGGTGACGGTACTTCTGTTCTGATCAAAGTATTTCTGCCCTGAAATTCAGTGCGAGTATTTCTATTTTGAAAAGGACTGATAGGTTGTATTGTTTTGTTTCATTGTGTTTTGTTGTTTGCTTCTTGTTTATTTTGTGAGCTTGTTGGTCCTTTTGATAGAGTTACGGTCTGCAGATCTGATGTCTCGAGTTCAATCCCAGCCGGCAATATAAAAACTATTACAGAGATAGTATCATTGCATAAACCCTATTGCACAATTAGAAAAAAAATGCTCATAAAACACCTGCTTACAACGGCAGAAGGAACAACAGTAGCAGCAACAACAACAATGATAACAACAGCTACATCAACAACAAACCATTCTACTGATGTTTTACTTGATTAAGAGCCACACACACACACACACACACACACACACACACACACACACACACACACACACACACACACACACACACACATGTATACATACATACATGCATACATACATACGTACATACATACATACATACAAACATACATACATACATATATACATACATACATACATACATACCTGCACACCTGCACACATGCATATATACATGCATACATACATACATACATACATATATACATACATACATACGTACGTACATACATACATACATACATGCCTGCACACCTGCACACATGCATATGTGCATGCATACATACATACATACATACATACATACATACATACGTACGTACGTACGTACATACATACATACGTACATACATACATACATACATACATACATACATACATACATACATACATACATACATACATACATACATATAAAGTGTTAGACCAAAATTTATCAAATGTTTGTCTGAAACTTATACAAACAAGAACCAGTAATTCACTGCTTTTATAAGCACCCCCCCCCCCCACACACACACACACATACTCGGGAAAAAGCCCAAACGTTTCCTTCCCTTATCTATACGTGGTCGGGGATGGGGGAAAGGGTCGACTCAGAATACGTGTACTTTGAACAGAGTGGCAGATTATAAGAGGGCGCTGTTTTTCAACAGAATGAACATCCAGTATTGAAGGCCAGCAGAAACAGGGCCTGTTGAGTGAAGGAGGCAGTAATCATGGTTATAGGTTACACACACTCTCACGCTAATGTACTTTTATGTCCGTGTCCATACG
Organism: Monoplex corrugatus; assembly: GCA_030674185.1. Taxonomy (NCBI): domain Eukaryota; kingdom Metazoa; phylum Mollusca; class Gastropoda; order Littorinimorpha; family Ranellidae; genus Monoplex; species Monoplex corrugatus. The sequence continues at coordinate 18,703,115 of JAPXFY010000014.1, read as the reverse complement.
GCCATTCACAAGGCCGCCCCTACCATTAGACAGCCCAACAAATGTCGGTTTGATAGAGTCATCTCCCCTCTCCACCAGACGACGCTGTGTCAGAAGCCATGTCAAAACAGCAAGGTCGCTTCCGGTGTCGCCACACACAAGTCCCCGTTACAGATCTACCTCGGATATTTTCTAATTAATTATATTGTTTCAGGATACATGTTAACTTTGTCGTTTTTATCAGTGAATGGTTCTTCTTCCCGTTTTTTTCCATTGCGATATGGGATTCCCAAAGGTTCAGTTCTTGGGCCTCTTCCGTTTGTCATGTACATTACCCCTCTCTCCACCACTATAACCAAACACTGTTGACAATAACCTCTGCTGAAGATACACAAATACAGAAATCAGCGTGTTGAAGCGGAACTGAATGAAATGATTTCCACGTCCAACTGTGCCAAGTGACCGACAACTGACTCATTCTTTCTGTTGTTTAAGCCCGCCGACTGCGTAGAGCATTACAGGCTATAACAGTTAAAACATCTACTTCACAGGAAAAGTGGAAAAGCATTAAGCTACAACCCTTAAAATGCTTTCCCACAAAAAAGTAAAAGAATTTCTAGTACACTGATCAATTTCGCGCACATTTAGAATGCCCTGATCATTGTCCAATTTATCGCACAGGGGATTTAGAAAGCAGACCTGAATACAAATTTAAACAAACTAAGGACACCAAACCATGTATAAAAACGGGCATAAATTACCTAAAACTGCTTCCGCATATCTCACCTCCCTAGAGCCAAAAATGCACTTAACACATGTACCCAATTATCAATCCTAAGAGAAAGTACGTAAGACTTTATGGAACACATAGAGCAGATGAATGGACCAGCAAGGCAGATAATGATAGGAAGAAATGATAGAAAGCAAAGGAGGAAGAAAGAAACAAAGAGAGTGACAGAAAAGAGAAAATGTGTAGCACAGAATGTCCAGAAGGTGGGAATGCTATTTGTACTGAAAGAGCCCCCCCCCCCCCCCCCCCGGCATCCCCGTGGGGGGAGACAACCAACTTATAAAAATAATAATAATAATATATTTTATTTATATAGCGCAAAATCTTGATAAAATCAAATCTGAGCGCTGAGCGTATACATGCATACATACCTACATACATATGAGCGTATACATGCATACATACATGCTTACATACTTACATACATAAATCTAAGCTGAGCGTATACATGCATACATACATACATACATAAATCTAAGCGTATACATACATATATACATACATACATACGTACGCACATGCATATATAATAATTACAATATTTATATAGCGCAAATCTCGACAAAATCAAATCCAAGCGCCGAAAAGACACACGCACACACGCACGCACGCACACACACGCACACACACACACACACACACACACACACACACACACACACACACACACACACACACACACACATGCATGGCCACAAATGGGGAGAAAAGAATAAAAGCAATAAAAGCAAGAATAAAACCAATGGAAAACCACAGAGAGCACATCATATACAATTATATATTAAAACAAAGTGATTCCCCTCCGAGCGGAGACAGGCTGCAGAGGGGGGTTGAGTGAGGTTAGGATTTTATGCAGAGGAGAAAAGGTGAGTTTTGAGAGCGGACTTGAAGGAGGCAAAAGTAGGTTGCTGACGGACTGAGAGAGGAAGTTTGTTCCAGGAGAGTGGACCAGAAACAGAGAAGGCTCGTGGACCATAGGTATTGAGCTTAGTGCGTGGAAAGCGAAAAGTCAGAGGAGAAGACTGACCACACGACATCAACAAGTCCTATTCAAACTTATCTCTAAAAAAAATGGCCGTTAATCCAAACAAAACAGCTGACTGGGGCGCGTGTCATTTTGCGCCTTCTATCATTTAACGGGAAGAAGATGGTAACAAATGATAACAGGAACAATAATGATGATTAAATCATGACTACAACAACAGCAGCAACAACAACAACAACAATAATGATAATGATGATAATGATAATAATAATAATGATAACAATAACAATAATAATGGTAGTAATAATAATAATAATAATGATAATTATAATGATAATAATAATGATGATGATGATGATGATGATGATGATATAAACAAAAAAATGGCGACAGCAGAAGGGCATCCAGAAGTCATGACCATACTACTACTACTACTACTACTACTACTTCTAATGATAATAGTAATAATAATAATGTCAAACACACACACACACACAAAATGGCGACAGCAGAGGGGCATCCAGAAGTCATGACCTGGATGTGACCCAGCCCCTTTAGAGTGTAAATAAGGGCTGAAACACTTGCTTGACTGGGGTTTCTCCTCTGAGGACCTTCTGCGGTCCGGCTCTCCTCCAGAGTTTCTTACCACCAAAATGATAATAACAATAATAGTAACAATAGTAATATAACAAATATTAATAATAAGAATGATAATAATAATGATAATGATAATAATAATAATAAGAAGAAGAAGAAGAAGAAGAAGAATAATAATAAGAAGAATATAACATGCACATGTTGTGGGTATCTATAGTTTATTCTAATCCAGATGAATTACCTGTATTTTGTAATTTATTTTCTGTTCAGGTGTCTTTGTCATTTTATTTACAATAGATACTCGAAAACAGAATGAGAACACGTATTTATTACACAAAACAAGACAGGCACAAATTTTGGAACAACTGGACTTTGTCAAGCATACGTAAAAGACAACAAAGAGCGAATACACACCATTTATGGAGAAAACAGCAAAACTGTAGTGATGTGTCGATAGAGGAAGAGCTGGATGGCAAATAACACATACTAAACCAACTTCAGTATGTCGGTACTGCTTGTTGCTGCAATTCGGAAACAGAATTTGAGGACGATCTCCTGCTGGGTTTCCCGAATTCCCTCTCCTCTCTCCCCTCCCTCCTTCCCCCACCCCGAATGGCCAGGCTGATTAAAACGTTCTTCTGTCAAACATTAAAGGTCCCTGCCTGTTCTGGTGTGAGGCCACTTGTTAGATGCACCGCCAGCCCAAAGCAATGCCGTGTCCTCGGGCAAGACGTTGTGACAGATCGCTTTAGTGTCAAACTTTAATGACAGTCCCCATCAATGTGCAATAAGTGTTTTCCGCCGCCCTAATTATTTGCTGGCGGGGCCAAATTGCCACCGACGCCCACAGCGGACTCCCCCGTCCCTCTGGCCCTTTCCAAAAAAAAAAAGAAAAAAAAGAAAAAAGAAGAAAAAAAAAAGAAAATTATAAGCAAAAGAAAAACCGATGAAGAGCAGGGAGATGCTCTGACAGGAAGTGGTGAACAGGGGATGGGGGAGAGAGGGGATTGGAAGAGAGTAGAGCCAGGCAGGTGCTTACTGTATCAAACCACACATCATCGTCACTAAGCCCCTCCGTCCCCCACTGCCCCCACTCCTCCCATTCCCCTTTCCAAGCTAAGCACCCCCTTAGCTGGTTGTGTAGCTAAACTCCTCCATTAGTTGGCCTCATAAACGTTTTTCCCAGTACCAAATGTGCAGCCTGCCCGCCATGGCCTCCACCTCTCTCAACGCCTTCTGGCCCGCTCCCTCATTACAGGGGCGGTGCTAGTCACTCAGCCCGCTTCCCACCAAAACTCCTTTCCTCGCTCCCTCCCTTTTCCACTGCTACAGTCTCGTTTTGCGGGCAAGATGCGGCGATTGTGAAGGCAGTCATTACCTGCTGCTCCGGCCACAACAGCGATCTGTTTTCTGCTCCGGTCGCCACAACAGTGATCTGTTTTCTGCTTCGGCCGTCACAACAGCGATCTGTTTTCTGCTCCGGCCGTCACAACAGCGATCTGTTTTCTGCTTCGGCCGTCACAACAGCGATCTGTTTTCTGCTCCGGCCGTCACAACAGTGATCTGTTTTCTGCTCCGGCCGTCACAACAGCGATCTGTTTTCTGCTTCGGCCGTCACAACAGTGATCTGTTTTCTGCTCCGGCCGTCACAACAGTGATCTGTTTTCTGCTTCGGCCGCCACAACAGTGATCTGTTTTCTGCTCCGGCCGTCACAACAGCGATCTGTTTTCTGCTTCGGCCGTCACAACAGCGATCTGTTTTCTGCTTCGGCCGTCACAACAGCGATCTGTTTTCTGCTTCGGCCGTCACAACAGTGATCTGTTTTCTGCTTCGGCCGTCACAACAGCGATCTGTTTTCTGCTCCGGCCGTCACAACAGTGATCTGTTTTCTGCTTCGGCCGTCACAACAGTGATCTGTTTTCTGCTTCGGCCGTCACAAAAGTGATCTGTTTTCTGCTTCGGCCGTCACAACAGCGATCTGTTTTCTGCTCCGGCCGCCACAACAGTGATCTGTTTTCTGCTTCGGCCGTCACAACAGCGATCTGTTTTCTGCTCCGGCCACAACAGCGATCTGTTTTCTGCTCCGGCCACAACAGCGATCTGTTTTCTGCTCCGGCCACAACAGCGATCTGTTTTCTGCTCCGGCCGTCACAACAGCGATCTGTTTTCTGCTCCGGCCACAACAGCGATCTGTTTTCTGCTCCGGCCACAACAGCGATCTGTTTTCTGCTCCGGCCGCCACAACAGCGATCTGTTTTCTGCTCCGGCCGCCACAACAGCGATCTGTTTTCTGCTCCGGCCGCCACAACAGCGATCTGTTTTCTGCTCCGGCCACAACAGCGATCTGTTTTCTGCTCCGGCCGCCACAACAGCGATCTGTTTTCTGCTCCGGCCACAACAGCGATCTGTTTTCTGCTCCGGCCACAACAGCGATCTGTTTTCTGCTCCGGCCGCCACAACAGCGATCTGTTTTCTGCTTCGGCCGTCACAACAGTGATCTGTTTTCTGCTTCGGCCGCCATAGCAATCTGTTTTCTGCTCTGGTCGCCATAGCAATCTGTTTTCTGCTCTGGTCGCCATAGCAATCTGTTTCTGCTCTGGTCGCCATAGCAATCTGTTTCTGCTCTGGCTGCAACAGCAATTTGTTTTTCACTGGAGGTGACTTGATTGTCCACAAATGCTTTATAAACAAGGACATCAAGTCTAGAACTACTGTACGTTGGGTGGGTGGTGGGCAGGGGGGAAGATAGACTGCAGACTGTTTTGGCTCATGAATCATGTGTGTGTGTGTGGTGTGTGTGTGTGTGTGTGTGTGTGTGTGTGTGTGTGTGTGTGTGTGTGTGTGTGTGTGTGTGTGTGTGTATGTGTGTGTGTGTGTGTGTGTGTGTGTGTATGTGTGTATGTGTGTGTATCCTGGAACAAACTTCCTCTCTCAGTTCGTCAGCAACCTACTTTTGTCTCCTTCAAGTCCGCTCTCAAAACTCACCTTTTCTCCTCTGCATAAAATCCTGACCTCACTCAACCCCCTCAGAAGCCTGTCTCCATTCGGAGGGGAATCACATTGTAATATATAATTGTATATAATATGCTCCCTATAATTTTCCATTGCTTTTATTCTTTCTCCCAATTTATAGCCATGCGTGTGTGTGTGTGTGTGGTGTGTGTGTGTGTGTTCGTTCGTTCGTTGCTTGATTAACGTCTTTTCACTATAAGTGATATTAGACGGGTGTGTGTGTGTGTGTGTGTGTGTGTGTGTGTGTGTGTGGTGTTGTGTGTGTGTGTGTGTGTGTGTGTGGTGTGTGGTGCGTGCGTGTGTGTTTGCGTGCGTGTGTGTCGTACAGCGCTTAGATTTGATTTTATCAAGATTTTGCGCTATATAAATATTGTAATTATTATTATTATTATGTGTATATGTGTGTATGTGTGTGTATGTGTGTGTGTATGTATGTGTATGTGTGTGTGTGTATGTGTATGTGTGTGTATATGTGTGTATGTGTGTGTATGTGTGTGTGTGTATATGTATATATGTGTGTGTGTGTGTGTGCGCGCGCGCGCGCGCGTGTTGATGCGTGTTTTCTGTATGTCTTTGTGTTTGGCCGAATGATATTTCTGATTATGGACAATCAGTTAAAGAAAGTGTTAGGTTGGATCATGTTTTGAAAGTTAAAAAAGGTAATGTATGATTTACAAGAAGTCTGTCATCTTATGCCTGTTTGTGTGTGTATGTCTGTGTGTATTTATTTGTGTAAATCTGTGAGTCTGTGTGACTATGATCGTGTGACTGTGTTTATATATCTCTGTGTGTATGTCTGTATCAGTGTGCGTATGTCTGTGTCACTGTGTGTGAGACTATGTGACTCTATTTGTGTCTGTATGTCTGTGAGTATGACTGTGTGTCTATGAGTGTGACTCTATATGTGTGTGTGTGTGTGTACTGCTTGGTAAAGCCGCCATGTCGCCACTGCGTCGTGTGGGCGTGGCACTTCCGGTCATTATGGTCCTGCACGATCCATGTGTATTCTGAACCTCCCCCCTCCCCCACTCCCACCCCCCACTGCCCTGTGGTCCTGTCTTTGGTTCCATCCTAGCGAATCCTAGCTCTGTCTGTCTGTCTGTCTCTCTGTCTGTCTCTCTGTCTGTCTGCCTGCCTCTTTCTCTCATCCACTCTCTTTTATCTACTCTCTGTCATCTACTCTCTCTGTCTCCTTCTCTGCACTCTCACTCGCGTCTCTCTCTTTCACACTCACGCGAACACATGCACACACATACACGCGCGCACACGGGCATGCACGCACGCACACACACACACACACACACACACGCACGCATACACACACACGCACGTACGCACACACACACACACACACACACACACCACACACCACAGCAAAGTGAGGAAAACATTCGAGGCGGGGGAAGGAAAGGAAAGGTAGGGCAATTTCCCATGGGGATGCCGGGTGCTCTTTCAGTATAAATAGTATCCTCATCTTCTGGAAATTCTGTGCTAGAAATTTCCTCTTTTCTGTCACTCTGTTTCTTCTTTCCTCCTTTGCTTTCTGTCATTTCTTCCTATCATTTTCTGCCTTGCTGGTCCATTCACCTGTAGGTGTTCTACGAGTATAAAGCCTTACATATTATCTCTTGGGACTGATTACTGTTTATATGTATTAAATGCATGTTTGGCTCTGAGGAAATGTGCTCTGCGGGAGCAATTTTTGTTAACGTAAACATTTTTTATTTATACTTTAGTCCTTAGTTATGTTTACATTAATTATTGTATTCAGGTTGTTTTTGACATCCTATGGTGATAAATTGGATGGAATGGTCAATGTCAAAATCATATCCTTAGAGTATATGCGCCCATGCATTGATAAGTGTGCTTAATTTTACTTTCCAGCTTTTTCTTTCCAATCGGATGCTGTTTATGTTTTGAAATGATTATAGCCGGCCCTGATATGGATCTGTGCAGTCGGAAGGGTTTTAAACAATAAGAGTGAGATGGAATGGTAGGGGAAAAAATCCACGTCTGCTCAGAAAACTTGTAACAGCTTTAAGGATAAAATGATACGTCATTCTACAGTAAGTTGATAAACCTTGAAATAAAGTGACAGACAAACAGACGAAATAGATGAATACAAAGCATTAATTCTGAACTAATCAAATCCAAAATTGTAATATAAACTCAGGTGTGTGTGTGTGTGTGATGTGGTGTGTGTGTGTGGTGTGTGTGTGTGTGTGTGTGTGTGTGTGGGTGTGTGTGTGTGTGTGTGTGTGTGCGTGTGTGTGTGTGTGTGTGTGTGTGCGTGCTGCTGTGTGCGTGTCTGTGTGCGTGCGTTGTGTGTGTTGTGTGTGTGTGGTGTGTCGTGCATGCGTGTGTGTGTGTGCGTGCGTGTGTGTGTGTTGTGTGTGTGTGTGTGTGTGCTGTGCTGCGTGTGTGGTGTGTGTGTGCGTGCTGTGTGTGTGGTGTGTGTGTGCGTGCGTGTGTTGTGCGTGTGTGCATGCGTGCGTGCGTGTGTGTGCGTGCGTGCGTGTGTGTGCGTGTGTGTGTTTTCTTGCTACGTGTCCCAAACCAGTTGCAGAAACAGTAGTGGAGGTGTCAAATTCTGACTGTGAACAAAGCCCGACAGAGTAGGTTAGAAGAAAATGATTGACCAACAAGCATTGATCATGTTTTCCCTGTCAACACCGGATAGTTCAGCTGTCCCTGACGACTGTCGGAGACAACCCGAAACCCACGGGGATAAGGCAAGGAACAAAGCCAAGAGCTGTGCCTATAATTAGCGACTTCCGTTTCAAGCCCAAGAACCAACCGGCGATCAAGCCACAAGAAGAAACGACGTCGCTGTAAGGAGAAGTAACTCTTGTTGCAAACCTTAGTGGCTGTATGAGGGAGAAGTTACGAAAGCAGATGGAGTTACGTGAAAGCGGTGTAGGGGCAGAGTTTCCCTGCCGTCTAATTGTGGGTCTGGCGAAAAGAGATAGCGTTCTGGCCCACACAACGGTCGGGTGTCGGTATCCATATCTTGGTGTCGAGGTTGTCGGACATGTGATGAGCCCGATTGACAAAGGACTGCAGTCTCCGCCACTACGACTGCTGAAAGCCGACATCAAATCCCGCAAACACGAGAAGGCCGTCTTCTCTCTCTTCCTCTCTCCGAGCCAAGACTGCGACAAACGATTGAGACCAGTGTGAATGTCTTTGTAGGGTGTGTGTGTGTGTGTGTGTGTGTGTGTGTGTGGGGCGTGCGTGTGTGTGTGTGTGTGTGTGTGTGTGTGTGTGTGTTTTGTGTGTGTGTGTGTGTGTGTGTGTGTGTGTGTGTGTGTGTGTGTGTGTGTGTGTGTGTGTGTGTGTGTGTGTGTGTGTTGTGCGTGTACGTGTGTGTATTTATCTATGTCTCTTTGTGTGTGTGTATTTTCTGAGTGGGTGTATGCGTTTCTGATTATATGTTTTGTTTCTTTCTTTGTATATATGTGCTAAAAAAAAAAAAAAAGCCGCCATAGTTTATCTTGTTTAACCCTTTGACTCCAGCACCCGGTCCACCAGCATCCTGCATTGTCAACCATGGTGGCAAAGCAAAAATTTAACCCTTTGACTCCCTCACCTTATTCACCAGCTTCCTGCAGGAGGCTGGTGGGTAGGATGAGGGAGTGAAATGTGAAGATTTGGTGGTGTGGAAGTCTAAGGGTTAAGTTTTTGCATTTGGTGGATAGGATGTGGGAGTGAAAGGGTTAAGTTTTTTGCATTTGGTGGATAGGGTGTGGGAGTAAAGGGTTAAGTTTTTGCATTTGGTGGATAGGATGTGGGAGTCAAAGGGTTGATTTTTGCAGTTTTATGGATAGAGTGTGGGAGTCAAAGGGTTAAGTTTTTGCATTTGGTGGATAGGGTGTGGGAGTCAAAGGGTTAAAGTTTTTGCATTTGGTGGATAGGGGTGGGAGTCCAAATGGTTAAACCCTTCTTTCCTACCAAAGAGTACGAATTGCTTGGAACTAAATGACTGGTTCCTGCGTTCGCCATAAGTTTGAAGTTTAATCAAATGATTCATCGCATTCGGACAATTCCATGTACGTTCCACTCAATCTGCCATCTAGTAACTCGCAGACTCCTTGAGTATGCGCAAAATTTCTATGCGTTGGCAAGGTCTTGGTATGGAAAAGGGAAACATGGGAAGTGGGGTGAGGGGGTGAGGGGAGGGGCAGGACCTGTGAAGCACTAAGCTACACCATCAAAATGATTGGAGCATTAAGATGGGCAGCAAACAGGCCAGTTTTTAAACCTGTAGGCTGGGATAGAACATTAGATGTCAAATCTTCATCATATGTTATCATTATGAATATTGACGCCTTTACCAAGCAATACAGACATACACACAGACACACTTATAGATACACATTATGAATATTGACGCCATTACCAAGCAATACAGACATACACACAGACACACTATAGATACACATTATGAATATTGACGCCTTTACCAAGCAATACAGACATACACACAGACACACTATAGAACACATTATGAATATTGACGCCTTTACCAAGCAATACAGACATACACACAGACACACTATAGATACACATTATGAATATTGACGCCTTTACCAAGCAATACAGACATACACACAGACACACTTATAGATACACATTATGAATATTGACGCCTTTACCAAGCAATACAGACATACACACAGACACACTTATAGATACACATTAAAACACTGATGCCTGATCAAAATAGCCTTTGGCGTGTACAAAATCAATTTAAGAGCACAAAAATAATCATGATACAAATCACAGCGCAAAGTTAAACAAAATCGAAATTTAATAACAAACCATAACACTAAATCATATGACGGTCATCTCAACTGAACGCAAAAAAACAAAAACAACAAAAAAAAACTAAAACGCGCATATACACAACAATCAATAGCACGTAACTCCAACACACAAGAAAAAAATATCAATACAAAGAGAGAGAGAGAGAGACACACACCACACACACACACACACACACACACACACACACACACACACACACACACACAACACACACACACACACACACCACACACACACACACACACACACACAGAAGAAGAAGAAAAAGGAGAAATAGAAAAATGAGTAGAAAGATTGCTATGGTATAGTATAGTGGCAATTGAGACAGATAGGAATCTTATTACTTTGGGAATAAGTGAGTCTTCTGATTGCTTTTTGAAAGATTGCAAGGACTGTGAATGTCTAACAGAGAATGGGAGCTGGTTCTAGATGGTATGACATTGACATAAAAAAGTACGCTGAGCAAATATTTTTTGTACCTACTTTAGAAAGACGAAAAACTCAGTCATCAGATGAGGAACGAAGCTGACGGGAAGGAATGTAAAGGTGTAATAGGTCAGAGAGATCAAAAGAAGCAATGGATTCTATTAGTCTGACACACAGACAAAAATAAAATTGTAATCAGTTCTGCTATGAACGGGAAACCAGTGCAAAAGCCGAAGATGTGTAACGTGTTCAGATTTGCACGAGTGGAAGACAAAGCAAGCAGTATGTTTCTGAACTTTTTGAAGTTTTACGATAAGGTACTAGGGAGAGTCAGTAAGCAGAGCATAGCGATAGTCCAGTGAGAAAGAATAAAGGCTCAGAGAAGTGTCTTTGTGGCTTGTACGGTAAGGAACTGATGGACACAGGCCATGCTAGGAATTTCAAGGTGACACATACGACAGAAATTGCCAACATGATGGTAGAAAGAGAAGGACTGATCATGTGTGACACCAAGATTGCGGACAAAGGAAGACAAAGTGATGGAGAACTCATTCAGATCAACAGACGAGGGAAGACCCGATGTCTGACGGATTTGTATTCGCTGCTCAGAATCATATCATTTTATATGTACTGAGTTTCAGTTTGTTTAGAACATCATCCAGGATTTAAGTTGAGAGATATATGACGAGTAGAAGAAACTAAATACATATCATATCAACATGCAGAAAATCAAGGTTGTCATATCTTTTTGTCACTGTAAATGTCCTAGACATAGACTAGTGTGTACCATGGTGAGAGAAACTAGTTCTTTACTCTTGTATTTTTTTTTTCTCTATCTCCAATCTTTTTGGTGTCGTTTTGGTTTAGTGTTGTTGTTGCTGTTCTTCTAACGCCAGAAATTGATGAATCGAATGTTTTATAGAGTTTTCTGAATGCTATGTGGTCAAATTCTGCTGAGTGAATTATTGTATAATGATGTTGACAAAATTGACGTGACTTGACCACACTTGTAATGACGTAATACTAAAAATTGACGTGACTTGCATTTACACTTATAATGACGTAACTAAAAATTGACGTGATCTGACATTTACACCTATAATGATGTAGCAGAAATTGATGTGACTTGACATTTACACCTATAATGACGTAACTAAAAATTGACGTGACTTGACAATTTACACTATAATGACGTAACTAGATATTGACGTGCTTGACAATTTACATCTATAATGACGTAGCAGAAATTGACGTGACTTGACGTTCACGCGTCAGGGAAAGAAGAAGAACGTGAGTAGGGCCTGACTACTTGTTATAACCGGTGTTGTGGGAACTGAGGCAGGCAGGCAGGCAGTCACACAAGCAAGGACAAGTTTGTCACTCATACATCCAGCCACCTTCTGCTCACAACAAAGACACCAGCAACACGCACACTGTCACACACATTCTGGCTGTCTCTCTGTCGCTCTGTCTGTTTGTCTGTCTGCCACGTGCACGAGCCCATGGTATGCTCACATGCACACACGATGTCCTACAAGTTTACTTTTTCTCGTCTCCCTGTTTGCATTCTGTTTTAAACATAAGGTGATCACCTGTCACCATGAGCACTGGCGTTTACAATGTAACCAAGATTATTCCAGTGATAGGCTGATACATAAAATATATAGACTTGGTAAACATAGGC
>JAPXFY010000014.1:18665814-18685814 GCA_030674185.1 Monoplex corrugatus | reverse complement strand
TAACCCCACCCAGCAGTGAATAAGAAGACGGACCTGACGTTTTTATAGTTTAACCCTTTGACTCCTGCACCCTGTCCATCAGCATCCTGCACTGTCAACCATGCTAGCAAAGGAAAAAGTTAACCCTTTGACTCCCTCACTCCAGAATGAGGGAGTCAAAGGGTTAAGTTTTTGCAGTTGGTGGATAGAGTACGGGAGTCAAAGGGTTAAAATACAATATCAAACGAACGTCTAACTCCGACCTTCGAAATATTTCTTTCCCTGGAGGAAAACCTTGTGAATATAATAGAAATAGAAAACAAAAATAAAGGATTGGAGCTGAATAGCAAGAAGATTGAAGTCATGTAATCAGTTGAAAAAAAAAGAAATCCCCTCATGCAAAATAACAGCAAATGGCACAACTTTGAGACAGTTAATAAGTTTAAATATCTGGGAACAGTCATCTCACCAGACGGCAGATGCACATCAGAAATAGCCAGCAGAATCGGACAAGCCAAAACAGCAATCAAGAAGATGAACAGCATTCTTACCAACAATTGCCTATCAATTAACATCAGGGAGATTGATTAATTTGATTCAGTTTTTACGTCGGCACCCACCTCAGGTGATATGGCCGACGGGGATAACCATCCCAGGGATGTTGGGGAAGGGGAACCTATCTAATCCTATACTGACACCACCAGAACAACAATCATGTTAAGATGGGACAGTGAGAAGGCCAGTTTTAATGTAGCGCACTCCGGGATTCGAACCCACAACCATTAGCATGTGAATTCGACGCTCAAACCAACTGAGCTACTCGGACCTGCAACATCAGGGAGAGAATTCTTGAATGTTATATAGGACCGATAATGTTAAGACGGTTGTGAGGCGTGGACAGTCAACACGCAAAGCCAGAACAAGACTGAGGCAGCCGAAATGTGGTTTTTTAGAAGAATGTTGAGAGTTCCATAGAAAGAGTCGTGATGGATTCACCCGCTGGGGATTTGAACTCTAGAAATTGACCTCGTTGTCCACAGTCAGACAATAACTTTCGTGTTTGGACAAGCAGTCAAGTGGTCAGTGTTGGTTTCTCATCGTCATGGGTGAATGGCAACAGGCTTGTTCCGGACACAAATAACAGTTGAAAGGGGAACAGTCAACTGTTTTTAGACGATTGTTGAGTTGGACACAATAAAGGCTTCGATTGGATTAAATTGGACATCCACTTGTTTGGTTAATGGAACAACAGCATTGATGTCTGGTGGACAAGCAGGACCTCAAGACATTTGGAGGCAGAGCTCATCACACACCTGTCTGAGAAGTACCACAGGTTCACGTGAAATACTCAGTTAACACCCAGTTTGTATACAGTATGTGTATGCTCGCGAGTGAATATTATTTATGTGTCTGTGTTCACTTTCTTAGCTCAGGTGGTTGAGCGACGGATTCACATGCTAATGGTTGTGGGTTCGAATCCCGGGGTGCGCTACATTAAAACTGGCCTTCTCACTCTCCTATCTTAACATGATTGTTGTTCTGGTGGTGTCGGTATAGGATTAGATAAGTTCCCCTCACCCCACTTTGAGACGAGTTTATACAGAATAATACAGAACAGTCAGTTGTGTTTGATTCAGACCTGTAATTATTTATTCATTTACTTTATATGTATGTTCTTTTTTTGAAGATAAGATGCACAGATACACATGTCATTTACATGTAACCAAGATAATTCCAATGATAGGCTGATACAATACCAGCATAAAATGTAGGCTAGGTAAAACATAGTCTAGGTAGGGCCTCAGGACCTGGCCAGCTCATGGGCTTATGTGCATGCTTAAGGCTTGTGCCATGATCACCATACACATGGCACCTGTGACGTTAGTGCACATGGAATTCGTTCCGACCACGAAGACGTCTTGAGAAACTGAAACTGAAACAGAAACATTGATAAATTACAGTCTCAGGACTAGCCCACTGTGACATCATGGGGATCTCTCCCTGGACACTGGTGTCACGACTGTCCGCGGTAAGTCCACACCTCACCTGGCCACTCACAGTCCCGGAGCAGATTGGTTTAATGATTTTGGTATTGAAACTGAAATGAGTCCCTTTCTGTCCCCATTTGTTTTTCTGTGCTCTAAAAGTGTTGGCTTTAACGCCACTGTTGATAAACTTCAGGATTATGTCTTTGTCCATTTCTCTCACTGTCTCATCCCCCCCCCCACCACCCCCCCCCCCCAACTCCGCGTTGAGTTTCACCACACGTTACCTACTGGGGGTTTGGTGAAGCGTTTATCTTACGCTCTGTGAACGCTGAGAGGTTAGGGAGCCCCACAGAGGGTAAGTGGTCGGTCGCTATTGTGGTCAATGCGATACACCACAACAACGACACAATAACTAACCTGACACTTTTCAATACCGGATGGGTTTCATTTCCCCACGACATGCTGACAAGGGCAAAAGACAATCGTCACTAACACGGACATCACAACGAGCTGTTGGAAATGATTCACTGACCCTCTAAATCTTTCACTGACTGATGGACGGACCGACAAGCTGAAGGAGGGATTCATTAATTGGGACCCCCTCTCCCCCCCCCCCCCGCCTTGTTTCATTGTTAAATATATACATATGACGATAGAGGGTGGCAATAATGATTTATGATAATGACAATGATAATGATAATGACAATGAAAGACAATGATAATGATAATGATAATGATAATGATATTGTTGGAGTTGGAATGCTTATAAACTGACATGTATTGAGCACAGTTATACAGGCTGCAACGTTTTACGTTCCTTTCTTACATCATAAATACGAGTTCACTCTGTGTGTCTGTGTGTAAATGAAATAACAATTTGAAGATATAATGATAATAATAATAATAATGATAATTAGATGATTAAAAATTTGGATATAAATAAAAACAAATATAATAATAATTATTAATAGTAATAATAATGATATTGATGGTGATAATAAATAAAAAATAATGTTAATAATGATGATGATGATGACGGACGGACGGCACGACGACGACGCGACGACGATAATGATGATGATGATAATAATAATAATAGTAATGATGATGATGATAATAGTAACAACAACAGCAGCAACAACAACAAATAATAATAATAATATCATAATAAAATAATAATAATAATAATAATAACATTCACATAGACGTCAGAGACATTCACACAGACGTCTAAGACATTCACATAGATATCTTAGACATTCACACAAACGTCTAAGACATTGTCATAGAATCTGAGACATTCCTACTGTTGTCTAAGACATTTAAGCAGACGTCTAAGACAGTCATACAGATATCTTGGACATTCACACAGAAGTTTAAGACATTACACAGATGTCTGAGACATTCACACAGAAGATTAAGACATTCATACAGAAGTCTAAGACATTCATACAGAAGTTTTAAGACATTCATACAGACGTCTAAGATCATTCAACAGAAGTCTAAGGACATTCATACAGACGATTAAGACATTCACAGAAACCTAAGACATTCACTACAGAAGTCTAAGACATTCACACAGAGGTCTAAGACATTCATACAGACGTCTAGACATTCATACAGAAGTCTAAGACATTCACTACATACGTTAAGACATTCACAGAACAATAAGACATTCTACAGAAGTTTAAGACATTCGCACGAAGTCTGAGACATTCATACAGAAGTCTAAGACATTCACACAGAAGTCTAAGACATTTACACAGAAGTCTAAGACATTCACACAGAGCTCTAAGACATTCACACAGAAGTCTAAGACAATCACACCGAAGCCTAAGACATTCACACCGAGCTAAGACATTCACACAGACGCTAAGACATTCATACAAAAGTCTAAGACATTCAAAGAATGTCTAGACATTCACAGCAAAGCTAAGACATTCACACAGAAGTCTAAGACATTCATACAGAAGTCAGGCTTCACACAGAAAGTCTAAGACATTCACACAGACTTCTAAGACACTCACACAGAAGTCTAAGACATTCACACAGAAGTCTAGACATTCACACAGACTACAGACATTCACACAGAAGTCTAATACATTTACACAGAGTACAAACATACACAAAAGGGCTAAGACATTCACACAGAAGTCTAAGACATTCACACAGAAAGTCTAAGACATTCACACAGAAGTCTAAGACATTCACACGAAGTCTAAGACATTCACCAGAAGTCTAAGACATTCACACCGAAGTCAATGCGTTCACACAGAAGTCTAATGCGTTCACACAGAAGTCTTAGGCATTCACACAGAAGTCTTAGGCATTCACACAGAAGTCTAAGGCATTCACACAGAAGTCTTAGGCACTCACCCGAAGTCCAAGGCATACACCGATGTCTGACATTCACACAGACGGCTAAGACGTTCACAGAGAAGTCTAAGGCATTCTACAGCGGTCCAAGGTATTCAGGCGGAAGTCTATTGTCTCTATAGCAGTGTCATCACATCCCTTGCACGGGAGACGAAACATCCGCAAGGAGAGGTGAGTGACAATATTGTGACACTGACGACCCGCTTTGGCTTCCTGTGCCTCTCTCATGTCAACAACCTGATGTGAAAGTTTGGCTCTTAACAAACCGGGGGCGTTGTAAAGACGTCTTCGCTACTGTCTCCTTGTTTGGACCCTGTCCCTGCTTGATCCCTTCCCTGTATGTCCCTACGACGGCTGTCAATGGTTTTCCCATCTGTATATCCCGTCAATCGTCAACACTTTACGGCCCGTCTTTTTCTAGTCCCTGTCAATAGGTGACGATGTTTCAATCTCTCGCCTACTCTTTCTCCGTCGTGTTGACCGATTGTTCGGGTAAGGCAGATTACCGTGATGACACGTGGTTAGAGTTGTGGTTCCTAATTGACGACGTCGAAAGTAAAACATGGAGGCCTAGGAACGGATTGAGGCGTTGTGTTGTGACAAGCCAGAAACTCTCATTGAATCGATCTCTACGCCTAATTCTTGCATCGTCAAGGTTCTATTCACTGAACTGAAGGTAGGTCGACCGTTCACACAACCAGCGTAACCTAGCTATCTCGAGGGTAAGCCACAATCCGCAGGGTTCTCGTGTCATCCAGGTACGTGTTGTAAAATATGTCTCCACAGGGCAGTAATAGGATTTGAGCACGTTGTTAAACAGTTCGTCGTTTCTGTCCCTGAGTGTCAATTCCTAAAGCTGGAATACATTGGATACTGGTTTTGTCGCCTTCTCGCTCTTTAATTTTACCATCAGCACTCTGTCGAGAGAAAATGTGGCCTTCAATAAATATGTCTACATGGAGACATGGTTATAATATGGTGACATGGTTATATCATAGTGATTGGTTAAAACAGAGTGACATGGTTGTATTACAGTGACATGGTTATATGATGGTGACATTGTTATATCATAGTGACATAGTTATATTATAGTGACATGGTTATATCATAGTGACATGGTTATATCATAGTGACATGGTTATATTATAGTGACATAGTTATATCATAGTGACATGGTTATATCATAGTGACATAGTTATATCATAGTGACATGGTTATATCATAGTGACATGGTTATATCATAGTGACATGATTATATCATAGTGACATAGTTATATCATAGTGACATAGTTATATCATAGTGACATGGTTATATCATAGTGACATGGTTATATCATAGTGACATGGTTATATCATAGTGACATGGTTATATCATAGTGACATGGTTATATCATAGTGACATGGTATATCACAGTGTATAGTTATTAGGGTATGTTTAGTAACACAGTGATATGGTTATCTAATGACCTACAGGACATTTTGGGAAAGTAACCAAAAATAGAAAAGTGAATGCCAGAAAAGTCTACCTGTTGGAAATGAATTTAAGCCCACTCTCTCTCTCTCTCTCTCTCTCTCTCTCTCTCTCTCTCTCTCTCTCTCTCTCTCTCTCTCTCTCTCTCTCTCTCTCTCTTTCGGTCTTTCTGTCTTTCTCCTATGTATGACATTCGCATGTGTGTGTAAGTGTGTGTGCATATGTTGTTGTTTTTTTTCTGTATAAAGTTACAGAACAATGACTAACCTCCATATAAAACAAAACAAAACGAAGTAAGATAGAAAATAAAAGCACAAAGCAAACGGACAAAACGAAGAGGATATGAACTGATATGGTTTGACTATAAGGGAAAAAATTTGATGAGACCCAAAATCACGTGGATATTGGTTGAATAAAAAGCCAATAAATAATTATTGTTTCAGAAAGTCTATATTACAAACAGGTTTTTGCAGTGTCAAAAAATTAACAATTACAAGGCTCAGAGTGGACATAAAATTGTAGGCTTACTATTATATGTGCAATAACAGGCTGTCCAAATTCTTTAACAAACACAGAAACCTGTTAACTTGGTTTGAGTTGAAAACACAACATACAGACAGATTGTCTTCATTCCGCTTGTTACACTGGGTGTGTGGAATCTATTGAAACACATGGGAACACTTGGACTCAAAATCTGATGTCTCGAATTCAGTCCCCGTCCACACACACACATACAGACACACACACACACACACACACACACACACACACACACACACACACACACATGTATACACACACACACATACATACATACACACACACACGCACGCACGCACGCACACACACGCACACACACACACACACACACACACACACACACGCCTGGGACATTGCAAAAAATGTCCACTCTATGGCAGCTTTGCGGACGTACGTGTCTGGACGGATTGAACCCAGAACCTCTCGATTGGAAATCTGACGATTACCACTTGATTACCGCGCCTGTCAAAGCAGGACACAGAGAGAGAGAGAGAGAGAGAGAGAGAGAGAGAGAGAGAGAGAGAGAGAGAGAGGGGAGAGAGAGAGAGAGAGACAGAGAAGCCACTCACTGCACGCTTCAACAGACACAAGTGGCAAACGAAACAAAAACAAAACAAAAATACATAACAAAATAACGACATGGAAATCTGTTGTATATGGAATAAGACTTTAAAAAAAAGAAGAAAAAAAAGAAAGACAGACTTCAAATCAGATTTACTTAAAATTGACACCAATAGACGAGACGCAGATTTGAAAAGCTGAAGTCTTCTCTCATTGGCTGAAATGTCGACAACAAGCCAGCTGAACCAATCAGAAGGGAGTTGATACCGACTGATTCCCTCAGCATTTTGCTATGTAAGTGGACGTGATGGGTTGGGAGATGGACACTGTTGTGACCGTTGGCTCACCTCGTCATTGGCACTGGCCGTGTTCTGTTGGTTTTTCATTAGTAGGAGTAAACATATGTTGCGTTTTGTTTATACACAACTGGTGAAAGGGGAGAGAGAGAGAGAGAAAGAGAGAGGGGTGACGGTGATGGTGGTGGAATGAAAACATGGGTGTGAAAATGATATTAATCGCCGACTCTTCATTCCAGTGCATACCATCATGCTTTATCCTGGCGTCAAACCGGGCGACAAATACAGACACCTGCAGTGTTGGTTAGGAACTTAAAGCAGCTACCTCAGGATGATAACCATGATGCTTTGGAGAGCCATTGTGGATTGAGACTGCATGACAGGACTGTACACTAACTTTTCTTTCACAATATAGCCTGGCCTCAACTATGCCCGTGACGGATATTGTCACAACACCGTCAGTGATGTATACGTGAAATGGATGAGACTGGACCGGGTAGATCCATTCTTTCCAACTATCCCACAGCACACACAACCCTAGGGAGGATGCGCTCGGGGCCGGAAAATCCCACAAGGATTTTTTTTGTTCGAGCCCACGATCCTTTCCAGTCCGTCGTCTGCTTTGAGTGATTGTTGGTTCACCGTTTGTGAGAAGGTAACTTGTGCTATGTAGACATGTATTTCAGGCACAGACATGTACTGCAGGCACAGACATGTATTGCAGGCACAGAATGTATTGCAGGCACAGAATGTATTGCAGGCGCAGAATGTATTGCAGGCACAGAATGTATTGCAGGCACAGACATGTATTGCAGGCACAGAATGTATTGCAGGCACAGAATGTATTGCAGGCACAGACATGTATTGCAGGCACAGAATGTATTGCAGGCACAGAATGTATTGCAGGCACAGAATGTATTTCAGGCACAAACATGTATTGCAGGCACAGACATGTATTTCAGGCACAGACACCACTTCTATGCTGATGACACCCAACTTCAAGACAGTGACTCACCTGATAATATACAGCGCCTGTTGACTCGCACCACTGAGTGTTACTCGGACATTAAGAACTGGATGACACACAATAGACTTCAGCTTAATGACGACAAGACAGAAGCTATCCTCATTGGCACCCGTCAGAAACTTTCCCAGCTGCCTCCTCTTTCTCTCCCATTATGTAACACATCAGTCCCAATTTCTGATTCAGCTAAAAACCTTGTTGTCTGCATTGACTCTACCCTGTCCATGAACAACTTTGTTTCTCAAACTGCCAGATCTTGCTACTATCATCTCCATCGTATAAGCCTGATCAGGAAGTATCTCTCTGTCGAAACAACTGCAAAACTCGTTCTCTCCTTCATAATGTCTCGCATTGACTATTGCAATTCACTCCTGTCTGGTCTTCCTGCCTCCACCATTCACATCCTACAGCGCATTCAAAACAATGCTGTACGCCTTGTACTCAAAAAGAAAAAAGCTGACCACATATCTCCTCTCCTGGCACAACTTCACTGGCTCCCTGTATCAAAGCGCATACAGTACAAACTAGACACCATGTGCTACAAAAGCCTCAATAACGCAGCCCCCGATTACCTGTCAAGCCTACTTGAGATCTATCTTCCCTCACGTACCCTCCGCTCTGCCTCCGATCCTCTGACTTTTCGCTTTCCACGCACTAAGCTCAATACCTATGGTCCACGAGCCTTCTCTGTTTCTGGTCCACTCTCCTGGAACAAACTTCCTCTCTCAGTCCGTCAGCAACCTATTTTTGCCTCCTTCAAGTCCGCTCTCAAAACTCACCTTTTCTCCTCTGCATAAAATCCTAACCTCACTCAACCCCCCTCTGCAGCCTGTCTCCGCTCGGAGGGGAATCACTTTGTTTTAATATATAATTGTATATGATGTGCTCTCTGTGGTTTTCCATTGGTTTTATTCTTGCTTTTATTGCTTTTATTCTTTTCTCCCCATTTGTGGCCATACATGTGTGTGTGTGTGTGTGTGTGTGTGTGTGTGTGTGTGTGTGTGTGTGTGTGTGTGTGTTGTGCGTGCGTGTGTGTGCGTGCGTGCGTGTGTGTCTTTTCGGCGCTTGGATTTGATTTTGTCGAGATTTGCGCTATATAAATATTGTAATTATTATGTATGCATGTGCGTACGTATGTATGTATGTATGTATGTATGTATGCATACGCTTAGATATATGTATGTATGTATGTATGCATGTATACGCTCAGCTTAGATTTATGTATGTAAGTATGTAGGCATGTATGTATGCATGTATACGCTCATATGTATGTAGGTATGTATGCATGTATACGCTCAGCGCTTAGATTTGATTTTATCAAGATTTTGCGCTATATAAATAAAATATATTATTATTATTATTATTAGACATGTATTGCAGGCACAGACATGTATTTCAGGCACAGACATGTATTGCAGGCACAGATACGTATTGCAGGCACAGAATGTATTGCAGGCACAGAATATATTGCAGGCACAGAATGTATTGCAGGCACAGACATGTATTGCAGGCACATACATGTATTTCAGGCACAGTCTTCGCTGTGACATTTCAAGTTGTGTATGGTAAGACGGGATTGGATCAGGGTTGGAGTTTTTCGTTTTGACACAACGCAATGTTTCCGTGCGTAATACAGGTTTTCTTCTTAAGGAAATTTATAAGCAGAGAATGACTGCCATGGACCACCCGACAAGTAAACATTGGAACATACAAAACTGCTTCCCTAAATCAAAGGAATGTATTTTCTTTCTACTTTACTTCCAGACTCTTACTTTTCACATTCACTGAGAACTCTGTTCCCCCTGTGGGGATGCCGGGGGCTCTTTCAGTATGAATAGTATCCCCACCACCTTCTGGAAATCCTGTGCTAGAATTTTTTTCCCCTTTTGTCCTTCTTTGTTTCTGCCTTGTTCTTTTGCTTTCTGTCATTTCTTCCTATCGTTTTCTGCCTTGTGGTCCATTCACCTGTATGTGTTCGATAAAGTCTTACATTCTTTTCTCTTAGGAGTGATAATTGGGTACATGTAAAAAGTGCATTTTGGGCTTTAGGGAAGTGAAATGTTCGGAAGAAATGTTAGGTAATTTAGGCCCGTTTTTATATATGTTCTGATGTCCTTAGTTATGTTTGAATTTGTATTCAGGTATTTTTAATAAAAAAAAAACCTGTACGGGGCATTTCTTTAGATTATGTGCGATTATGTGCTCGAATGCACTGATATGCGTACTTACTTTTCTTTTCCATTTTAGTGTGTGCTGAAGTATCGTATATATGTTTTGAAATGGTCATAGCCTTGAAATGGCTGTACGCGGTCGTCTGGGCTTTAAACAAAAACAACAAGAACGAGAACTCTGTCAGTTCTTTAGGTGATTTCTCTACACTCTGTATTACAGAATTCTGCTAAAGTCTGGGTAGCTCACATTAATTCGTGTGGATGCCCACTCCATTTACTATCTCAAACAGCACGTGTGACGACTTCTACATAAAACGAAACGCGTCACCGGCTTTGGGAGCGGAGGGCCTTCCCATTAAAGAACGTAAATATTAAAATACTGAAATACTAAAATACTAATATACTGAAATGCTGAAATACTGAAATACTGAAATACTAAACTACTAAAATGCTGAAATACTGAAATACAAAAATACTGAAATACTGAAATACTAAAATACTAAATACTTACATATTAAAATACTAACAAAATGAATTATTAACATACTAAAATATTCACGTTACTAAAATACTGAAATACTAACATAATAAAATACTGAAATACTAACATATTAACATACTAAAAATACTAAGATACTAACATTCTAAAATACTAACATACTAACTAACATATTAACATACTAAAAATACTAAGATACTAACATTCTAAAATACTAACATACTAAAGTACTAACAAACTAACATACTAAAATACTAACATTAACATACTAGCATACTAAAATACTAACTTACTAAACTACTAAACTACTAGCACACTAACATAGTAAAAACTGATACTAAAATAGTAAGATATTAACATACCAAAATACTGACATACTAAAATACTACAATACTGAAATACTAAAATACTTACATACTAAGATATTACAATACTAAAATACTGAAATACTGAAATGATAAAATACTAACATACTAACATCCTACAATACTAACATACTGAAATACTAACACAATAGAAATATACTAACTTTTTAACAGACTAATATACTGAAATATTAACATACTAACATACTAAAATACTAACACATTAAAATACAAGCAAACTAACATATTAACATACTAACATACTAATATGCTGACTACTAACATACTAACACATTGAAATACTAACATACTAAAATACTAACGTGCTAAAACACTAACATAATAAAACACTGAAATACTGACATACTAATAACATAGTAGTAGTAGTAGTAGGCCTCCCTCGGTCATGGCTGACCATGGTCAAAGTACATCCGTTCTAATGTCTAGATGGGCTGTCTTTGGTCCAAGCAGCTGTAGAGACCAGTGCGAGAGAGGCAGTTTCTGTCGCAGCGGTCGCATGTGTATGCTGATGCTGGTCTGTTGGCTGGCATCCCTTTTCTGCGAACTCGCTTTTCTGCTGCAGCAGCTGACAGTTTGTCCTCACCAATCCGCAGCTGTTTCTTGAGAGTGGTTCTCCAGCTGTTGCGGTCGTCTGCGAGGTCCTCCCAGGACTCAGTGTTGATCTCAAGCGCCTTCATGTCACGCTTGCAAACATCTTTGTATCTCAGCTGTAATAACATATTAACATACTATCATATCAAAATACGAACATACTAAATACTGAAACATTAGCATACTAAGATAATAAAATACTAGCAAACTAACATACTACATACTAAAATACTAAAATACTAGAATACTTAAACACTAACCCACTAAAATACAGACACACTAACATAATAACATAGTAAAATACTAAAATACCAACAAACTGACGTACTGAAATACTGACAGAGCGCTCTGGAAGTGAATTCTGGGCTGCTTCCAGACCCCCAGCGGTCTTTCTTCTTGATTGTCTTCCTCTAAACGTTCTCTGTTTCTTTTTGTATTTCAAGTCAGATAGATTGTTCTGTCGAATAAAGATTTGTTTTGTCTGGTAGTTTTTGTCTTTCTGTCTGTTCATACCATTGTAAGGGAGACAACCCTCCTCTCCCTCATGCCATGACACTCTGTCTACACTAAGTCCACAAGCCCCCACTCCCCACCCCGTGGGGATGCCGGGGGCTCTTTCAGTATGAATAGTATCCCCACCTTCTGGACATTCTGTGCTAGACATTTCCTGTTTCCTGTCACTCTCTTTGTTTCTACCTTGTTCCTTTGCTTTCTGTCATTTCTACCTATTTCTGCCTTTAAGGTCCCTTCACCTGTATGTGTTCGATAAAATATTACGTACTTTCTCTTAGGATTGATAATTGGGTACATGTATTAAGTGCATTTTTGGCTGTAGAGAGGTGAGATATGCGGAAGCAATTTTAGGTAATTTATGCCTGATTTTATATTGTTTTGGTGTCTTTAGGTATGCTTATACTTGTATTCAGGTGTGATTTTTTTAAATCCCCTGTGCGATAGATTGGACAGAGTGGTCAACGCCAGCGGCATGTCCTTAGATTATGTGCACGAATGCATTGATATGTGTACTTTATTTTCATTTCTTTTTCTTTTCATGTTCAAGTTTTTTTATGTTTTGAAGCGATTATAGCCCTGATATGGCTCTACGCTGTCCGCTGGGCTTTAAACAACAATAATAATAATTTTTAAAAAAAAGTCCACAAGCAAAAACAGAGCGTACGTGTATACGCTGTATGAGGAAAACATGTCTCCATAGTAGAGTGCCACTCATTTCATCATTTCTCACTGTATGCCTGCATTCACACACACACACACACACAACACACACACACACACACGCACACACACATACACACACACATACGCATCTCTCTGTCTCTACCTGTCTGTTTCTCTCTCTCTCTCTCTGCATATATACATGTATATATGTGTGTGTGTGTGTATGTGTGTGTGTGTGTGTGTGTGTGTGTGTGTGTGTGTGTGTGTGTGTGTGTGTGTGTGTGTGTGTGTGTGTATAATATGTATATATCCATGTATATCATGTTCTGAGCTTACCACTTTATGCTTTGTGGCTGTGTCTATGCTAGCTGAATGGGTAGCGCAAACTGTGTTGGGTTTGAGAAATTCTACATGGGAGATAACTCCGTGACTCTCAAGAGTTATGTTACTTAGTTGATATCATGTGTGTGTTTATGTGTGTGTGTGTGTGTGTGCGTGCGTGCGTGCGCGCGCGCGCGCGCGTGTGTGTATATGTTTGTGTGCATCACCATCCTTTAAACAATGAATTATTTTCTTCATGCAAATGTAAATCAGCACCAGACAACTTTCATGATCCTATGATGTAGCTGATGTCCTGTACATCCGTATTCTTATCTACAGTTGTGTAATCGTTCACGTGTAAAAGCCCAACTACATTGCCAGGAGATTTCAAATATAATACAAACGATGTACACCCATATTTCCACGTACAAGTGTGAACTCTTTAACATGCACAAGTCCTCACATTGTCCAACATGGATATCTGTATTCCTTACATTGTCCAACATGGATATCTGTATTCCTTATCTATAGATGTAAAACTCTTTAACATGCACAGGCCCTCACTTTGTCCAACATACATATCTGTATTCCTTATCTATAGATGTAAAAATCTTTAACATGCACAAGTCCTCACATTGCCAAAAAATACACATCTGTATTCCTTATCTATAGATGTAAAACTCTTTAACATGCACAAGCCCTCACTTTGTCCAACATACATATCTGTATTCCTTATCTATAGATGTAAAAATCTTTAACATGCACAAGTCCTCACATTGCCAAACATACACATCTGTAATCCTTACTCCCAGGTGTAAAATATTTAACATGCACAAACCGGGAGTTGTCAAACACACTCATGTGATGTATACCTGTGTACTTACGTACAAGCGTGCATTCTCTAACACGCACAAGCCCAAAAATTGTAAAACAGACACATCTGTATTTCTGTCTCACAGGTGTGAAATCTTTCACACGCGCAAGCCAGGGGATTGTCAAACATACACAAACGAATCTACATCTGTACCTGGATAATCCCTACTCAAGTGGTTGGCGGCCTCTATCTTAAGCCTGTGTACTGTCTGTCTCAATAAAGGTGTGGAATGTTTAACATGCACAAGGCTACAAGTTGTCAAACATGTCCGGGTGAAGCCAAACCTGACAGGAAGATAATGATGAAAGTGTTTACACTGCTGCCTGTTGATATCTGTCACTGCTTGTTTCTGCTGGTCGTCACCGGGTGCCGTGTTGCACGTGTTGAAACAGGCAGGACAGACGTGTTGGTGCAGCAGGACACAAGCCTCGCACAATGCAACAACAGCATCAAGTGGAAGTCGGAGATTTACGGCTGATACAGGGTTACCAAAAGAGGGGTCAGGCAGGGTTGTGTTCTGTCGCCAGATTTGTTTTCACTTTACAGCGAAACCATCATGATGAACCTAGACGAATGCTCTGGGATAAAGGTTGGAGGAAAAATGATAAACAACATTCGTCACGTAGATGATACCGTGCTAATGGCAGAAAATGAAAGGGACCTACAAAACCTTGTGAATATAATAGTAAAAAAAAAAGCAAAACTAAAGGGTTGGAGCAAGAAGACTGAAGTCATGGTAATCAGTAAATAACATGAAATCCCCTCATGCAAAATAACAGCAAACGGCACAACTTTGAGACAGTTTGATAAGTTTAAATATCTAGGAACGGTCATCTCACCAGACGGCAGATGCACATCAGAAATGGCCAGCAGAATTGGTCAGGCCAAAACAGCATTCAAGAAGATGAAAACAGTTCTTACATCTCACATAAGCATGCCTGTCAATTAACATCAAAAAGAGAGGTCTTTGAATGTTATATAGAACCCATACTGTTATACGGTTGTGATGTGTGGACAGTCAACACGCAAAGCCAGAACAAGATTGAGGCAGCCGAAATTTGGTTTTTAAGAAGAATGTTGAGAGTTCCATGGACAGCAAAGAAAACAAACGAGACAGTCTTGATGGAGGCAGACACAAGAATATTGTTGATAAACAAGATTAGGAAAAGACAAGCAACAGTTATAGACCACTTCGTGAGGAAAGGGGAATTAGAGCACCTGGTCACAACAGGAAAGCTGGAAGGAAAGAGAACACCAGGTAGACACTGGGAGAAAATACTGGACGTAGTTGCAGGGTGGCCGAGGACAGAGATGGTGGGAGATGTACTTGCAGCGAAAAAGGATATATTCACATGGAGGGCATGATTGCCAACGCCAAGCGGCTGGCCGCATAATGATGATGATGATGATGATGCTGATGATGATGACAGGGTTAGTGGTACAATGTCTGCACCTGTCCAGATAAAGCATTGTTGGTTGGTTTTGTTTAGTTTTGTTTTTAACTGTTATTGTATATATATATATGTATATGTGTATGTATATGTATATACATACATATATGTGTGTGTGCGCGCGCGCGCGCGCGCGCGTGTGTGTGTGTGTGTGTGTGTGTGTGTGTGTGTGTGTGTGTGTGTGTGTGTGTGTGTGTGTGTGTGTGTGTGTGATTTCAATTTTGTACACTATGAATGCTTACAGAATCTTAAATGTCAGCATAGACACACGCTTATAAGATTATAAACTATAAATATAGAACACAATCAATTGTTTTGAGTAATTAATGAATTGTTTTTTTTATTCATTTATTCATTTGCTTTGACATGTGCACTTATAATGACAGAAAAAAAAATTTCTTTGCAATGAAAGAAACTGGTTTCAATTACCATAAATCGCTTCTGCACATTACATTTCTTTAGAGCCCAAAATACAATGAATACATGTGCCCATTCATTAATCATGAGAAAATATGTAAGAATTTATAGAACACATTTCAGTCCTAAGAGAAAATGTGTAAGAATTTATAGAAGGCATACAGATGAATGGACCAGCAAGGAAAATAATAACAGGAAGATATGACAGAAAGCAAAGGAGCGAGGCAGAAACAAAAAGAGTGACAGAAAAGAAGACATTTCTAGCACAGAATTTCGTTGTTCGGATGGTTGCAGAAAACACATACAGCCATTGTGCTGTGAAGAGTTCTGACGGTAGGGATGTTGGTGTGTGTTCTTTCATTGCATTCTAATGACCACAGCGTAACTCAGTGAGCAACTCAGTGTTCTGACGGTGTCAAATCTTATAGCACGGATTCAGTGAGCAGTGACTCGGTGAGCAGAATGTGACTCAGTGTGAGCGACTCAGTGTTCTCACGGTGTTACAGGGCGAAGACAGGGATGTGGCGAGAGCAGTCAGGAGAGATAATCCACAGTCCTCACAAACCTGTCAATCACACACGCACTTATCTGTAGGGATTAAGCAAGGGGCACAACTAGGGATTAGCCCTGGGGGTTAAGACATACATAAGGGGAGGGAATGGGAAGGGGAGGTAAGAGTGTGGAAGGGACGGAAGGGAGTGTTTGGTGTTTATGTTGTTTCCTATCTGCACGGGCCATGATGACCGTGACGTGTCGTGCTTGTTGTTTACGTCTCTGGTTTGTTTTAACCCTTCGACTCCTGCACCCTGCCCGCCAACATCCTGCATTGTCAACCATGCTAGCAAACCAAAAATTTAAACCTTTGATTTTCTCTCACCCTATCGACCAGCTTCCTTATCTGTTTATTGTCAACAGACCATGACACAGATTTACCTGCTTCTTGCCAACAGACCATGACACAAACTTCAGCTGTTTATTGCCAACAGCCTATGATAAACGTTAATTGTTTATTGCTAACAGACCATGACACAAACTTTACCTGTTTATTGCCAAGACAACAGACCATGACACAAACTTTACCTGTTTATTACCAAGACGACAGACCATGACACAGACTTTACCTGTTTATTGTCAAGACAACAGACCATGACACAGACTTTACCTGTTTATTACCAAGACAACAGACCATGACACAAACTTTACCTGTTTATTACCAAGACAACAGAACATGACACAGACTTTATCTGTTTACTACCAAGACAACAGAGCATGACACAGACTTTATTGTTTATTACCAAGATAACCGAGCATGACACAGACTTTACCTGTTTATTGCCAAGACAACAGAGCATGACACAGACTTTACCTGTTTATTGCCAAGACAACAGAGCATGACACAGACTTTATCTGTTTATTGCCAAGACAACAGACCATGACACAGACTTTATCTGTTTATTGCCAAGACAACAGAGCATGACACAGACTTTATCTGTTTATTGCCAAGACAACAGAGCATGACACAGACTTTACCTGTTTATTGCCAAGACAACAGAGCATGACACAGACTTTATCTGTTTATTGCCAAGACAACAGAGCATGACACAGACTTTACCTGTTTATTGTCAAGACAACAGAGCATGACACAGACTTTATCTGTTTATTGCCAAGACAACAGACCACAACACAGACTTTATCTGTTTATTGCCAAGACAACAGAGCATGACACAGACTTTATCTGTTTATTACCAAGACAACAGACTATGACACAAACTTTACCTGTTTATTACCAAGACAACAGACCATGACACAGACTTTACCTGTTTATTACCAAGACAACAGACCATGACACAGACTTTATCTGTTTATTGCCAAGACAACAGAGCATAACACAGACTTTACCTGTTTATTGCCTAGACAACAGACTATGACACAGACTTTATCTGTTTATTACCAAGACAACAGACCTTGACACAGACTTTACCTGTTTATTACCAAGACAACAGACCAAACACAGACTTTATCTGTTTATTACCAAGACAACAGACCATGACTCATACTTTATCTGTTTATTGCCTAGACAACAGACCACAACACAGACTTTATCTGTTTATTACCAAGACAACAGACCAAACACAGACTTTATCTGTTTATTATCAAGACAACAGAGCATGACACAGACTTTATCTGTTTATTACCAAGACAACAGAGCATGACACAGACTTTATCTGTTTATTACCAAGATAACAGACCATGACACAAACTTTATCTGTTTATTGCCAAGACAACAGAGCATGACACAGACTTTATCTGTTTATTGCCAAGACAACAGAGCATGACACAGACTTTATCTGTTTATTGCCAAGACAACAGAGCATGACACAAACTTTATCTGTTTATTGCCAAGATAACAGACCATGACACAAACTTTATCTGTTTATTACCAAGACAACAGAGCATGACATAGACTTTATCTGTTTATTACCAAGATAACAGACCATGACACAAACTTTATCTGTTTATTGCCAAGACAACAGAGCATGACACAGACTTTATCTGTTTATTACCAAGATAACAGACCATGACACAAACTTTATCTGTTTATTACCAAGACAACAGAGCACGACACAGACTTTATCTGTTTATTGCCAAGATAACAGACCATGACACAAACTTTATCTGTTCATTACCAAGATAACAGACCATGACACAGACTTTATCTGTTCATTACCAAGATAACAGACCATGACACAGACTTTATCTGTTCATTACCAAGACAACAGACCATGACACAAACTTTATCTGTTCATTACCAAGATAACAGACCATGACACAAACTTTATCTGTTCATTACCAAGACAACAGACCATGACACAAACTTTATCTGTTTCATTACCAAGATAACAGACCATGACACAGACTTTATCTGTTCATTACCAAGATAACAGACCATGACACAAACTTTATCTGTTTCATTACCAAGACAACAGACCTTGACACAGACTTTACCTGTTTATTACCAAGACAACAGACTATGACACAAACTTTATCTGTTTATTGCCAAGACAACAGACTATGACACAGACTTTATCTGTTTATTACCAAGACAACAGAGCATGACACAGACTTTACCTGTTTGTTGCTAAGACAACAGACCATGACACAGACTTTACTTGTTTGTTGCTAAGACAACAGACCATGACACAGACTTTACCTGTTTATTACCAAGACAAACATAGCATGACACAAACTTTATCTGTTCATTACCAAGACAACAGACCATGACACAGACTTTACCTGTTTATTGCCAAGACAAACATAGCATGACACAAACTGTATCTGTTTATTGCCAAGACAACAGACCACGATGCAAACTTTATCAGTTTATTCACAAGACAAGAAAGTCCTCCATGACAGACATACACAATTCAGTCAATATGAAAATCTCCAACCCGCCTTTCCCCATTCCCTCCTCCATATCCCCCAGCTGGTGGTCGGCAAAATCATCTGAGCAATGTGGAAAGGAAACGCTTGGCGGGGGACACCCGGGATAATTTTTAATCACACCCAGGGTAGTTTTATCGTATACATACCATGGGTATTGTTTTTATCAAAGTGGCAGCACTCATACTCATCCGGAGATTAGTGTTGATCTGTTCAAACAGTCATTGGCCCTGGTCGGCCACGCATCAAATTCCTATCACCGCCATGACAAGCTGTACATGAACTGTTCCCCGATAAGTGAGGTCCCTAGACATGAAGGAGAGATCAGCAACTTGCCCTACGATGATCTTTGTTAACGCCCTATCGGTATACTCAGCCTATCGTATACTCAGCCCTATCGGTATACTCAGCCCTATCGGTATACTCAGCCCTATCGGT
>JAPXFY010000014.1:18655814-18663314 GCA_030674185.1 Monoplex corrugatus | reverse complement strand
TTGTATCCGTGTGTTGTATGGCCATGCGAATAATGAAGTTGCCTGTCAATGTGTCTAGCGTTGTATCTGTGTGTTGTATGGCCATGCGAATAATGAAGTTGCCAATCTGTCTGTCAGTGTGTTGTATCTGTGTGTTGTATGGCCATGCAAATGGTGAAGTTGCCAATCTGTCTGTCAGTGTGTTGTATCTGTGTGTTGTATGGCCATGCAAATGGTGAAGTTGCCAATCTGTCTGTCAGTGTGTTGTATCTGTGTGTTGTATGGCCATGCAATGGTGAAGTTGCAATCTGTCTGTCAGTGTGTTGTATCTGTGTGTTGTATGGCCATGCAAATGGTGAAGTTGCCAATCTGTCTGTCAGTGTGTTGTATCTGTGTGTTGTATGGCCATGCAAATGGTGAAGTTGCCAATCTATTTGTCAATGTGTCTTGTCTTGTATCAGTGTGGTCTGGTCGCTCTGTTCCTTCTCCCGCTACCAGGACTGCACGGATAGTTTGTGGGCATGTTACTGTTGATACCTCAGCCAGAGTTCTGTGGTTGATGGTGGCATCTGAGTCTAGAGACGTGTGGAGTGCAGAAAGAGGCACACACATAGGACTGCTGTTTGCGCCTGCCCTGAACATAGTTTCCATAGGCTGAGTGGCAAGTTCTGTGCCGACTTGTTGCCAAGTTCAGTGATAGATTAACAAAATGAAGCTGGTAAGCTTGTCATCCGTATCTCATGTATAGAAGAAAGATCTACGTGTAATGATGATGGATCCTCCTGTCGATACGATAGATCAGTAAGCATACCGCTCCTGCATCGTTTGGTACGGGTCTTCATGTGGGATACAAGACCGATCCAGAAAGCATATGTTCTTTTGCAGGCGTGTATGGTAAGGAGTCCCGCAGCTCTAGGGATCCTCTTCTGGTGAATAGCAGCTGCTCTGTGCTGTTCCGATGTGACTGCGCCCTGCATACACTGCTGTCGCTGGTTTATTCTGTTCTTGACAATGTCTTCCCAGTTGATGATGGTGTTGATGCCACAGCTCAAGAGGTTGGCCTACAGAGTATCCTTGTATCGCTTGAGCGGTCTTTTCTGGTCATGGTAACCCATGCCAGCTCTTGGGTTTATGTGCAGTAAGGCTTGTGCCATGATCATTCTCGATTTTCTCCATCGCCCGACACTGGTGACGATAGTGCATATGGATTTTTTTCCGAGCCCGGAGACGTCTTGAGAAATTGAAATTGAAATTGCCTCATGTCACTATACAGAATCATCTTTTGGGTGATGTACATATATGGAGTTTTGTCTGTTTGTTTTTAATTTCATAATAAGGAATATAAACAGACATATTAATAATACACAGCTTTATACGTACATAATATGTATAATTCCTGCACACTATACACCATACTTCATTCATATGCTATTCTCCAAACTCATCTCGATTCATTGCACATTACACATGTACAATACATACAGAAGCACATACATATATCACACAGATACATCGGAATAACCACATTCATACATGTAAACAAATAAATACATACTAAGCCATCCAGCCTTACACACATACACAGGCTTTCTATGGTTACAGACGTATACATTACATGAACGATCCCACTATGCCACATAGTCGGTAGTCAGAAGTGAAAGTGTACATTAGTAAATAAGAAGCCATAATGAACTTGTACATTGGTGGATAAGCAGCCATGGTAACAGGTAATAGGTGAGTCTTTAACTATGACATTGACATGTGAAAGGGAGAACAGAGCCCTCAGATCAACCGGCAGGAAGTCCCAAACAGATGAAGCATTAAAGCCAAAACCGCGCTGTCCAGCTGACTTAACTCCTTCCGTGGGGATGCCGGCATTCTGTGCTAGAAGTTTCCTCTTTTCTGTCACTCTCTTTGTTTCTTTCTTCCTCCTTTGCTTTCTGTCTTTCTTCCTATCATTTTTTGCCTTGCTGGCCCATTCACCTGTATGTGTTCGATAAAAGTCTTACATACTTTTTCTTACGATTGATAACTGAGTACATGTATTATATGTATTTTTGGTTCTAGGGGGTTGAGATATGCCAAAAGCAATTTTAGGTAATTTATGCCCCTTTTTAGATATGTTTTAGTGTCTTTAGGTATGCTTAAATTTGTACCCAGGTGTGTTTTTTAAATCCCCTGTGCGATAAATTGGACGGAGTGGTCAACGTCGGGGGCATATCCTTAGATTAAATGTGCGAATGCATTGATAGGTGTACTTAATTTTCTTTTCTATTGTTTTTCCTGTTGAAGTGGGCGGATATAGCCCTGATATGGCTCTACGCAGTCGCTGGGCTTTAAAGAACAATAGCAATAACAAGCTGACTTAAGATTGCTTTTCGTCACCATCAGAAGCTTCTGTTTTGATAATCGCAGGGAGTGTGATATTTGATATGTGTGATAGAGAGGGGGAAGGAGGGCAATATTACAAGACGACTGACATGTCAACCATACACTCAAAACGTACACCACACTGTCCACAACTGATCTACCAAATAATTGATAAATCACAATGATTCCTACAAATTATGAAATCTACACTTTCCGTTCATGTTTTGTTTTTGAAAAAATCATCTTTAAATTCAGCATGATTCATTTTCATCATTGATACATATTTCTCAACATCATATACATTTTTCAAGTTCTTTTCAATAAAGTTGCAGATTAAAATTTCCATAATTGCATTTATAGATATAGAACTTTGCGTATAACAAAATAAGTCCTAGTATGTACTCTGATCTGAAATATTCACAATCAGCTGATTAATAAGGACTGAGGTATATCATTGGCACAACTACTGTTGACGGTTGTTGAGAACTATTGCTAAAACATTGTACCCTTGTGCTTAACTAGTGACGCCCGTATAC
Organism: Monoplex corrugatus; assembly: GCA_030674185.1. Taxonomy (NCBI): domain Eukaryota; kingdom Metazoa; phylum Mollusca; class Gastropoda; order Littorinimorpha; family Ranellidae; genus Monoplex; species Monoplex corrugatus. The sequence goes on along the minus strand of JAPXFY010000014.1, from coordinate 18,660,429 downwards.
TTTCTTGTTTCCTTCTACAAAATGAGCATGTGTTATAATTTTAAACCCTCACGTGCATCAAATTGACATTTGTTGATAAAGTATACTGATTAATATATGTGTGTGAAACCATTTTCGGTAAACTTCATTCATAGTCTAGAGAGGTTGAAGAGGTTTCCACCGGAAAAGCAGACACGTGTTGCACATCATGAGGTGAACCTGATCAGAATAGCAAATAGATAAACAGCAAGATATCAAAACTATCCCTGCTTTACTCCACTGAGCATGTTGAATAACGCTTTTTATGTCCACCGATTGTATCCTTCGATAGTTAATGTATTTATGACGACTTCACAATGAAAGGTGGGCGTCCAGTTTGGGGGGGGGGGGGGGGGGCGCGGGAGTGGATTACCATCCATCATACTGTTAGTTCAGACGTTTTTGTCAAACACACCAATCCTAGAAAAGTGAACCGACAATTTTATGAAAATTGATTTGATCATTGCCGTGCATTTAAAAAAAAAATTAAACCATCCATGTTTTCTTTCTCGCCCCGGGCCACAGCAATACTTCTTATTCCTTTTGTCGTCAGCCACGTCCCTTGCTCACAGACGCCCCGTTAGACAGAGCATTTCCGCTGTGTAAACTGTTCTCATTGGTTATGATTTTGTCAACTTACTTTATAGCGAATTGATTCAGCAATGTTCCTTGACTGACTTGGCGTATTAGTCATCATCTGTTTGGTTTTGTTTGTGCTGTGTTTGATTGCTCTTGTTAGTGATAGTTGTGATTATGTGGTGTTTGTTGTTGCTGTTGTATGTTGTGTGATGTGTGTGTTTGTATGTGTTGTGTATGTGTGTGATCGATTGAAGGTGTTTATTGTGTTTCTGTGATTCGATTGAAAGTGATGTTTTGTATGTGTAGATTGTTAAGTATGTGTTTTGTTTTTGTTTGTGAAGTGGTGTGTGATGTGTGTGTTGTGCTGTGTCAGGTGATTAAGGATAGGTTGTTGATGGATCGTGTTGTTACTTTGTCTAGTGTCGCTGTTTTTATGTAATGTGTGACTTGCGTGTTTTATTGTGTGTACCGTGCTTGTTGTATGTTTTGATGGTGTGTTTGTATGTGGTGGTGATGTGTGGGTTGGTGGGGATGTTGTGATGTTTGTTTCTTGTGGGTGATTTGTGTTTGATCAAGTTTGTGTGTGCGGTTTGATTGTGTGTCAATGGGTGAGTTTCATTGAGTTATCAATGAGTTGGTCCTGATTGCGCTCTTTGTTACGTCAATACTAGTTTAGAACAAAATTGCGCTCTCTTGTTGTTGCTGTGATTACAGACTTTAGAACAAGATGCATTCCTTTGTGTTCCTGTGAATACAGACTTAGAACAAGATGCATTCCTTTGTGTTACTTGAATACGACTTAGACAGGTAAATCATTCCTTGATGTTACCTTGAATTTAAGACTTAGACAAGGATTGAATCTTTCGTTACCTTTGTGAATACAGATTGAGAAACGATCATCCTTTGTGTTATTTGTAGATACAGCTTATATACAAATATTGCGTCTTTGTTAGCTGGAATACAGACTTAACAAGTGATTTTTGGTTCGTTTATTTTAGAATACAGATTAGTAACAGACATGCTTTTGTTGCTGTGACTACAGATTGAACAAGGATGCAACCTTTTGTGTTATGTCGATTATCAGACTTAAAACAAATATAGGCTCTTAGTGTTGCTGTGAATACAGACTTAGAACAGATTCATCCTTTGGTTACCTGTGAATACAAGACCTTATAATGGATGCATTCCATGTTTTACCTGTGAATAACTTTGACAGGATGCAACCATTTTATATTACTTGATTTAGCATCTTAGAACCTAAGGATATTTTCCTTTGTGTTACTGTGAATTACAGCTTAAAAATAATCGCTCTCCATTTTGTTTGGTTGATACATGCTTAGAAATGGATGCATTCCTTGTTTACACTTAAGTTAGATTAGACAATGCATTCCTTTGTGTTACCTGTGAATACAGACTTAGAACAAGGATGCAATCCTTTGTGTTACCTGTGAATACAGACTTAGAAACAAAAATGCGCTCTCTTGTGTTGCCTGTGAATACAGACTTAGAACAAGGATGCATTCCTTTGTGTTACCTGTGAATACAGACTTAGAACAAGGATGCATTCCTTTGTGTTACCTGTGAATACAGACTTAGAACAAGGATGCAATCCTTTGTGTTACCTGTGAATACAGACTTAGAACAAGGATGCAATCCTTTGTGTTACCTGTGAATACAGACTTAGAAACAAAAATGCGCTCTCTTGTGTTGCCTGTGAATACAGACTTAGAACAAGGATGCATTCCTTTGTGTTACCTGTGAATACAGACTTAGAACAAGGATGCATTCCTTTGTGTTACCTGTGAATACAGACTTAGAACAAGGATGCAATCCTTTGTGTTACCTGTGAATACAGACTTAGAACAAGACAACTATTTGTTTACTTCTCTTTTTGTTGTGAAACGTGGCAGCACTAGCAGTGTGGTGTGGCCGACTGTCAAGGGATTAACGGATAAGGAACACTGCTTGCCAGGATCCGTGTGATAACCTTTGTCCACGTCCGTCCTCTCAACTACTTTATCCACACTGCTCTCCCCTCATCTTGTCTCTTGTCAACACCACCCCTACTCCTCGTAAAGATTTTCCATGGCTGCAGATGGCTGGGGGGTGGGGTAGGGGGTGGGGGTGGGGATGTCTGCTGAGTTTCTTTTCCTTGACCCATGCGGCTCATTTTGGCTTTCCGTCACACAGCTCCTCTTGTGCCGGTTGCTTCCCTATCCAAATTGGGCCATGGCAGCTTCATGTGTAACGTTATACAAGCTGTATGTTTAGGTCTACACAAGCTTCATATTTAGGTTTATGCTAGCTTTGTGTTTATCTTTAGGTCTCTATCAGTTTTATATTTATGTCTTTACGAGTTTAATGTACAGATCCATACCATCCTTATGTGTAGCTTCATATATATGTATATACCGGCTTTGTGTTTAAATCTGTACTAGCCATGCGCCATATGTTTAAGTCTATACTAGTTTTATGGTTAGGTTTATAGCAGATTTATGTTTAGGTCTTATACAAGCATTGTATTTGGGTGCATACCAGTTTATTGCTTAGGTGTATTCCAGTTTTATATTTAGTTTTATACTAGCTTTGTATTTAGCTGTATATTTAGGTCTATGTCAGCTTAATGTTTAGGTCTATACCAGCTTTATATTTAGGTCTATACCAGCTTTATGTTTACGTCTAGACCAGCTTTATGTTTAGGTATATACGAGTATGTTTAGGTCTAGACAAGCTATATTTTGGCGTCTGTACCAGCTTTATGTTGAGGTATATACCAGCTTTATGTTAAGGTTTATACCGGCTTTATGGTGAGGTTTATACCAGCTTTATATTTAGGTCTAGATCAGCTTTACATATAGGTACAGACCAGTTTATATTTTTAAGACTGTAACAGCTTTATGATGAGGTCAATACCAGATTTATATTTGGGGCTATACCAAGCTTTATGTTTAGATCTATACCAATTTTGTGTTTTGGTCTATACCAGTTTTATATTTAGGTCTATTTCAGCTTTTCATGTTTAGATCTCTTTCAGATTTATGTTTAGGTCTGTACCAGCTTTGTGTTTGGTTTCTACCAGCTTTATATTTGGCTTAGGTCTGGACCAGCTTTATGTTTAGGTCTGATCTGCTTTCTGTCGAGGTCTGTGCCAGTTTTATGTTTACATCTACACCAGTTTTATGTTTAGGTCTGAGTTAACTTTATGTAGCATGGGTCTTATACCGGGTTTATGTTTCTCAGGTCTACTATCAGTTTTATGTTCTGGTCGTCACCAGCTTCCTGTTTCTACATCTTCATGTCAAGATCTTTACCAACTTGATGTTTCGGTGTGAGGTGCTTTGTCAAGGACCCAAGATTCCCCTCCCTCCCCCCTCCCCCCCCCCCCCATGGGGGTCTTTCAGTAATAAATAGTATCCACACTTTCTGGAAATTCTGTGCTAGAAGTGTCCTCTTTTCTGCCACTCTCTTTGTTTCTGCTTTGTTCTTTTGCTTTCTGTCATTTCTTCCTATCATGTTCTGCCTTGCTGGTCCATTCACCTGCATGTGTTCTATAAGTCTTACGTACTTTTCTCTTAGGATTGATAATTGGGTACATGTATCGAGTGCATTTTTGACTCTAGGGAAATGAGATATGCGGAAGCAATAGTAGGTAATTTATGCGTGTTTTTATATGTTTCAGTGTCATTAGTTATGTCTAAATTTGTATTCACGTATGTTTTTTAAATCCCCAGCGTGATAAATTGGACGGAGTGGTCAATGCCAGGGGCATCTCCTTAGATTTGTACGCAGATGCATTCATATGTATATTTAGTTTTTTTTTTCCTTTTTTTTTCCTGATGAAGTGTTGTATAATTATGTTTTGAAACAGCTACAGCCCTGATATGGATCTATGCAGAAAGCTGGGGTTTTAACAAAAATAATATAAAAAAAAAAAGGACCTAAGAATGCATCTGGCAAAGTCTGTGTCAAGAACCCTGTAGGACATGAAAGGAGGCTGTGATAAAGTTGTGAAGTAGAT
>JAPXFY010000014.1:18640814-18650814 GCA_030674185.1 Monoplex corrugatus | reverse complement strand
CATCAACTATGGCTTCTGGAGAAACACTGATTGTTGTAAGTTCTATATGTGATCAGCATGCTCATAACCAAGTGAAGACAGTTGTCTTGACAAAACGAGAAAAGGGAGATTACTCATCTGTGGTCATTGTTAGTATTAAAGTCATTCGAATTTGAAATCCGGGCTTCAATAGCTCAGTTGGTTGAACGTCGATTTCAGATGCTGATGGTTGTGGGTTTTATTCCCGGAGACCACTAACATAAAAAGGCCTTCTCACTGCCCATCTTATCATATTTGTTGTTCTGGTGGTGTCGGTATAGGATTAGATTAGTCTCCCTTTCCCTGGAAACGGTGGAAAGGTATCCCCATCGGCCATGTCACTTCAGGTGGATGTAGACGTAAAATTGTCCATATCAATCAAACTTGAAACTTACACACACACAACACACACACAAAGGTTTCATTTATGTATCCAGTTATGTATCTATTCGTCTTTTCATTTATTTAATTGAAGGTCTCCCAATAGAGCCTAAGTTACGGTACACTTCATAATAACTGATCTGTTGGTGTGTAATATATTCCTGTTCCGCACACAGACGAGAAAAATATTCATCGTAATTGTATTCCCTTGCCATCTGATGGTACTTTTTGGAGTTTTGTCATCCTTCTTCATTGTGGGTTTGTCTTCCTTATCCACTGTGGGTTTCTCATCCTTCTCCACTGTGGGTTTGTCTTCCTTCTCCACTGTGGGTTTCTCATCCTTCTCCACTGTGGGTTTGTCTTCCTTTTCCACTGTGGGTTTGTCTTCCTTCTCCACTGTGGGTGTGTCTTCCTTTTCCACTGTGGGTTTGTCTTCCTTTTCCACTGTGGGTTTGTCTTCCTTTTCCACTGTGGGTTTGTCTTCCTTCTCCACTGTGGGTTTGTCTTCCTTTTCCACTGGGGGTTTGTTTTCCTTTTCCACTGTGGGTTTGTCTTCCTTCTCCATTGTTGGGTTCATCTTCCTTCTTCAGTATGGGTTTTGTCTTCCTTCTTCAGTGTGGGTTTGTCTTCCTTCTCCACTGTGGGTTTGTCTCCCTTTTCCACTGTGGGTTTGTCTTCCTTCTCCACTGTGGGTTTGTCTTCCTTTTCCACTGTGGGTTTGTCTTCCTTCTCCACTGTGGGTTTGTCTTCCTTCTCCACTGTGGGTTTGTCTTCCTTCTCCACAGTGGGTTTTGTCTTCCTTCTCCACTGTGGGTTTGTCTTCCTTCTTCATTGTGGGTTTTGTCTTCCTTCTTCAGTGTGGGTTTGTCTTCCTTCTCCACTGTGGGTTTGTCTTCCTTCTCCATTATGGGTTTGTCTTCCTTCTCCACTGTGGGTTTGACTTCCTTCTCCACTGTGGGTTTGTCTTCCTTCTTCATTGTGGGTTTTGTCTTCCTTCTTCAGTGTGGGTTTGTCTTCCTTCTCCACTGTGGGTTTGTCTTCCTTCTCCATTATGGGTTTGTCTTCCTTCTCCACTGTGGATTTGTCTTCCTTCTCCACTGTGGGTTTTGTCTTCCTTCTTCAGTGTGGGTTTTGTCTTCCTTCTTCAGTGTGGGTTTTGTCTTCCTTCTCCACTGTGGGTTTGTCTTCCTTCTCCACTGTGGGTTTGTCTTCCTTCTCCACTGTGGATTTGTCTTCCTTCTCCACTGTGGGTTTGTCTTCCTTCTCCACTGTTGGTTTTGTTTTCCATCTTCATTGTGGGTTTTGTCGTCCTTCTCCATTGTGGGTTTTGTCGTCCTTCTCCATTGTGGGTTTTGTTATCCTTCTCCATTGTGGGTTTTGTCGTCCTTCTCCATTGTGGGTTTTGTCGTCCTTCTCCATTGTGGGTTTTTTCATCCTTCTCCACTGTGGGTTTGTCTTCCTTCTCCACTGTGGGTTTGTCTTCCTTTTCCACTGTGGGTTTGTCTTCCTTTTCCACTGTGGGTTTGTCTTCCTTCTCCACTGTGCGTTTATCTTCCTTCTCCACTGTGGGTTTGTCTTCCTTATCCACTGTGGGTTTTGTCTTCCTTCTCCATTGTGGGTTTTGTCGTCCTTCTCTACTGTAGGTTTTGTCATCCTTCTCCATTGTGGGTTTTGTCTTCCTTCTCCATTGTGGGTTTGTCTTCCTTCTCCATTGTGGGTTTGTCTTCCTTCTCCACTTTGGGGTTGTCTTCCTTCTCCACTGTGGGTTTGTCTTCCTTCTCCACTGTGGGTTTGTCTTCCTTCTCCACTGTGGGGTTGTCTTCCTTTTCCACTGTGGGTTTGTCTTCCTTCTCCACTGTGGGTTTGTCTTCCTTCTCCACTGTGGGTTTGTCTTCCTTCTCCACTGTGGGTTTGTCTTCCTTCTCCACTGTGGGTTTTGTCTTCCTTCTCCATTGTGGGTTTTGTCGTCCTTCTCCACTTTTGGTTTTGTTTTCCATCTTCATTGTGGGTTTTGTCGTCCTTCTCCATTGTGGGTTTTGTCATCCTTCTCCACGTGGGTTTTGTCATACTTCTCCACTGTCGGTTTTGTCATCCTTCTCCACGTGGGTTTTGTCATACTTCTCCACTGTCGGTTTTGTCATCCTTCTCCACGTGGGTTTTGTCGTCCTTCTCCATTGTGGGTTTTGTCATCCTTCTCCACGTGGGTTTTGTCATACTTCTCCACTGTCGGTTTTGTCATCCTTCTCCACGTGGGTTTTGTCATACTTCTCCACTGTGGGTTTTGTCATCCTTCTCCACGTGGGTTTTGTCATCCTTCTCCACGTGGGTTTTGTCATCCTTCTCCACGTGGGTTTGTCATCCTTCTCCACGTGGGTTTTGTCATCCTTCTCCACTGTGGGTTTTGTCTTCCTTCTCCACTGTGGGTTTTGTCTTCCTTCTCCACTGTGAGTTTGTCTTCCTTTTCCACTGTTGGGTTTCTCATCCTTCTCCACTGTGGGTTTGTATTCCTTCTCCACTGTGGGTTTTGTCTTCCTTCTTCAGTGTGGGTTTTGTCTTCCTTTTCCACTGTTGGGTTTCTCATCCTTCTCCACTGTGGGTTTGTCTTCCTTCTTCAGTGTGGGTTTTGTCTTCCTTCTTCAGTGTGGGTTTTGTCTTCCTTCTCCACTGTGGGTTTTGTCTTCCTTCTCCACTGTGAGTTTGTCTTCCTTCTCCACTGTGGGTTTGTCTTCCTTCTCCACTGTAAGTTTGTCATCCTTCTCCACTGTGGGTTTTGTCTTCCTTCTCCATTGTGGGTTTGTCTTCCTTCTCCACTGTGGGTTTGTCTTCCTTCTTCAGTGTGGGTTTTGTCTTCCTTCTTCGGTGTGGGTTTGTCTTCCCTCTCCACTGTTGATTTTGTCTTCCATCTTCATCGTGGGTTTTGTCATACTTCTCCACTGTGGGTTTTGTCATCCCTCATTGTAGGTTTTGTCATCCTTCTCCACGTGGGTTTTGTCATCCTTCTCCACTGTGGGTTTTTGTCATCCTTCTCCACGTGGGTTTTGTCATCCTTCTCCACGTGGGTTTTGTCATACTTCTCCACTGTGGGTTTTGTCATCCTTCTCCACGTGGGTTTTGTCATCCTTCTCCACGTGGGTTTTGTCATCCTTCTCCACGTGGGTTTTGTCATCCTTCTCCACGTGGGTTTTGTCATCCTTCTCCACGTGGGTTTTGTCATACTTCTCCACTGTGGGTTTTGTCATCCTTCTCCACGTGGGTTTTGTCATCCTTCTCCACGTGGGTTTTGTCATCCTTCTCCACGTGGGTTTTGTCATCCTTCTCCACGTGGGTTTTGTCATCCTTCTCCACGTGGGTTTTGTCATCCTTCTCCACGTGGGTTTTGTCATACTTCTCCACTGTGGGTTTTGTCATCCTTCTCCACGTGGGTTTTGTCATCCTTCTCCACGTGGGTTTTGTCATCCTTCTTCATTGTTGGTTTTGTCATACTTCTCCACTGTGGGTTTTGTCATACTTCTCCACTGTGGGTTTTGTCATCCTTCTCCACGTGGGTTTTGTCATACTTCTCCACGTGGGTTTTGTCATCCTTCTCCACGTGGGTTTGTCATCCTTCTCCACGTGGGTTTTGTCATACTTCTTTATTGTTGGTTTTGTCATCCTTCTCCACTGTCGGTTTTGTCATCCTTCTCCACGTGTGTTTTGTCATCCTTCTCCACGTGGGTTTTGTCATCCTTCTCCACGTGGGTTTTGTCATCCTTCTCCACGTGTGTTTTGTCATCCTTCTCCACGTGGGTTTTGTCATCCTTCTCCACGTGGGTTTTGTCATCCCTCACTGTAGGTTTTGTCATCCTTCTCCATGTGGGTTTTGTTATCCTTTACTGTAAGTTTTGTCATCATTTTCCATGTGGGTTTTGTCATTATTCTCCATTTTTTTCCTTTTCTTGTATACTCGACATAGCCTAAGAAACCGACAATACGCATGTGTATGTGTGTGTGTGTTCGTGTGTGTGTGTATGTGTGTGTGTGTGTATGTGTGTGTGTATGTGTGTGTGTATGTATGTATGTGTGTGTGTGTGTGTGTGTGTGTATGTGTGTGCCTGTATGCCTATGTGTACACGTGCGCGCGCGCGCGTGCGCGTGTGTGTATATGTGTGTGTACTCTATCATAAAGAATGCGCGTTATCCAAACACCGTCAGAAAACTGAAGCAGTCTAGGAAAAGTAAGAGAGTGTGATGTCAATAAATCTCGTGGCCAGCAGTTAGCAGGGGTGGGGGAGCCGTCAAGGGAATCACCATGGCTGCACCAGCAGGCGGACTGTGACAACTGGGCCGCCACACAAACCAGGGGAGACATTTGCCTCACAACGCTCTGCCCGCCTTTCCCTATAGAACAAACACAGAGAGAATGGCGGCTGTGTGCGCGAGAGGTGTAAGAATTAATTAACAAGACCACCCTCTCGTTTTCCACCAGCGTCCCAAAAGCTCTTGAAACCATCCCCAAACAGCGCAGCAGTTATTCCAAGGCGGCGCAAGTAGGCCAGCATGACAAGAAAGATAATATTATCTCCCCTTTTACCCCTCTCCACCTCTTGGACCAATAACATCTGCTGAAACGCTCATGAATTATTCATAACCTCCTTTCCCAGGCGCGTGAAGTGCTCCGCATTCTGATTGGTGTTTGATGGTGTTGATGAGGGTGACCTCATATCCGGTGTGATGACGTCTGATCGATAACTGGACGTATGGAAAATGATGACGATATTGACGACGTTTCATCCTGCCTTCGCTTCGTTTTTTTCAGTAACACTTGGATAGTTGTGTCTGCCATCCACAATATTGAATTGACAAACATTATCTATGTGATCTAGGTGACTTTATAGACAGAAATCAAAATTCAAAAACGAAAAGGATTTGCTGAAATAATGACACATTAATACACCCCAGTGAGGAAGGAGAGAGAGACAGACATAAAGAGAGAGAAAGAAAGAGAGAGACAGACAGAATCAGAGAGACAGACAGAGAGACAGAGTGACAGAGAGACAGACAGAGAGACAGAGACAAAACAGAGAAACAGAGAGCGACATAGACAGAGAGACAGAGACAGTGTGTATGTATGTATGTGTGTGGTGTGTGTGTGTGTGTGTGTGTGTGTGTGTGTGTGTGCGCGCGCGCATTCCTTTTTTGGGCGTGTCACCTCTTAATCGAGTTCCTGCATTTTATCCACTTAAATATTCTAATGAACATGGGTAGACAGTTAAGTTTTGTTGTTTTTTTTTTGTTTTTTGTTTTTTTTTAAACAGAATTTTATTCAAGAAAAGAAGAGTCATAAATACAGCAAAGCATGGGCAGGGCATCAAGCAATGGCTTATGTTAGCCCTCCCCAAAAACAATTAACACACTATTGGCTCAAACAGTTAAGTTTCTCAAGATAACGTTTCCGCATGCTAAAGACAGTGAACAACGTCATTTCTGTCAACTATACCAAGCTGCAATACTGAGCGTCATCGATTATGGACCGGGTCTCACAACGTTGGCGTAGACAAACCTGCCAAAACTAGAAAGAATGCAAAACGAAGCAATGAGAGTGATGCTCGGAGCCACAAAAGACACACCCACGAAGACTATGTGACGCCTGTTTGGCCTACCTTCAATACAGTCGAGACACAAAATAGAACAAGTGAAGGCATATTTCAGGACATTGGAAAACCCAGAAAACCCTCTCCACGAAATGGTCAGAACAGGAAAACACCCCAACGTGGAAAATCATGGATTGGACTGGCAGAAGAGTACATTTAGCACGTGTGTCAACTGACAGAACTCAAATGGACAAAAGAATGGGGAAAACATCCAAATCATTTTAAAAAAATCTATACAAAACAATCATATCAAAAACTCTAGGGAAACACTGTCGTGAATGGCCAGAAGGAAAAGCAGATGAAGGAATTCAACTACTCATGGAGCAACTAAGTTGCAACCCCACAGATGTAATCATATACACGGATGGTTCAATCACCAATAACAAGTGTGGATGTGGATTCACTGTCAAATAGAATGTAAACACCATACATGAAGAAAACGCTATATATGATATAACAACCTCCAGTTTAACAAATGGAAATTGAGGCAGTCACACATGAACTCCAATGGTTAATTTCACCGGATGATGAAATGAAAGAAAGTTAAGTCTTCATCCTGACTGACTCTATGAATCTACTTCAAAAAGTGCAAAATGGAGTAGGAACTCCAGAATGACATACAGCAATGAGCAGTATTGACCTACAAAATCTCACATGGATCTACTGCCCCAGACACGCTGAGTATTACCTCGTGAAATGGAAAGTGTTTGGGCTTTTTTCCTGAAACACAGACAAACGAAAAAAATGAAGAAAGGGAAAAGACAACTGAACAACGGGGAAGTTTGTCACACTTCTTGTGTTGTGTGTGTGTGTGTGTGTGTGTGTGTGTGTGTGTGTGTGTGTGTGTGTGTGTGTGTGTGTGTGTGTGTGTGTGTGTGTGTGTGTTCGTTCGTTGCTTGATTTAACGTCTTTTCACTATAAGTGATATTAGACGGGGAAAAATGGCATGGAGGATGAAATAAGGGGGGGGGGGGTGTGGAGGGGAGAGGGGAACAGAGTAAGGGACGTAAAAAAAATTAAAAGGAAGCGGCAAGGTCTTAAGAAAAAGGATGTGGATGAACAGAGAAATGAAACTAGAACAACGCTAACATCAATAATGTAAAAGAAAAATCGTCATAAAAACAAAACAAAACAAAAATAATCATAATTATAATAATAATCTTAAAGTAACGCATTAACAGGACTGTGAACCAATGATTCTGAAATTTTAACTAACAAAACTTGATCCGATACTACTTCTTTAAAATGCGTTTCAAGATAGTTTCCTTGTGTAAATGTCTTTGGTAAAAAGGAACGAAGCTTTCTGCAGTAAAACAAACAGTGATACAATGTGAATTGTTCGCCACAAATACATAAAACGTTGTTACAATATTTTGTTTTCAAAGCGTTCAGTTGAATGCGAAAATATGTCATAACAATTAATCTCAAATGATATAACGAGGAATACTGCAAATTTTTACAGATATTTTGAACTGAAAGTTTGATTCTTTTTTGAGACACAAATTTTTCATTTAAATGTTCATGAAATCGAATCCATGATGCTAATTCTAGCGAGTTGTAAGCTTCTTTTACCGAGGTGTTAACATGTAATTCTATGGAATTTTCAGAATGGAGGGCACCGGATTTAGCTGCTCTGTCAACTACGTTGTTGCCATGAAGACCAACATGAGAAGGCACCCAGCATAAATTGATTTCCGAACCATTTATCTTTAAACAATGTATTAGATGATTTGCCTCAATAATTAAGTCAGGTCTTGTGTCTGTATCAAAAGACTGTAAGGCATATAATACTGATTTTGTGTGTGTGTGTGTTTGATCTGTTTGTTGATTGTTAAATGTATGAGTTTGTCACGATATTGTCTACCTTGTATGTGTGTGTGTTTCCTTTGTTGTTGTTGTTGTCAGCCATCACGCTGTGTGGATATGAGTGTGTATGTATGAATGTATGTACAGTATGTATGTGTGTGTCTGTGTGAGCGCGTGTGTGTATGTGTGTGTACTGTTATTTCTCATTTTTTACTTATTAATCTACATACTCCTTTATTGATTGATTTATTTATTTACTTATTTATCTATTTCCTCCTTTCTTTCCTCGGAAGTCTGTGTGTGTATTTACTGTTATTTGTTATTTCTTATTTCTTACTTGTTTATTTATCTACATATTCTTTTCTCACACAGGACGGAGCAGCAGGGAAGTTTCAGTCCTTTTCTCCTAATTTTTGCATATGGTGTTTGTTTGTTTTGTGATCTTACGCTTGACAAAGGCCAGCTGGCCGAAAATTTGTGCCTATCTTTGTCTGGTTGTATTAAATACGCGTTTTTATTCTTTTCGTTTTTTTCTGATTACATATTCCTTTATTTATTTATTGATCTATTTCCTTTATTTTTTCTTTCCTCGAAAGTGGATGACAGACTGGAAGGGCTATGATTAAGAAAATATTATTTTCATCTCGTTGATAAGCAGCGGAGGTTTTGTGTATTGATCTGGGGGGGGGGGGGGATGCTTTCTATTTTCTGTTACGTGAGACAAGTTTGTACTTAGTGGCTAGTTGTATTTTGATTCAGTCCTTCAATTATTTACTTATTTTACTTATTTGTCCTGCTCTTTGAGGATAGTATACACAGATAAACATGTCATTTACATGTACCAAACACTGTTCCAATGATAGACTGATACAATACTAGTATATGACAAAAGGCTAGGTTTGAAGACGTGGCCAGCTCATGGGTTAATGTGCAGGCTAAAAGGCTTGTGTCATGATCATTCTGGATCTTCTTCATTACATGGCACCTGTGACGTTAGCGTAGGTGGATATCATTCTGAGCGCGAAGACGTCATCTTGAAAAACTGAAACTGAAACTGAAACTGAAACTGAAACACACACACACACACACACACACATACACACACACACACACACACACGCACGCACGCACGCCGTCATCTATGGATTATACATAGAACCAATATGGATTAATGATAGAACAAGCACTTCTTCATCTTTGTGGTTTGTGAATTCTTCAAAGGAGTCTTCCATTGTTTCAGTTGGTAAGTAACACACACACACACACACACACACACACACACACACACACACACACACACACACACACACACACACACACACACACACACACACAAACACACACACAAACACACACACACCACACATGCACGCCACACACACACACTCACAAACAAACACACACACATGCGCGCGCACACACACACACACACACACACACACACACACACACACACACACACACATACACACACACACCGTCTAATATCACTTATAGTGAAAAGACGTTAAATTAAAGAACGAACGAACGAACACACACACACGAACACACACACAATACACACAAACAAACAAAACACACTTACACTCAAGAGATTCTGGAGGGATTGATATCGATCTTCTCTTCTTTGATTTTTTTTAATCTGTGGGCTAGTACCAACAAAAAGTGTTGTGAAAAAAACAGCAGCGCATCGTACGGCCTGAAGGGGACAAAATGTCGTTGGACGTCAACGTCTCATTCACGCAATCGATCCAGGTCTTCCTTGGTGTGCCTCATCATCTTAACCAAACGATTCCATAGTTTTCACCAGCAACAACATGAACACAGTTACAACACCATCTCAGTAAATACAGTTCTGCATCATGTCTGCAGACACGGCACGTTGTACCGCCCGGAAAAGTATAATTCAAAAACCAGATAATGCTCTTCACACACACAAGAGAAAACAGCAGAATCGATGGTACCCTTGTGTGTGTCGCTCTCTTCATATTGACACTTCCTCCCTGCCCCATTTTCTGTGTCTCTCTCAATAGCTCTCCTTCCAGTTCTCATGAATATTCAGAACCTCTCACCTCAATGCCCAGGGCCGTTGTTGTTCTGTTGATTCTCTGCACAACTAGTTGCTGAATTAGTCGTCTGCTGTTCTCAAACAAACATGGAGAAAG
>JAPXFY010000014.1:18615814-18628314 GCA_030674185.1 Monoplex corrugatus | reverse complement strand
CACCCTTTCTACCGGCTTCCTGCAAGAAGCCGGTGGAAAGGGTGAGGGAGTCAAAGGGTTAAGTGTTTGCTTTGCTAGCATGGTTGGCAATGCAGTATGCTGGTGGACAGGATGCGGGATCAAAGTGTTGAACTCCTATCTTTTTATATTCTGGCCACGTGGACACGGTGAGTGACAAACGTCAATGGTTAATAAATGTACAACAGAATAAAAGCATATTTTAACTAATACAGCATTTTAAACAAGTGAACCCAGTTTATCGCCCAATCCAGCATTTTAAACAACAGAATCGAGTTTTAATCCAGCATTTTTTTTTAATCCAGTTTCAGTCGAGATTTATCACTCAATCTAGCATTTTAAACGATAGAATTAACTTTTAACAGAACCCAGTTCATCGCCCAATCCAGCATTTTAAACAGCAAAACCCAATTAATCACGCAATCCAGGATTTCAACACGAGATCCCCCCCAGTTTATCGCCCTATCCGGTGTTTTCAACAACAGAACCAGTTTACCATCCAATCCAGCATTTTAAACAAGAGAACCCAGTTCATCAAGCTATCCAACAGTTTACATAATAGAACCCAGCCTACGACCACATGACATCCTATGCCTACGACACATTCCTGCATTTTAAAAACCCAGTCTCATCACCCAGTCCAGCATTTTGAACAACAAAACTCAGATTATCATCACCCAATCCAGCATTTTCTTTTCTGTTGACATTTTCCGGATCAACGATGGAGTTGGCCGTGTTGTGTGTGCCAAAACGCCATCCGAACAACAGCACCCATTTAACGCTCGTTCATTTCCTCGCCTATTGTGCGGCAGTGACTTAAAGTACCCGGTAAAACCAACACCCTGCGGGTGTTGAGGACTGACGGATAAGCAGGGAAAGATAAGGCGCTGGCGATGCTTATCCTAAAGCCCTGTCATCAACTGCCTGCAAAACATTCAACGCTCCGTAGCCTCGATGAAACATTTTCCCCATTCAGCAGGCAGTGACCTCCGCTCGGGGGATTTCAATCAGAACGTACATCAGACAGGCTTTCAATCGACTCTCCCTGGTGCCAGCGTAACGCATGTCAACTATGTGCTACAGCCCTCAGTCAGGGGAGGGAGGGGGGAGGTTTGATGGGGAGTTGAGGGACTTCAGTGGGTTAGAGGGGACAGAACCGTGCGGCAACCAATTCTTATCACCGACAGTTGTCTGTCCTTGTCTTTTCTCGCTGTAAATTATCTCCCTTTTAGGGCATGGGGCAAAATGGAGGTGGGTGTGGAAGGAGGCAGGAAATGGGACCGATAGGGGTTTATTCCGAAGTCGCGCCACCGTATTTCAGTCCAGCTTCCATGTACATTTTGTATTCATGTGCGGTCGTCCCCGATAGGCAATATTTAACATAAAATTGCTCATCGTTAACACCGTCCTCCTCCTCCTCATCATCATCATTAGCTTATATTATTAATTGTGTGTAACGTCTGTAGCTTTATGGAGTGGATTTTAATGGTTATCCTTATTCGGACCAGTCTTGAGTGACACACTGTTCTCCTTCATGTTCATCAGTATCTTTCAAATATTAGTTCTACATGTGGACAGGAGTTTTCAGGAAACCGGTAGAGAGAAACTGGGGAGAGCTGGACAGCAAGAAAGAAGCCCCCCCCCCCCCGCCCCCCTTCCCACTCAAGCAAATGTTTCGGTCCTTAACTCCTTACAGCCTAAGAG
This sequence comes from Monoplex corrugatus, assembly GCA_030674185.1. NCBI lineage: Eukaryota > Metazoa > Mollusca > Gastropoda > Littorinimorpha > Ranellidae > Monoplex > Monoplex corrugatus. The sequence goes on along the minus strand of JAPXFY010000014.1, from coordinate 18,626,592 downwards.
TATCTGTATCTGTCAAACAGCGATTCTGTATCTGCAGGAAGGTATTTACAGGCAAGTTATATTCAGTGCTTCTTGCATTTAAATAGTGCGTTTCCACATCGATTACCGCGAAGAAGTGCACATGCGTACACATTATCACATCAAATAAAAAGTACATACATTATATATTCACAGAAGAAGAGGGGGGGGGGGATTCCAGACTTTTTGGTTCTTTTGGGGCCATGGACTAAAAAAATTCGATTTTACTCGCAACACAAAATCTGGTCCGTTCGCTACCCTTCTTAATACTCCACCACTCTGGTGGTGTCAGCTTACTGTTCCATACGTACCTTCCCTGAACTCCCCAGTACAAGACTTTAGTAGGGCATAGTTTTGTGCAGGACCAGTGAGTCTGCTGGCAGCTTTGGGTCGAGCGCATATGAATTTGTCTGAGTGGACGAATCTCTATTGAACAAACTCAAAACTCTTTCTCTTTAGGGCAATGAAAGTTGTGTCACAAATTGCTTTTTTTTTTTTGCACCTGAATGACTGTAATGGAAAGCTAAACAAGATCTCCATGTAACCCACCGCTTCTGCATTTTTCGTCCTTCCCCTTCTCCCTATCGCTTTGTGCAGACATCAGTAGCTCAGTTGGTTGAACGTCGGATTCACATGCTAATGGTTATGGGTTCGAATCCCCTGGGTGCGCTACATTGAAACTGGCCTTCTCACTGCCCCATCTTAACATTGTTGTTGTTCTGGTGGTGTCAGTACAGGATTAGATAAGTCCCCCTTCCCCCACTTCCCTGGGATGGTTATCCTCGTCGGCCATATCACCTGAGGTGAGTGTCGACGTAAAAACTGAACCAAATCAATTAATCAAACCCCCTGTCGCCCCACAAATCATCCTCCCAGTTGGTCCTACCAGAAATATTTAGATAATAGACATCTGTGCGTCGGTGTCTGGAAATAACTCTCTCCAAGACTTATCGTTCCGAATACGAGTCATTATTTTCATTCCATCTTCAGTGTTAAAAGTCCTATCATGTAATTGAGGATTTCCTCTGAGCCTGCCTGTTGCCTGAACAAGATTCCTACAGGAATTACTCTGTCGTCAAGAAAGCAAAGTCTAACGTTTCCAGTGAGTCCGAGTCTACAGTTTTCCTGTACTGAGGGGACGAACACTTGTCGTCCACTGACTTCAGTTCCAGGAGTCCAGATCACGGAGGACAAGAAGCCACAGGCAAAGGACGCCGATAGCTAACTGCGTGTCTGTTTTACATCCCCCTGTGTGTAGTCTACGCATTCAACGAGAACCCGTTTCCCAGCAAGCTGGCTGTGGTCAACCATTGTTGCCCTAAATGACTGACTGTGTTGATGCTTGTGGAAACAAAGAACTGCTGGCTCCCCCGTGTTAAACTATAGTGAGGCTGCTCCATTTTCTCCACTTCTCCCAACTCTCTCTGCAGAGTTCTTTGGCCTATAGGCCCCAGGCTCCCATCAACACTCACACCTGTCTATGTGGGCAAATAAAAATGCCAAACACGCACGATACTCTGGTGACCACTAGTGGACAGGCGGCAGACGGTTAGAGGGCGCTGTGAGCCTCGCTCTGAGCAGTCCACACGATGTCATCTACTCGTTAAAATCAACCATCACATGTCTAGGATCGTCCGGGGAATAACTCGATGGCGCAGTGTCCCTGCATTAAACTCGAGCTATTCTCTAGTTCGGTGTTGACAGTGTTTTTGTGCTGTTTTGACCCAGTATGGCCCGCGGTAGTGTCGTCCAGGCCACTTCTTTTCACCTCCAAGACAACATTGCCTCCCTTGGCTTACGGTAGTGTCCCTCGCCGAGGTAAACGTAAGGGCCATTAGTGTCGCTCTAGAACTTCAATGTCCGTGTGGAATGTGGTGAGGACCGATTGATGGACAGTCAGTGACCAGTCTACTGTCCATTCCACTGACCAGCCCTCGTTCTGCTCCCCCCTTCAACTGCCCAGATGGAGGGTCCGATCAGCTGCCCGTGACGTCATCAACAAACATGGCCGTATCTCAGGTGTTAATGACCTACGTTAGGGTCGTTGTAAAAGTAAACGATTATCTCGCGATAAATTTGATGGGTCACCATAGCTCCCAGCCAAAGAGCCAAGCCTGCAATTGGAGAAAGCGGATAAGGGACCTTGGGTGATCTACCTAATGTCCACAGGGAGAGCGAGAGAGAGACATAGAGAGAGAGACAGACAGACAGACAGACAGAGACAGAGACAGAGACAAGAGACAGAGACAGAGACAGAGACAGACAAGACAGACAGAGACAGACAAAGACAGACAGACAGATAGTCAGAGAGTGAGAGGAGAGAGCGAGAGCGAGCGACCGAGCGACCGAGCAAGAGAGAGAGAGACAGACAGACAGAGAGGAAATTGAGAAAGAGACAGAAAACACAACAGACACAGACAGACATACATACATACAGACAGACAGAATGACAGACAGACAGACAGACAGACAGACAGAGAGGCAGAGAGAGAGACAGAGACAGACAGGAAAAGAGACCAGAGACAGAAAACATGAGAGAAAGAGCGAGATAGAGATTCAGATTCATATTGCATATAGCCCAGCCATCTACTAGAGCCATATCAGGGCGAATACCACGTTAAAAACAGCACCCAAGTTTAAGTACAAAGACGACAATTAAAAACCAACCTCACATTTAGCCTTTCAAGTCTAAGATGCATTTTAACATCTTTCCCATACGTAGAATGGTATTGGATAAAATCTGTTACGCACGACCCACGTACGCAAACACACCCACACCCACACCCTCCACAGACAAAAACATGAAATATATTTGTAATGTTTATACAAACTAAACATAGTACAGTGCTTCTGCCGAATTTGACATGTCAAAATAAGCGTTGAAGAAAACAAGAAATCTGTTGTTGATCAAACTTGAATTTGAGAAAGAGAGAGAGAGAGAGAGAGAGAGAGAGAGAGAGAGAGAGGGAGGGAGAGAGAGAGAGAGGTACAGGTTTAGGTTTAGGTTAAAGTTCATGATGCTTATAGCCCAGCCGACTACTGGAACCATATCATGACAACACCACGTTAAAAACGGCCAAGTTTAGGTAAAAACACAACGGTTAAATACCAGCCTCACCATTATCCTTGCAAGTCTAAAATGCATTTAAAAATATTTCCCATACGTAGAATCATACCAGATGAAATCTCTTGATCTCTTGTATAAACTTGAAAACTGCATCCGAAGAACATCTCTGGAGAGGTTCTTTAAGGAGTCTGCCGTATAGTGCTTATGTCTCACATCGTGCAAGTCCATGCATTCAATAAGAAGGTGTCTGATGCTCAGCTACTCGTCATACGGTGTACACAATAGTGGTGATTTTTTTCTTTAAGGTAGGAATGAGTGTAGGATGTGTGACCCGTGTGTAACCTACATAACACTGTCTCTTTCCTACGGTTCCCAGGAGCAGATGGGAGAATCTTTTTAAGGTCAGGGCAGATTTAGAAAAAGTGTTATCTGTCTGCTTATTCCAATCCTCCTGCCAGAGATTTCCGACATAAGTTTTTACTTTGGCTTTCAATTCTGTGTAAGGAATGAAGGATTTAGACATCTTTTTCCTATTAGCGTTCTTGGCCAGGCAGTCAGCCTTTTCATTGCCTGTAATACGATAGTGTCCTGGAACCCAGGCAAAAACAGTGTGGTAACCGCCACTTGTAAGAGAAGAAAAGAGTTCTAAGAATTTCAGAAGCTCTGGGTAACTAACGGCCAGCAATTGCCTGCAGAGTGGAAAGGGAGTCTGAAAAGATGAGAAAATGTTTATGCTTGGATTGGGACACCGTATTTAGTGCCAAAACCAGAGCAGTCAGTCCAGCAATATAGACATAATTGTCAGAGACAAATTAAAAATGAACGATTGAGAACAGAGGAACAGAAGGCAGCAGCAGCAACACCTTCACCAGATTTTGATCCATCAGTGAATGTTTTGTGGGATGATGGAAATTTGACAGAGCTCTGTATAAAACGACTTGTACGCTAATGAATTGGTACAGTCTTTACGGAAGGAAGCAAAATCAAAACAGACCTTGGATGATCGGATGAAGGTTCATGGTGGGCTGTCTGAAAATGTAGACACGACTAAAAAAAACTGCTAAATCTATATCTGCCTTTTGCATGTGTGAGGATGCCCAGAAATTTTGTGTTGAAGGCGTAGTGGTAAGCTGTTTGTTTGTTTGTTTGTTTTTTTTTGGGGGGGGGTTTCGGTTCAGAGAACAGTTTTAGTCTACGGTTGGAGACGGAGGGTTCCCCTGCCCTTGCGAATGAATTGTATGTAATAGTTGTCCTGAATGCACCAAGGCAAAGGCACAGCCGTTGATGGTGAATGAGATCCAGTAGTTTTAGGTAGAAGGGTCTTGCAGAGCCATATACTGCGCAACCATATTCGAGTTTAGAGCAAATTAAATCTCTTTAAAGGTGAAGCAGTGTTTTCTTGTCAGCACCCCAGTCCGTGTGAGTTACGACTCAAAGAATGTTCAGAGCTTCCTGGCATGAGATTTTGAGATGTTGCATTTGACTAAGTATGACTCTACCCTCTCCATGAACAACTTTGTTTCTCAAACTGCCAGATCTTGCTACTATCATCTCCATCGTATAAGCCCGATCAGGAAGTATCTCTCTGTCGAAACAACTGCAAAACTCGTTCTCTCCTTCATAATGTCTCGCATTGACTATTGCAATTCACTCCTGTCTGGTCTTCCTGCCTCCACCATTCACATCCTACAGCGCATTCAAAACAATGCTGTACGCCTTGAACTCAAAAAGAAAAAAGCTGACCACATATCTCCTCTCCTGGCACAACTTCACTGGCTCCCTGTATCAAAGCGCATACAGTACAAACTAGACACCATGTGCTACAAAAGCCTCAATAACGCAGCCCCCGATTACCTGTCAAGCCTACTTGAGATCTGTGTTCCCTCACGTACCCTCCGCTCTGCCTCCGATCCTCTGACTTTTCGCTTTCCACGCACTAAGCTCAATACCTATGGTCCACGAGCCTTCTCTGTTTCTGGTCCACTCTCCTGGAACAAACTTCCTCTCTCAGTCCGTCAGCAACCTACTTTTGTCTCCTTCAAGTCCGCTCTCAAAACTCACCTTTTCTCCTCTGCATAAAATCCTAACCTCACTCAACCCCCCTCTGCAGCCTGTCTCCGCTCGGAGGGGAATCACATTGTTATAATATATAATTGTATATGATATGCTCTCTATAATTTTCCATTGCTTTTATTCTTGCTTTTATTGCTTTTATTCTTTCTCCCCATTTATAGCCATGCGTGTGTGTGTGTGTGTGTGTGTGTGTGTGTGTGTGTGTGTGTGTGTGTGTGTGTGCGTGCGTGCGTGTGTGTGCGTGCGTACGTGCGTGCGTGCGTGCATTCGTGTGTGTCTGTTTCAGCGCTTAGATTTGATTTTATCAAGATTTTGCGCTATATAAATATTGTAATTATTATTATTATTATTATTACTAAGGAAATTCAACTTTAGATCAAAAATGACTTAGTTTCTTTTCCAGCTGGAATGATGAACTGTCCCACATGGATTTCTGGGTCAGCAAAGAATTATCGGAGGTTATGAAAGTGTTTTGGGTGCGGAGAAAATACATGTAAAGCCATTTTTTTTTCTGCCCACCGTTGGATCCCATCTACGTAGAGCTGCAGCCGCCGCTGAATGCCCGCATAAACGCTTCCAGATGCATGTAATGCAAAGTCATCCACAAACAGCGAACTGCTATTCCCAATCGTTCATTTTCAAAACATGTTCCCTCTGACAGTTCCGTTTATACTGCTGAACTGGCTGTCTCGTTTTTGCAGTATAATGTCCCAATCCAAGCATAAACATTTTCTCATCTTTTCTGACTTCCTTTGTGCTTTGCAGGCAATTGCTGGCCGAAACATTAGTCACCCAGACCTTCTGAAGTTCTTTGAACTCTTTTCTTGTCTTACAAGTAGCGTTTGCCACATTGCCTTTGCCTGGATTCCTAGGCACAATGGTATTGGAGGCAATGAAAAGGCCGATTGCCTGGCCAAGAACACTACAAGGAAGATGTCTAAATCCTTCATTTCTTACACAGAACTGAACGCCAATGTAAAAAACTTATACAGAAATCTCTGGCAGGAGGATTGGAATAAGCAGACAGACAACACTTTTCTAAATCTGCCCTGACCTTGAAGAGATTCTCCCATCTGCTCCTGGGAACCGTAAGAAAGAGACAGTGGTATGTAGGTTACACACGGGTCACACATCCTACACTCATTCCTACCTTAAAAAAAAAAAGAAAAAGCACCAAGGTGTATACCATGTGACGAGTCACTCAGCATCAGACACCTTTTTACTGAATGCATGGACTTGCACGATGTGAGACACAAGCACTATACGGTGGACTCCTTCAGAGATTTTCCTCCGGCTGCAGGTTATAATTTTTTACAAGATATCAATAGATTTCATTTAACTGATTCTTCGTATTTGAAAGATTTCATTTAATTCATTCTCCATATTTGAAAGCTCGTTTTAAATGCATTTTAGACTTGCAAGGATCATGGTGAACTTGGTTTTTAATTGTTGTCTTTTTACTTAAACGTGGGTGTCGTTTTTAACGTGGTGTTAACCCTCATATGGCTCAAGTAGTCGGCTGGGCTATGTAAGCAGTATGAAACTGACCCTGGCACACGAAATAAAAGGGGCGAGAAACTTGTTGAGTGGGTACATGTAAATGAATCCACGATAGGAAACACTTGGTTTGAGCAACCAAACAGAAGAAAATGGGCATGGATGAATCCAGGAGACCGCACTAGAAATCACATTGATTACATCCTGATAAACATGAGATTTAGAAAGTCTTTACTGGTATCAAAGATATTGCCAGGTACAGACGCAATTAGATGCATCTAGCAGAAATAGCCAAGCTAAAACAGCATTCAAGAAAATGAAAGTCGTCCTTATCAACATATGTCTATCAATTAACAACAGGAAAAGAGTTCTTCATTGTTACATAGAATCAATACTGTTGTACAGATGCAGAGCCTGGACCATAAACAAGCGAAATCAGAACAAGATTTAGGCAACTGAAATGTGGTTTCTAAAAACAATGTAAACAATTCTATAGACAGCAAAGGAAGCAAACAAGACAAGTCTTGAAAGAAGCAAACACAAAACGAACACTATAGGGGAAAAGATCACTAGATAGACCCATCCATAGGACATTTTATGAGGCAAGAGAAATTTGAGCACCTAGTCACAACAGGAAAGCTAGAGGGGAAAAGATCACTAGATAGACCCAGGGAGAAAATAGTCAACAGTTCTGCAGAATAGAAGGGGATAAAAAGGGCAGGAGATGAACTTGTAGATCGATTCTTATGGACGACCATAATCGCCAACGCCATGCAACATGGCACATGATGATGATACAGGTTTGTTATTATGTGAGTCTATTATCGTATTTGTGTTTCTCATCACGACTGATTTTGCAGAATGATTGTAAAATAATTACGCGGAATCCACAAAACCTGTGATCCGAACTCGCCAATCGGCTTCCAGCTGATGTCTATTAATATTTCTGTGCTCCGTTTTCAACACCACCTTACTCACTACCACCATCACTACAACAACCACCATCTCCCCTACCCTCCTATCAGGCTGTTTATGCCCCGCGTTGACCGCTCTCCTTAATTAGCGGAATCATTACTCACCTCACCTGACCTCTGACCCCGCACGCCCCCTCCTCCACGTCACGTGATCGAGGCGGACACGTGGTCAAGAGTGTGGCGTCAGGGCGATTAGGATAATGGGCGGCAGTGTGGCGTTACAGATTACAGTGCCGTCACGGTTTATGTCTCTGGACGATTGTCTTACTGAGAGGTGAGCGTGGGGAGAGGATGCACAGCCGTCAGGATTTGTGCATCTGGTCAGCACACTGATTTTAGCCGACATGACCGTGGCCATCTGTAAACATTGGGCTGAGATGACTTTAATGATAACATGACTGGCTGTCTGTAAGCCCTGTACTGTGGTGTCTTTATGTTGACTTCACTGACCGTCTGTAAACGATGGACTGTGGTCAGTTTAGATCTCGCATGACTGTGGCCATCTATAAACATTGGAATGGAATCAGTATCATGGTAACATGACTATGGCTGTCTGTAAACTAAGGACAGTGTTCAGTTTAATGTTGACATGACTGTGGCCACCTGTAAACACTGGACTGTGGTCAGTTTAATGTTGACATAACTGTGGCTACCTGTAAACATTGGACAGTGTTCAATTTAATGTTGACATGACTGTGGCTACCTGTAAACACTGGACTGTTTCAGTGTTATGCTTACATGACTCTTATCATCATCATGTGCCTTGCCGCGTGGCGTTGGCGATCATGACCATCTATACGAATTTATCTTTTGTATCTGCAAGTATATCTCCCTTCCTTTCCGTCCCCATCCACCCTGCAAACCTGTAATATCTTCTCCCTGGGTCTACCTGATGCTCTGTTTCCCTCTAACTTTTCCTGTTATGACTAGGTGCTCAAATATTTCTCTTGTCCCATAGAATGTTCTATAAATGTCGTTTGTCTTTTCCTAATCTTCTTCATTGATGTTCTTTTTGTGTTTGCTTCTTTCAAGACTGTCTCGTTTGTTTTCTTTGCTATCGTAAAAATTACATTTTAGCTGCCTCAATCTTGTTCTGGCATGTTACATGACCGTGACCGTCTATAAATCCTAGATTTTGGCCGTCTGTAAACCTGGAGTTGCTGAGTGGCTCGTCACACGATGTACATCATAGTGTTTCGCCAGTTTAAAAGGTATGAGATGTAGAATGTATGATCCTTGTGTAACCAGCAGAACGCTCTTTCCTACTGTTCACAAGAGCAGATGGGAATGACTGTTTTAGGTCCGGGTAGATTTGGAAACGTTTACTACTATCTGGTTGCTTCGATTCTTTTCACCACAAACAGATTTTTCACATAGGTTTGTATGATAGGATGTAGATATTTTTCCTGTTAGGGCATTCTTGGTAAGACAGCTATTTCATTGTCTCGAATACCAGCGTAGCCAGGAATCCAGGCAAGAACAATGTTGCCACCGTCAATTTTGAGAGGAAAAGAATTCAGAGAATTTTAGAAGCTCTGGGTTGCTGATGTTTCGACCAGCAATTGTCTGCAAATCGCGAAGAGAGCCTGAGAAAATGAGAAAGTCTTTACACTTGGATTGAGACATCACTTTAGTGCCAAGAACACAGCAGTCAGTTGCGTAATTTAGACGAAATTATCAAAGGGAACGTGTTTTGAAAACGATTGGAAACAGCAGAACAGAAGGCAGCATCAGTAGCACCTTCGTCAGACTTTGATACATCTGTGAGTAATATTGGAATTTTCTGCGAATGTTGTCATTTGTTATTTGTTATTTTCGTTAAAAGCCCAGCCGACTGCGTAGAGCCATATCAGGGCTATAACCGTTTCAAAACATACATACAATAATTCTACAGGAAAATAGAAAAGGAAAAGAAAAGTACACATATCAATGCATTCGCGCACATAATCTAAGGAGATGCCTCTGGCGTTGACCAGTCCGACCAATCTTTCACGCAGAGGATTAAAAAAAAACCATACGTATATACCTGAAATACAAATCTAAAGATAATCAAGGGCACTAAAATACATATAAAAACAGGCCTAATTTACCTAAAATTGCTTTCGCATATCTCACTTGCCTAGAGCCAAAAATGCACTTAATACATGTACCGAATTATCACCCCTACAAGAAAGCAATTAAGACTTTATCGAAGACATACAGGTCAATGGACCAGCAAAGCAGAAAATGATAGGAAGAAATAACAGAAAGCAATGGAACAAGGCAGAAACAAAGTGAGTGACAGACAAGAGGAAATTTATAGCACAGAATTTCTAGAAGGTGGGGATACTCTTTATACTGAAAGAGCCCCCAGCATTCCCGGAGGGGGGGGGGGGGGGGAAGGCGGTAAAAGAACAGAACGGCGGTAAGAGAACAGGACCTATGAAAGACTAATCTGATACCACCAGAATGATTGGAGCTTTAAGATGGGCAGAGAACAGGCCACTTTTTATATTTCAAGCTGGTTTTGAACTCGAAACGTCAGATGCTGAGTCAATAAAGCTTCATCAACAAAGCCAGCCAACTTGCCCTGCAATCCTCTTAACATTCACTTGACACGCTTACCGTCACATCCACACACAACACACACACACACACACACACACACACACACACACACACACACACACACACACACACACACACACAACACACAACCACACACACAACATACACACGTTGTAATTTGCTTTATCATCATAACTGCTACACACACACACATACACACAACACACACACACACACACACACACACACACACACACACACACACACACACACACACACACACTACATACACACACTAATATACACGTTGTGATCTGCTTTATCATTATAATTGCTACACACATACACACACACACACACACACACACACACACACACACACACACACACACACACACACACACACACTACGACACAAGACGCCCAACGCAATCTTCCAGCCTCGTTTTGAGCATCAGCACGTGCCAGTGAATGAAGTGAGGAGACAACATCCTGTTCTGCAATCTGCCTTCTCATTGGTCACGCTTGACCATTTCCGGTGTGGCGCGTGCCATTGCATGTTGGTGCATGCTGAGTGCGGTGTTGGCGGGCTGACGTGTGGA
>JAPXFY010000014.1:18603314-18613314 GCA_030674185.1 Monoplex corrugatus | reverse complement strand
ACAACAACAACCAAGGACAACAATAACGACAACGACAACAGCAACAACAACAGCGAAAACGACAACGACAAGAAGAAGAAGAGAGGGAGATTACTGATGATGGTGATGTCATATGACTGGGTGTGTGACAACAGACTCGGTGTCTGTGTTAGAATGTCAATGGCCAGACGTGTGTCGTCCTCGTCACACACCCAACACAGTCATTTCAACTGTGTATGCAGGCCAATTGTTTTTGCACTCTCAGGAAGACGCTACCAGGGCGCCATACAAACACACTCGTGTAGACGTATAGACTGCATCATATTGTGTGTCAACTCCCTGTTTCAGTTAAGAAAAAAAAATCAACGGAACGAAACGAACGAACACACACACACACCACACACACACACACACACACCACACACACACACACACACACACACACACACACACACAACACACACAAGTACGTACATACATATGTGCAAACACGCACACACATACACACACACGCACATACACACACAACACTCACCACACACACACACACACACACACACACACACACACACACACACACACACACACACACACACACACACACGCACGCACACACACACACATGCACACACATGCAGTTTGTGTATTAGTGTTACAATTTCCCTTCATATTGTTGAAGTTAATTGTTAGAGTTAAGTTTTCGTTCCATTTTTTCTGTTCTCCCACCTACTTATGTCTTTTTCCTCTATCTCCCCTCTGCCCCAACCCAACCCGTCCAACTATCGTTCTACATTTTATTTTATTTTTTCATTTTTTATTCCCCCCCCTCCCCCGTCTAATATCACTTATAGTGAAAAGACGTTAAATCAAAACGAACGAACGAAACGAAACACAATCCCAAAAACAACGCACACAATACACGACACCACATACACACACACCCAAATACAGACACACACACACAACACACACACACACACACACACAACACACAACACACACACACACACACACCACACACACACACACACACACACACACACACACACACACACACACACACGAACACACACAACACACACACACACACGCACACACACACCACACTCACCACACACACACACACACACACACACACACACACACACACACACACACACACACACACACACACACACACACACACACACACACACACACACACCTCCCAAGCTAGTCAAGCCATTCAAATATCTTCCTACATCAGGAGTGACAACGCTATATTGTACTTTCTGCTTCAGTCAAGAACGTTGGTGGTGTTCTTGATCCTTAACTTTCTATGCAGAAATTCATCACCCAGACTTGTCGGACCTGTTACTATCAACTGCGGTGATTCGTTTCTGTTTGCCAGTATCTTCCATTAGAAGTAACGTTTAAACTTGTGACTTTTCTTATCTTGTCTCGATACGAGAGAGAAAAAGATCACCAGGTAGACCCGGGAGAAAGTAGTGGAGGACCTGTGGAGTGGATGAAGACAGGCAGGGTGGGAGATGTACTTGCAGGGACAAAGAACAGATTCGTATGGAGGGCCATGATCGCCAACGCCATGCGGCAGGGCACATGGTGATGACAATGTCTTGGTAGGATTATTGTAACTCACTGCTGATTGGCTTAGCTCCAGTGTATCCAGCATTCTGTGGCCCGACTAATCCTTGGCAAAAAGAAGCACAAACAAGTCACTCTCTTGTTTCAGTCGCTCCCCTGCTTGCCTGTTACTCAAAGATGTTCATACAAAATCAATAGTTCTACTATAAGTGTATTAAAAGTTTTGCGTCTGCTTATCTCTGCAATCACATCCGATTGTACATCCCTGCCCGACTTATCAGTTCTGGTTTTGTTGTTATATGTTTACAAATTTCCTCTTTACAATTGTTCTGTTGTCCGTCGCCGTTCATTTTCTGTGACTGGTCCATGAATGAGCTTCCGCTATCTCTTCGACGGTTACAGAATCTTTCTTCGTTTAAGTCCAACTTGAAGATGTACCTTTCTGTCTGGCATTTCGCCTCCTTCATCTCACTCCCCTTCTGTCCTCCTCCTTCCGGCATGCGTGTGGTTTGTACCTTTAACTTATTGTTAGTGAATGTTTGAGAGAACAATGAATGCGCGTTTTGATGTGATTTATACGTCACGGTTAAGGGCCGTCTTCTTCTTCTTCTTCTTCTTCTTCTTCTTCTTCTCTTCTTCTTCTTCTTCTTCTTCTTCTTCTCTTCTTCTTCTTCTTTCTTCTTCTTCTTCTTCTTCTTTCTTCTTTCTTCTTTTCTTCTTCTTCTTCTTCTTCTTCTTCTTCTTCTTCTTCTTCTTCTTCTTCTTCTTTCTTTTCTTTTCTCTCTTCTTCTCCTTACCATTTTTATCGTCATCATCGTTTCTCCTTACCATTTATGATGTCATCATCATTTATTACACAAAAATTTACAGACTATCCAATTTTTCTACTTCTTAAGGTCACTGTGACCCCGAAGAAGGTTCGGTTGAAATAAATCTTGTACATATAGATAACGGCAGACTCACAACAGTAGAAACATATTTTAGATGTTTCTTTGTTAGAAATGACTGCTTCCCACTTCTTTCTTGTTCTTATTTTATCTTGGGATCGTGTACCCCTGACCTTCCAAATTCATGCTTTCGAATAATCCACATTTATCTTGAGTCCAGTAAAAGCCCACAACATATAAGCTGGTCTGTTTGCTGCCCATCTTAATGGAACCAGAAAAACACGAAAATAGAATCAGAACGCGCATTTAAATTAATATAACCAGACAAGGCAGGCACAAATTTTCACCAACTGGCCTTTGTCAAGCGTAAATGTAAAAGGCTTTTCTCCCACTGGACGAAGCAGCAGGCAAGTTTCAATCTTTTTTTTTTTTACTAATTCTTGTATTTGTTGTTTGTTCGTTTGTGATCATATGTTACCTTGGGACGTCATCACCAGGTGAGGAGTAGGCCTCCTTTTGTCACGCCTTTTGTGTGTGCGTCAATCGTTGTTGAAGATAAATCCAGCGTCATAGATGGGTCTGTTGCCTTTGAACGTTGAAGAGAAGAAGGATGTCAGTGTTGGCATGACAAGCTTGTACTCTACGCTTGGTTTCAGAATATAATAATAAAGTTTATTTGTATAGCGCATATTCCATATAAAAACATGCTCACCAGCGCTTTACATTTCGCAAGAAAGGCAAAAGGTGATAAAAAAATGTTCACAATTACATACACAATAAGATAACAACAAACATTAAAGCTATACAAGTAAGAAGACACATAAGAAACCACAGAATATTAAAATTTAAACACTGACTTATGTAATGAAGAAAGATTAACAGATTTTTCATATGAATAAAGAGGCATACTGTGTTTATAATTGCTGCGTGTGTGTGCTTGCGTACGTGTGTGTGTATACGTGTGTGTGTGCGTGCGTGTGCGTTGCTGTGCGCGTGTGTGTTTGGTAAGAATGTGTGTGTGTGTGTGTGTGTGTGTGTGTGTGTGTGTGTGTGTGTGTGTGTGTGTTTTGTGTGGTGTGAGTGTGTGTGCGTGTGCTATGTTTGCATGCGTGTGTGTGTGTTTATGCATGCAATAGTTGTACATAAAATTATAATCAATATTTTGAATGAAGATAAAAACAGAAAAATTCTAATCCATATACAGGAAAAACATTATAACTTCAGTATGACAGCATTAACACCTTGACAATCAAAATTACCTCACAAATTATAAACTATTCGCATATCGTACATCACAATTTACATACAAACAAAGATTTTAAAAAGTTTCTTAAAGTATTTCAGTCTCTTTCCCACTCAATTTCTCCCCTATCCCCTCCTCAGCTGTACACATACAGTGATACACACACATGCTCACTCAAGCACACACACACACACACAACACACACACACACACACACACACACACACACACACACACACACACAACACATACACACATGCACGCACACACACACCTTGCTCTATAGGCCCTTATACAAAATACTGTTATACAGGCAGGAGAGATTAGTCTGATGACAGACTTGCAAACTAAGGCTCTTCAGGTTAGATGAGTTGGCATCAACTAGGCCTGAGAGATTGCAGACACGTGAGGTGTGTTGGTTAGGAAATTTAGACAACACCCTCGATGACGCGTCCGTAAAGTGAATGACATTCAATTGTGTTGTCACAGTTTTCCTATGGAACTAACAGTACATTCAGCTCTGAGTTTTCGAATTTGAAAAAGATAGCGTTGAGCATATGTTTTGGAGGTATGATACTACTGGTGAAAGGTCTTTCTCTTTTCAAGCTCCATCGATGTGGAACAGACTGCCAGACTCTCTCAGACATTCAGATTATTTCTCTTCTTTCAAGTCTAAACTTAAAACCCATCTATTTTCTCACAACTAGTCAATGCTGCGTAGGGGTACCACCTATGTCATAGCCGTCTAAGCCTTGTTTTGACATACTGTTTCAGGGTGTGTTTTCTATTGCATGTGTTTGTTGTATAATTGAACGTTGTGTGATTTGGTTTTGTAGCAATGCTTGAGATGAGTGAGTGTTGTGCTCGTAGGATTTGTTGGTTTCTGTAGTGGTGGTATTCGTAGTTGTTTGTGAGGTGTGTGGTTGTGTGTGTAGGAGAGGTGAATGCAGTATATTTTTGTAAAGCACTTAGAGACATTATTTTGATTAAGCGCTATATAAGAAGCCATTATTATTATTATTATTATGATAATGTTTCACTATCATTTTTGGACAAAAGTAGAATATCAGTTCGATGGATATGAAAATGTACATAAGTTAAAGTTTTCTGAAAGTGTAATTCTTTGAGGGGTTGAACATTATATGAAAACTGATGATGTCATTGATTTCATTATATTTTTGGCAACATATTCTATAAATGGAAACAAAATATCTTTCACCAGGATGTTGCTCAGAATTTATATACGTATATGTATATATATATATATATATATATATATATATATATATATATATATATAATAGAGAGAGAGAGAGAGAGAGAGAGAGAGAGAGAGAGAGACAGACAGAGACAGAGACAGAGACAGAGACAGAGACATGCAATATGAAATAGATTAGACTATGCAACAAATAAAATTTCCCATGAATGGACATCCATACTGCGTGATGGTGACAGAAGATTAAAATATGGATATGCCTGAAGTGGTTCTTGTTCCAACAGAACAATAACTATGAGTATGGCTGAGGTAGATCTTCTTCTAATAAAACATTAAATGTGAATAGACCTGAGGTGATTCTTGTTCAAAGAGAACATCAAATATCAATATGCCTGCTGAAGTGATTAATGTTCAAAGAGAACATTATATGAAAACTGATAATGTCATTGATTTCATTATATTTTTAGGCAAGATATTCTATTTTGTTTCCATTTATAGAATGAGGTGATTCTTGTTCAAAGAGAACATCAAATGTGAATAAGCATAAATGTTTTCTTTGAGCAAGAATATATAATAAGAACATCAAATAGCAATATGCCTGCTGAAGCGATTCTTGTTCAAAGAGAACATCAAATACAATATAACTGAAATGATGCTTGTTCTAACAGAATATGAAATAGCAATATGCCTACAATGATTCTTGTTTAAGAAAATATGAAATATCAATATACTTCAATATACCTCAGCGCTTAGATTTGATTTTATCAAGATTCTGCGCTATATAATATTGTAATTATTATTATTATTAATATTTCCTGCTTCTGGGCCCTTTCCTATCCCGGATGTTATCTCTGTTCAGAGTTCCATGGACAGCAACAACAATAACAACAGCAAAAAACATTCTTGAAAGACGCAAACACAAAAAGAACACTTATGAAGAAGATCAGGAAAGACAAGTAATATTCATAGGACATTTTATGAGGCAAGAGAAATTTAGAGCACCTAGTCACATAATAAAAGCTGGAGGGAAAAAGAGCAGCAGACAAAACCCAGGGAGAAAATATTGGACGGACTTGAGTAGTGGATGAAGACAGAGGGTGGGAGATGTACTTGCAGCGACAAAAGATAGATTCGTACGGAGCACATATGATGATGATGATGATGATGATGATGATGATGATGATGATGATATGATGATGATGATGATGATGATGAGATGATGATATGTAATAGACCTATCAATTAAAAAAACTGAATTAAAATAGCATAACTGTAATATGTAGTAATGCATCTCTCTCAGGATCCGGTATCTTGCTTTCAGTCCCCAGCCCTTCATCTTAAATGTTCCGTCACTTTGTGATCATTATAAATGTTTGCGCTCGACACTCTTGTGGTGTCAGCTAAGTGTTTCCCCTTCTCAGTTCAAGACCTTGCCAGCGCATAGGGTTTTGCGAAGGCTCAAGAATCTTCCAAGAAAGCTTAATTGATGGCAGAGTTTGGATGGAGCACGTACGGAATTGCCCGAATGCGATAAATACTTTTAAACAAACTCCAAACTCCAGACTTTCTTTCTCTCTCCTCCACCCCCCCCCCTCCCACTCCCCATGACTGAATCCTTTGAAGTAGATCTACAGTTTTTCAGTTCCAGCCTTGTGGTGAGTGACCGGAATAAACCAATGGACCGGTGCCAGTCTCGTCTAATGTCAACAAGGTACCATGATTTGTTAGAGGACGCCTGCAGACCTGGTACTTCTGACTTCAGCCTTAGACTGACAGAGGTGTTAGGTCGTTGCGAAACTGACAATGTGGTGTCATGTTTCTCCAAGAATAATGGATATTTAAATAAATATGACAACAGCTAAAATGTACGGTATAAAATTCAGTAGTCATTCGTCCGCCATCACCGCCGACAACCAGACACTTGTCCTGGCTGGGGATACAGACTAGGACATAATAAATCAGTGTTTAGTGGTTAACTCTTTGACTCCCGCACCTATCCACAAGTGCAAAAACTTAACCTTTGACTCCCTCACCCTATCCATCACCTTCCTGCAGAAAGCTGTGGATAGGGTGAGGGAATCAAAGGGTTAAGGTTTTGCTTTGCTAGCATGGTTGGCAATGCAGGATTTTGGTGGACAGAGTGCAGGAGTCAGAGGGTTAAGGTCCGGATTCTGACGCCTTGGTGATCAGTACTTTGGCATCGATGACGTCCTGGCACTGGCCACCGAAGGGTATATAACCCATCCATCAGCTACCAACAAATTATTGCTAGCATCTTTTTGTCGCAGAGAATTCCTGGATCTGATCCAAATGTCCTCCGTTAATTGGGGGTGGAGGAGTTGCGTGGGATGGGGGGGGGGTGTTGGACGGAGGGCAGAGGTGCAGAGCGGATGATGGGGTGTTTGTTGTGGGATTGGGTGAAAGGATGGTTGGCAGCGGGCGGCTGAAAAGGGGCAAAAGACAAACAGTGGTGAGAAAGGGAGTGAGACAATTTAATTACAGATTGAATTATTCAGACAAGCACACGGGAGGGGAAAGGAGCTATGAGAGATTTACACTATGATTAGTCAGTCCCTTCTAGGACAATTTTCTCTGTCTGTCTCTCTGTCTGTCTGTCTGTCTCTAGCAGTCGTCAGAGCTTGTCTTGTGACAGAGGGCGAGACGGATGTGTTTAGCTGGCCACCGAGCACGGCCATGGCTGATAGCTCGCTCACAAAACAAACCAATTATCATTATTGCTCGCTTCTCTCCCGCTGCCTCAACCCTCGCTCGCGCCGCGCGCCTTCCGCTAGGGCGTGGCCGCGGGTAGCTGTCGATCATTAGCAAGGCTACGCCAATGGCGGCGTCCATTGAAACGATACGTCCTCTTGGTAGGCGGAGCTCCGGCTCCTGTCTGCCAGTCAGATTCACACGGCACTTTCTGGCTTGTCGTGCGTTGTGTGAGTGGGGGGTTCGGGAGGAAGGGTGTGGTGCGATATGGCAGCTCGCCATGTCAACACATTGAAGACAAGAAATCTACAGACACATATCTTGGCGTGCTGGCCGCCTCGCCCACATCTGGTGCACGTGCGGCAGTAATTATGAAAGCTGTGACCAGTGGCCGGCGCCTGATGACCTAACAACCGTGACGCTGCTTTCCGCTGTCTGGCAGACGACATTTTGCGACATCGTCATTGGAAACAGGAGCGGAGCAGAAGGCGGTAAACACTTCGGTTACTGTCGTCTGCTGAGATTTGTGAGACAGTCAGCGGTCTGAAGGATTACGACTTTGTGAGGATTGCCACTGGGCGCTAGCAGTGGAACTTGGGTTACAACAGAATATACAGGCAATAAATACATCTGTACAGTCACAGAGGACGATTAACCGCTTTGTGCGATCGGTGTCGTCTGCACAGATCTGACCATTTATTTTGTTAAAATCGATGTGGAATTCTGTGATTGATTACAATGATTGAAGGACATTAGATGCTTCGATTTTTTTGTTTTGTTTGTTTTTTGTTTTTGTTTTGGATGTGGGCCCACAGTAGATCTAGAACAGACTTGAACAGTAGATCTATCAGTTTGGTGTGTGAGTTCAGAGCGCCGTGATAGGAGCCGCTCAGTGTCAGTGTCGGGGTGTGCCGGTATTACTCCAGTGTGTTGAGAACAACAACAGTGTGAGCACTACGGTCATGTAGATCTGTCTTGTCCACTGGCACCGCTGATAGTTTGCAGTAAGTATTGTGTGTGTCAAGTGTTCGGTGTTTGAGTATCTAGAGTTTTGTGTCTGTGTAATGTTTGTACACAAAGGAAAGGTGTTTCCGTATCAGTTTTGCAGTCACGTTACAGCGCTTTATGGAATAAATCCAACTACACATATTTCTAATCTAAACAAATCCATACATAAGTATAAAGAAGAAAGAAACTCGAAGAAGAAGAACAAGAACAATAACGTCATCCATTTGTACTTAACCTCAAATTATTGTTTGTTTCAGGTGGTTATAACCCTGATATGGCTCTAGAAGTCGACTGAGCTAACAAAAATAATAAATGGTTTTAATCTCGTTGAAAGCGTATCGATTTTGCGGAATTGTTTATCTCATATTCTTGATGAATATTAGTTATAATGTCATTAAAACTTGTGTCACTACTAGTTATCTGTTTTCATACAGACTGTATATTATTTTCAGTTTAAACATTTTTTTAACATTGCCTGGAAAGTTTACAGTCGTATGGACATGATTTACATTATATGTTGTTCCTCTCCTTATCCTTTAGAAGTAGACGATAGGTCGTTAGCTTACTCTGATGAAGACAGATCTGCCATTCGGACTGATAAGTGAGTGATAGTAGCATTTTTTCCATTAACAATTAAACGGGGGGAGATTTTATGCCCAGATATCTGTCCCTGGGCTGAGGTCACTGAATTATTCAGAAGCTATTAAATCCATTCTTATTCAATTAATCGCTTCTCTGTCTCTCTTTCGCTCATTTCTACATGTATAATCACATATAGGCCTACTCATCTTTTATAATACTTGTATTTATTCACGCAAGACGTGGTGTTCAAGCAAAAGCATTACTTTGTGGCCAACACAGCCCAAGGGAAACAAGATAATAAAATGTAGATATGCAAAAGACAAGTAGTATTTCCCCTGAAGCAACAGTAGTACCATTCCTGCTGAAACTACAGAGTTATCATTCTTGATGAAACAAAAAGTATCATTCTGTTGAAACAACAAAAATGTTCCTGATCAAACTTTTACTTTTGTGAACTGACAGTTCTGAAGAATTCATTGAGAAGATAGTTCATCTTGAGAAAGTTTTTGCTCTCTCGTGTTCAGTTATGACCCCCCCCCCCCTTACACGCAAACAATAGTTAAGTGCAGGTAACGCTAATAATGCGCGCGCGCGCCGCAACACATACACACACACACACACAACGCGCACACTCGCGTGCGCACGCACACATACCACACACGTGCGTACACACACACATATAAATCAAGTTCATCGTTAGCAGCAGTAATACCAATCTGTTAACAAATCAAAAGACAAGAAGACTTCAGGCACTAGTTTATTGTTATTGATATTTACAAGATACAGTTTCAC
>JAPXFY010000014.1:18590814-18600814 GCA_030674185.1 Monoplex corrugatus | reverse complement strand
AGCAAGAATAAAAGCAATGGAAAATTATAGAGAGCATATCATATTCCGCTATCTCCAAAGACACACACACACACATACACAAACACACACACACACATACATAAACTGACAAATACAAGCATGTTCCATGTTCTGTATTCCGCTATCTCCAAAGACACACACACACATACACAAATCAGTATGAGCAAGAGCACACACACACACACATACACACACACATGCAAACACACAGACACACACACACACACAGACACAGACAGACACACACACACACACACACACACACACACACACACACACACACACACACACACACACACACACAAACACACAAACACAAACACAAAACCAACCAGCAGCACATGCAGTGATGTAAAATAAAAGTACAGAATGTATCCAGCCGATGATGTTGATGACGATGACGATGATGACGACGATGATGATAAATAAATAACAAAGGAAATGATAACAATAATATTGAAGATGATGTTGACACTGATGATTACAATGATAATAACAATAATGTCATTATAATTATAATGTCAATGATAATAATGATTCATCACGACTTAGTTCCTCAGCACCCGAATTCCACTCAGGACTCCGTGTTAACGAAAATGACATAATACATAAACATATTGACATGACCATTTGTATCACTTTCATACATACACTTGTAAGAGTGCAGTAATAAAACAAGGGCCGGTGATGTGCTCTTAGTTAACGAACATAAGCAGCAACTGACACACTGACAGACGGACAGACAGACAGACTGAGATAAGGACAGACAAACACACAGGTAATATCGGGTAAAATGTTTACTAATAAGTTAGGTATCAGTGAACAGTAATTTAAATACGCCATCAACCGAGTAATCCTACAGTTAAAAAAGTTAGACAATTTATAAATCATAAATGAATATTAATAATATACTAACTTAATAACTAACCAACTGACTGAAAACTAATAAATAATACTTGTGATAATGATGATGATGATAATAATAATGATAATAATAATAATGATGATGATGACGACGACGATAATGATGATAATATTACTACTGCTGCAATTACTACTACTACTACTTCCGTTATTACTTCTATTGCTATTACTGCTGCTGCTGCTGCTGCTGCTGCAACTACTACTACTACTACTACTACTACTACTACTACTACTACTACTACTACTACTAATTCAATAAGAGGGAATTGAAATTTACTCAACCATCGCACTTTGAAACCTCAGTACAACAGTTGTGTGTTGCACCTAAATCGAGCAGCCAGCCTGTACCAAAGTTTATGTGCCGGCAAGGTCTTGAAATGGAGACGGCTATGAAATACTAAGCTGACACCACCAGAATTAAGTATTAAATTAAGAAAGACAGCGAAGAGACCAATTTTTATGTCAAGGGCTGGGTTTGAACTCTGGATATCGGATCTTGAGTCCAATATTCAATCAAGTAGCCAGCTCACCCTAATGGGAGTTGGAGAAACTTTTCTTGTTGTGGTTATTGTCCATTTTTGACGGAAACTTTTCTTTTTGTAGTTATTGTCCATTTTTGACGGAAACTTTTCTTTTTGTAGTTATTGTCCATTTTTGACGGAAACTTTTCTTTTTGTAGTTATTGTCCATTTTTGACGGAAACTTTTCTTTTTGTAGTTATTGTCCATTTTTGACGGAAAATTTTTCTTTTTGTGGTTATTGTCCATTTTGACGGAAACTTTTCTTTTTGTAGTTATTGTCCTCTTTGACGGCCTCTGTCGAGTTACGCACGATTATTGATAGTACGATGGAATCTAACCTCATAGAACACACTGAAATCTGTCGAGCTGTGGATTCAAGATCTGATATCTCGGGTTCAACCCCCGGCCCGCAACATTAGAAACTGTCCTGTTCGTTACCCATCTTAGTGTTTCTCTCATTCTGGTGCTGTCGGCTTAGTGTTTCATAGGTTCTCGAACTCTCTTTGTTTCTGCCTTGTTCCTTTGCTTTCTGTCATTTTTTTCTATCATTTTTTGTCTTGCTGGTCCATTCACCTGTACGTGTTCGATAAAGTCTTGCGCACTTTTTTTTTTAAAGAATTGACAGTTGGGTACATGTATTAAGGGCATTTTTGGCTCTAGGGAAATGAGATATGCGGAAGCGATTTGGGGTAATTTAGACCCGTTTTTATATGTTTTAATGTCCTTAGTTATGTCATGATTTGTATTCAGGTATGTTTTTTAAATCCTTTGTGTGATAAATTGGACAGAGTGGTCAATGCCAGGGGCATCTCGTTAGATTATGTGCTCAAATGCATTAATATGTGTACTTAATTTTCTTTTCCTTTTTTCACGTAGAAGTATTGTGTATGTTTTGAAACGGTTCAGCCCTGATGTGGCTCCACGCAGTCGGCTGGGCTTTAAACAAAAGTAACAGTGATTAAGTTAGTTTGCTTTGTGTGAAAGTATTAATCCACACCATCTCGAGTTCAATCGCAATATTAAAAACTGGCCTGTTCGCTGCCCATCTTAATGTTTCCATCATTCTGGTAGTGTCAGCTTAGCTTTTCATAGATTCTCTCACCACCACCCCGCCCGCCCCCGCCCTCCCTCCATTTAAACACCTGGCCAGCGCATAGGGTTTTGCGAAGGCTCAGGGAATCTGCCAGACAATAGTTGGCAGATCTAGGTGGAGCGTGTATGGAATTGTCCGCGTGCGATGATACTCTCTTAAACAAACTCCGGCGTCGAAACTCAGGAAAAGTAAAGAATAGCACTGATTGGAAAAAAATAAAATGACATAGTCTAGAAGTGGAAAGAATTGTTAAACTAGACACTTGTCCCCTGGCGGAAGGTGAGAATGGTGGTGGCAACAAGATTTCCTCTGCTGCAGAGGACTTCAGATTACGGCATGCGATGAATACCATCCTTATGCGTTACAGCAAAAACGTCTTGTGACCCTCTACCTAATTTTCCGGTGGTATACAAATAGAAAGAAACAGATTGTAAGCTAGCAGAAATCATTAAAAAAAAAATTGTTCGTCGTAAACAGAGAGGAACAGATTGTAAGGTAGCATAAATCATTGAAATTAAAACTTTCTGACTGTAAACTGTTTCTGTTTTTTTATCTGGTTCCTGTAAACAAGTAGAAAAGAACAAATTGTGAGCTAGCATAAATCATTAAAGTAAAACTTTTCCGGCTGTAAACAAGTAGAAAAGAACAAATTGTGAGCTAGCATAAATCATTAAAGTAAAACTTTTCCGGCTGTAAACAAGTAGAAAAGAACAAATTGTGAGCTAGCATAAATCATTAAAGTAAAACTTTTCCGGCTGTAAACAAGTAGAAAAGAACAAATTGTGAGCAAGCATAAATCATTAAAATCAAAAGTTTTCTGGTTGAATACAAATAGAAAGGAACGGGTTGTAAGCAAAAGTCATTTAAGTTTGGTTTGGAGTTTGATCATGAGGGCGTCATCGCACCCCGATAAATCCGTGTGTGCTCCACACAAATCTGCCAGCAGTTAACTGGCAGATTAATTGAGCCAGCGCAAAACGTTATGCGCTGGCAAAGTCTTGAAATGAGGGTTGGGGAGAGAACCATGAAACGCTCAGCTGGAACCACTAGAATGATGGAAATATTAACCGAACAGGCTAGTTTTTAATGTTACGGGCTGGAACTGAACTCGATATATCAGACCTTGAATCTACGGTTCTGTTAGTAAGAGAGCAAGCCAGTCAATGAAGTATAGTTGATTGTCTGTTCTCTTGTCTACATGTAAGTGGACTGACGCATCCATTTGCAGACATCCTCTCCTCATCGGAAGTCCAGTTAAATGTTCAAGACAAGACACAGTGCAGTCCACTCAGGAAGCTATATTCCCCACAACCTGCTAACAACCTGACTCCACAACCCTCACCCTCCTCGTCCCTGTACCTTGAATTAAAGAAAGGCACAAACACTTGCTTCTTGGAATAAGCATGTGGTCATCATATACTGATTAATGATAAAGCAGCCAGAAATTAGTAATGATCACAACAACAATAACAATAATAATGATAGAAATGACGACAGTGATAACAGTTATAATGATGATTATGATAGCAGATAGCAACAACACAGTGATAACAATAGTAAGGTGGTCTTTGTCGATTGTATGCGTATGCCCGGCGCGGGAGTGCGCTTTGATTTGAATTGTCAAGAATTGGCGCCGTATAAATACCATTATTGTTATTATTACCATTATTTTTATTATTTTAATGATGGTGATAGTCATACTCATAGTAATAGAAATGATAATTAATAACAGTAATAAACATTATGACAATGGTAACACCAGTATCAATGATTATGATATTGAATAAAGAAAACAAAATAACAACAGTAGTAATGAAAGCTATGAGCAGATTATTTGTGACAAATTTACATATTCCGCAGACCCAGTGTCAGCTAGAGTTGAACTGGCGTCCATTTTCATTGTAGATTATACACAATAAGCCATGAAAACAGACAGGAGTATTAGTTTTATTCTTTTCTGTTCGGTAAAGATGAGTCAGCAGTTCTGCATGATAGTCGGCTAACAGAGAAGTATTTGGCCCAAGACGCGAGAAAACCAGGTTCGAATCACGAATCAAACAGGAGTTTTTGTCCATCACCCCTTCCACTAACCACGTGATCGTAAGTGGTGGTCTGGTGCTAGTCTTTCGGATCAGATGATAAACCGAGGTCCCGTGTACAAGACGCACTCAGCGCGCGTTAAAGATCCTTGGGCAACAGAGGAGTTGTACATGACAGAATTGTGCAGAAAAATCGTTTTTCATAGCTCTGCACATATAATATACACAAATGGAAATAAAATCTAGAAAAACAGAAAAAATGCGCCGACACGCTTTCTCCGGAGAGACAATATGAATTTCACATGGTAAATCTGTTGTGACAGGAAAAAATCTAGATATAAAATAGATGCAAATAATGATGGTGATAATGATCATGATAATGATAATCATAATAAAACTAATAACAGCATAATGATAATGATGATTATAATGATGCTGCTGCTGCTGATGATACTAATACTGCTAATAGTAATGATGCTAATACTGCTAATAATACTTAATAGTAATGATGATGCTGATGATATAAAAAAAATAATAATAATAATGATGACGATGTTAGTAATAATAATGGTGATGACGACGACGATGATGATAATGATTATAATAAGCTACTATTACTGCTTCTACTACTTATGATAATAATAACAACAACAATAATAATAATAATAGTAATGATAATAATAATATAGTGATTATAATAATAATAATGATGATGATGATGATGATGATGATGATGATGATGATGATGATGATGATAATGATAATAATAGTAACAGTAATGATAATAATGATAATGATAATTATGGTACGATGAAAAGAAAAAGGAACAGTGTGATAATGTGTGTGATGTGTATCAGTATCGTGTTTGAGGATGCTGTCAGAGCCCATTTCGGCTTTGCTTGAGGTGGCATTGTATCCTTATCCATTTAAAACATTAGACCCAAACTCTGGAGTGAAACGTAACCAACGCCCTGTTGTCTCTGTCCCCCGTCCTGTGTGTTGGGTTTATGTGCCGGCTTACGGCATAGGTCATGATCATTGTGCATCCTCCACCACATGACATTTTGGTGTTAGCGCATGTGGAATTATCCGAGCGCTGTAACGTCGTCTTCACAAAACTGAACTATTGACTATTTATTCTATCTTCTTATTTTGATTCTTTGGTGTTGTTTTTGTTCAGGTTCTGTTCTTTGGTGTTGTTTTTGTTCAAGTTACCGTTTTTTGGTGTTGTTTTTGTTCAGGTTTACCGTTCTTTGGTGTTGTTTTTGTTCAGGTTACCGTTCTTTGGTGTTCTTTTTGTTCAGGCTACAGTTCTTATGTGTTGTTTTTGTTCAGGTTTACTGTTCTTTGGTGTTGTTTTTGTTCATGTTACCGTTCTTTGGTGTTGTTTGTGTTCAGGATACCGGTCCTTTAGTCTCTGTTTTCCCTGTTAAACTCTCCCTGTGCAATGTGTGACAGTCCTGCTATACTGAGGTATTCGTCCTAGGAAGTGTAATTCCCTGATGCCGCATGTATTATCATTTTTTAAGAAAATGTATTATCTTATTTATTTATTTATTTGTTTATTTATTTATTTATTTGTTTATTTATTTATTTTATTTTATTTTATTTATATTATTCATGTATCTTATTTTATTTATCTATTTATTTATTTGTTATTTATTTGTTCATTTATTTATTATCTATTTATTTATCTATTTATTCATTTTAGCATTGCTGATTTTCTTGGATACATGTACGCACATTGTCTTGTCCACACCGTGTGCGATAAGTTGCTGCACAGTCTGCATGATCCATCTTCGGTGGGTGTGCATGCTGGGTGTTTTCATATTTCCGTAGGCCACGATGGGACATTGACTTACTTATAGGATCTTTAACGTGCATATGTAATGCTCTGAATGCACATACACACGAAAGAAGTTTAGGTCTGTGAGATTGGAAAAATCTCCACGACTCTTTACCCACCAGGCGGAGTGTACCAAGCAAGACTCGAACCCAGACCTTTCGAATGGAAGTAAGACATCTTACCCACTTGAGTATTCTGCGCATCGTAATAATTATTATCATTGTCACGATTATTATTACTGTTACTACTATTATTATCGTTATTATTATTATTGATGTTGTTGTTGTTCTCATTGTTGTTGTTTATATCATTATGATAATTATTTTGAATACATGTAATAGTTGTATTTTTATGTTGCTGGTTTATGTGATTGATGTAGGCTACTGATGTTTATAATGTGGAGGCCATAAACTGAGTAGACTGGTTACATGGTATCCAGCACGGCCTTCAGTTGATAAACTGTCTACCTAGAGATGAGTGATGTAGCCTACGGATGGCAGACTGTCTATATTTTACATCTGACCTATGTTAGGAAGGGAAGAGAGAGTTGCTTGCAGTGATGGAGAGACTGACATGTATATGAGTGGATACTGATGTCTTAGTGTCTTATATTTCATTTTTAGTCAGTGTTAGGAATTATTGAAGAATGCTGTCTACCTGGGTACCAAATGTGGGACATAGTCTGGATCTTCAGTGGGATTATAACGTATCAGACAAGATATACAGTTAGTGGATTACCTGCCTCTGAAACGACAGAAATTCAATGTCAGACAAGCCTTTTCACGTCAAATGGTATACTCCTTAACATACATACATGTAAATTTATTATGCTATGGGCGCGTGAAAGAGAGAGAGAGAGAGAGGGGGGGGGGGAGAGAGAAAGAGAAAGAGAGAGAGAGAGAGCGTGCTTGTTCAATGAATGTGGCGTGTATATAGTTTGTCAAATAGTGCATTTCAGTTGTTCATTGTGAGTCATGTTCGATCAGTCGTGTCACTGATTGATTAAGTGATTGATTGTTCAAGTATTAGGTGATGGACTGTTGCACATGTTTACACCATGGTGGGAAGAAATACGATCCATGGCTCATTGTGCCCTTGATTCATTACCGCCCCTTACAGCACCACCCATTGAATCAAAACTCCTGGAACAAATCGGTAAAACACACACACACACACACACACACACACACACACACACACACACACACACACACACACACACACACACACACACACACACACACATACACACACAAGCACACACAAGCACACACAAGCACACAAAAGAGAGAGAGAGAGAGAGAAAGAGAGAGAGAGGAGAGAGAGGTGGGCAGTGGGGTGTAGAGGAATGGGGCGACACATGGGGACGGTGTTTAGTTGAACGAATCTTAATAGGCTGAATGGATCAAAACATTGTGAATGAATTGCTGCTGATTCTGTAATCGGCTGTCGAAACAGTATTTGCTTGCTGAATTTCCCCTTCAGAACATTGTGAATGAATAGTTGAATCACAGTATTGTAATTGTTTGCTGAATTCCCTCCCCCCCCCCCCCCCCCCAACACACACACACCTTTTCAAAACGCGGTAAACGAATCGTTGAGTTTGTAACTTGCTGTGTAAACACATTATTTGCTTGCTGAATTTAACCACCAACACATTAGAAATGAGTTGTTGTGTTTCTGTAACTTGTGTGTACGCACAGTATTTGCTTGCTGAATTCAACTATCAAGACATTCTAATTAATACAGATGAACCACTGGGTCTTTGTAAAATTATTTGCTAATCAGTTTAACCAAAGAAATATTGCAAATGAATTGGTTGTACTCAGTGGCTATTGAAACTTTTGTTGGCTGAATTTGTCGACTGGTTTAATATGTTTGCTCAGAATAGTAACTTCTAAAGTATATTGCAGCCTAGTTTATACCGTGGAAGCAGGGATTGTAATCAGCCATTGCAGTAACCGCTCCTTAAAACCAAAGTAAGCTTTAAATTGCAACTGAAGTTGACAACGAAGTTAACAAGTGTACCAGTCAGATCTGTCTCCTTTTTCTCCTCGCCATTCTACATTTAAGTCAGCATGATAACGATGGTAGTGATGATTACTGATGTACTGATGTTGATGCTGGTGTTGCTGATGATGGTGATGACTCTGATAATGACATAAAGGGTGGTTATTTTCGTTGTTGCTGTTGGTATAATTTACTCGTCGTCGAATTGTGTTATCTCGGATTCAGTTTCAGCGAGCAGCGCAGAAGATTGACCCGTTCGTTTCACATCTTAATGTACGAATCATTCTGGTGGTGACAGAGTTTCACAGGTCCCCACCACCCATTTCAAGACCTCGCAAAGCGCATAAGGTTTTTCGCAGGTTCAAAGAGTCTGCTTGATAATTACTGATAGATTTGGGTGGAGCGCATGTGGAATTGCACGAGTTCGATGAATCCTTCTTGAACAAATTCCACACTATAAGTATAATCATCGTCCCTGTGTCTGTATTCTTTTCTCATTGCTGATTTCTTTTTGGATGTAGAATTGTTTTTTGGTTTTTTTTCCACTTTGACCAGTGTACAAAATTAATGAAGTGGATATTTGACTGAAATTTATTTTGGTTCCTTTTTAGCTTTGTATTATTACAGTTCATCTATTTTCATCATAGCGGTATAGGTGACATGTTTCCTTTACCGTTTACGTGAGGCTGCCTTTGTGAAGCTCTTAGGGCTCTTGTGAGATGGGGTGCTGTAGAGGTTGTCATGATGGTGATGATGATGATGATGGTGATGGTGATGATGATGATGATGATGATGATGTCACACCACAGTGAATCAACAATAAAACAACAACCAAGCCTGGGCATCAGTAACATGACAACACCAGATACCAGAGAGAACCAACACAAGCAGAAACTAACAAAGGCTATCTATAATAGGACATTGTCGTCAGACAACTAGTTTGGAGTTCGGAGTTTGGTCAAGAGAGATTCATGGCATTCAGAAAAGTCCACATTCGCTCCACCAAAATCTGCCAGCACTTATCTGGCAGACTCCCTGAGCCGGCGCAAAACCCTATCGCTAGCAAGGTTTTGAAATGGGGAGGAGAGGACAAGGGACATATGAAACACTAAGCTGACACACCTGAATGCTGCAGATATTAAAATAGGCAGCAAACAGGCCAGTTTTCAACCCTTTGACTCCTGAACCCTGTCCACCAGCATCCTGCATTGTCAACCATGCTACCAAAACAAAAACTTAACCCTTTGACTTCCTCACTCTATCCACCCAGCTTCCTGCAACAAGGTGGTGGACAGGGTGAGAGAATCAAAGGGTTAAGTTTTTGCGGTTGGCGGATAGGGTGAGAGAGTCAAAGGGTTACTGTTGCGGGCTGGGACTGAACTCAAGATATCAGATCTTAAGTTTCATAGCTGTAACAAAAGAACCAACCAGACGCGGGAGGAAAAACCGTGACCCCTCCACCCCCCACCCCTGCCCCTCGAGAGCTGAACTGACAACCCTTGCGTTGTGAGTTTGGTTAGTAGTAGTAATTAGCTCAGCTCGGTCT
>JAPXFY010000014.1:18543314-18580814 GCA_030674185.1 Monoplex corrugatus | reverse complement strand
GGCCAACTGGCCTTTTCAAACGTACGCAAAAGACATACAGAGAATAAAAATGCACGACGCTAAACAGAAATTGTCTGCTGTTTATTTTCCGCTACGTGTTACGAATTTATTCTTTGTTCTATGTTATGTACGCATGGCAAAAGGCCAGTTGACCGAAAATTTGCGCAAAATTTGTTTTGTTGTATTGAGTACGCATTCTGATTCTACTTTTGTGTTGTTCTGATTGCCAAACGTACAACTATTTTGTAATTCCATTTGTATAAAAACGTTTTATAGGCGTATCACTTTTTTTTTATTATTTCGTTTATTTGTTTGTTTTTGTTTGTCTGTTTGTTTTGCTTTTATGAAGCTGAATTTATACAATTATTGATGATAATGATAATAATGATAATAAAAAATGATAACAGTAATAATAATAATACAATAATAAAAATCATAATAACAGTTATCATGATAACAACATAATAGTAATGATACTAATAGCAACATATTAGTAATAATGATAATCACGATGATAACGTTAACGGTGATAAAGATTAAAAAAAATAATAAAGATAATAAAAATGAAATGATAAATCTAATAATAATAATAATAATAGTAACAGTGATAATAAGTGATGACAATAATAACAATGCTGCTGCTGTTGTTTCTTCTTTTAAGGAATAGTTAATATGCGAAATAACTTTAATGAGAAAAGAATATATACGATGAAACTAATCAAATGAATAAATGAATAACCAAATGACATATCTAAAACCAAAACAAAACAGCGAAACAAAAGAAAAAGCGTGCATGTATGTTCTCACGGACACAGACACACAAGACACACAGACACACACATACACACAAACACACACACACACACAACAACAACAACAACAACAACAACACACACATACACACACACACACGCACACACACACACACACACACACACACACACACACACACACACACACACACACACACACACACACACCGATGATGTGAAATTAGTTATAAAAGAGCAATAAACAAAATGATATGATGATGATGATGATGATTTTTGAATAAATGAATAGCCAAAAATGAATAATTGAATCAGAAACATGGAAAACGCTTGAACCTGACAACACAAACACTGCCAGTCTCCACTTACAACGAGGAAACAACATACAACTACAAGATTATCATAATGCTTAGAAAATCACACACACACACACACACACACACACACACACACACACACACACACACACACACTCACACACACACACACACACACACACACACACACACACACACACACACACACACAACACACACACACAAAAGACCACACACACAAAAGACCACACAAAAAAAAACACTTTAAAACACATCAAAACATGACATTTTATTTTGTAGAGGTACACAGTGACCGAAGTCTTGGTGTACAACTGGAGCTTTGAACACACCTGTGTCTGTCACCCCCCCCCCCCCCCCACAATACCGCTGTGGCAGACTTCACTCTACCCAGCTGTAATAGATATCTGACCCTGTTTAGGTTTGGGGAAGGAAGAGCAAAGAGAAGGAGGAGATGGGCACCGCCCTCATAATGTTGGTACCGAGAAAAAGCAGTCCGCTACGGCCTTAGTTACTTTATATGACAACCTTTACTTTTTTTACACGTTGACCAGCTAAGATGTCGCCCCCCGTGGGGATGCCGGGGGCTTTTTCAGTGTAAACAGTATCCCCGTCTTCTGGAAATTTTGTGCTGGAAATTTCCTCTTTTCTGTCACTCTCTGCGTTTCTGCCTTGTTCCTTTGCTTTCTGTCATTTCTTCTTATCATTTTCTGCCTTTGATGGTCCATTCACCTGTGTGTGTTCGATAAAGTCTTACGTACTTTTTCTTAGGATTGATAACTGGGTACATGTATTAAGTGCATTTTTGGCTGTAGGGAGGTGAGATATGCGGAAGCAATTTTAGATAATTTATGGCCGTTTTTATATGTTTTGTTGTCCGTACGTATGCTTCAATTTGTATTCAGGTGTGTTTTTTAAATCCCCCTGTGTGATATATTGTGCGGAGTGGTCAACGCCATGGGCATTTCCTTAGATTACATGCACGAATGCATTGATATATGTACTTAATTTTCTTTCTTTTTTTTTTTTTACCTGTTGAAATTTTGTATGTTTCGAAGCGGTTATAGCCCTGATATGGCTTTATGCAGTCGGCTGGGCTTTAAACAGCAATAACAATAAAGCTGAGACGTCTTCCGTTATTAATCTGCAAAACAGTCAGATAGCAGACAGACAGATACAGACAGAGACAGACAGAGAGACAGATATTAAGACAGCGTGAAAGGCAATCATAGAATTTGCCAGAAAAAATGCAAAACATTTCTGAAAATTCAATACGACTGATTCTTATCTTAAACTTAATTATTATATTATTATTATTATTATTATTATCATTATTGTTAGTATAGTAGTATAGTACATGTAGTAGTAGTACATGTAGTTGTAGTGTAGTGGTAGTAGTAGTAGTGTAGTAGTAGTAGTAGTAGTAATATAGTAGTAGTAGTAGTAAATCACATTGTTAGAACATTAATACAAACACATATGTGAAAACCCGCAGATTCTTTTTCTTTATTTATGCATTTATCTATTTATGTATTACTTTTTATTACAAAACTTTTAACAGTCGTTTGTTTTCTAACAGTAAAACACGCAGCCAGTTGGGGTCGTGATAAATAGCTCTGAACATAAAAAAACAAACAAACAAACGAAACAATTAGTTCTTATTGTCGAAAATCCAGACAACAGGAGTGGCCATCAGGGAATTGGACAAAACAAACAAGGCGCATATGTTCAGTTTGTACAGCGTGTCCGGTGACTGTTAATAATTATATCAAAATGAGCACTTCGCGGATCGAACCCAGGACGCTCCAATTAAAAATCCGACGTTTACTCACTTGACTACCGCGCCCAGTGTTGTCTATAGCTGTGTGTTACCCCCAACAAAAACGATAATATGGATTTCATGGAACAAGTATGGCACACGACAGTGTTGTAGATGTATGGTCCCCCAAGGCAAATGACAAGGGAGTAGGCCTACAAGGATGAAGATGAGCACACAGCAGTGCTGTGCCTAATGTGCTGACCCCAAGAAAATCAACGTGGAGTGAAGAAAAACAACATGGAGTAAAGAAAAACGCTGTGGACTGAAGAGAGCAAAAAGCGCCCAGAATAGAGTCGTGGACGATGTGTAAGGGTGACAGGAGTAAAGAGTGGGGTAAAAACTGACAGATGTGACAATTGGGTAAAGGTGACAGGAGTGAACTGTAGGTAATGATGGTGAGGGTGAAGAAGTGGGTAATGGTGACAGGGGTAAAGAAGTGGGTTATGGTGACAGGGGTAAAGAAGTGGGTTATGGTGACAGGGGTAAGAAGTGGGTTATGGTGACAGGGGTAAAGAAGTGGGTAATGGTGACAGGGGTAAAGAAGTGGGTTATGGTGACAAGGGTGAAGAAGTGGGTAATGGTGACAGGGGTAAAGAAGTGGGTTATGATGACAGAGGTAAAGAAGTGGGTTATGGTGACAAGGGTAAAGAAGTGGGTTATGGTGACAGGGGTAAAGAAGTGGGTTATGGTGACAGGGGTAAAGAAGTGGGTTATGGTGACAGGGTAAAGAAGTGGGTTATGGTGACAGGGTAAAGAAGTGGGTTATGGTGACAAGGGTAAAGAAGTGGGTTATGGTGACAGGGGTAAAGAAGTGGGTTATGGTGACAGGGGTAAATAAGTGGGTTATGGTGACAGGGGTAAAGAAGTGGGTTATGGTGACAGGGTAAAGAAGTGGGTAATGTTGACGAGGTGAAAAGTGGGTAATGGTGACGGGGGTAAAGAAGTGGGTAATGGTGACAGGTGTGAAGAAGTGGGTAATGGTGACAAGGGTAAAGAAGTGGGTAATGGTGACAGGGGTAAAGAAGTGGGTAATGGTGACAGGGGTAAAGAAGTGGGTAATGGTGACAGGGGTAAAGAAGTGGGTAATGGTGACAGGGGTGAAGAAGTGGGTAATGGTGACAGGGGTGAAGAAGTGGGTAATGGTGACAGGGGTGAAGAAGTGGGTAATGGTGACAGGGGTAAGAAGTGAGGGTAATGGTGACAGGGGTAAATAAGTGGGTAATGTTGACGAGGTAAAAAAGTGGGTAATGGTGACAGGGGTGAAGAAGTGGGTAATGGTGACAGGGGTGAAGTGGGTAATGGTGACAGGGTGAAAAAGTGGATAATGGTGACGAGGTGAAAAAGTGGGTAATGGTGACAGGGGTAAAGAAGTGGGTAATGGTGGCAGGGGTGAAGTGAGTAATGGTGACAGGGGTGAAGTGGGTTATGGTGACAGGGGTGAAGTGAGAAATGTTGACAGGGGTGACGTGGATTATGGTGACAGGGGTGAAGTGAGTAAAGGTGACAGGGGTGAAGTGGGTTATGGTGAAGGGGTGAAGTGAGTAAGGGTGTGACAGGGGTGAAGTGGGTTATGGTGACAGGGGTGAAGTGAGTTATGGTGACAGGGGTCAAGTGAGTAAGGGTGACAGGGGTGAAGTGGGTTATGGTGAAGGGGTGAAGTGAGTAAGGGTGACAGGGTGAAGTGAGTTATGGTGACAGGGGTGAAGTGGGTTATGGTGACAGGGGTCAAGTGAGTAAGGGTGACAGGGGTGAAGTGGGTAATGGTGACAGGGGTGAAGTGAGTAAGGGTGACAGGGGTGAAGTGGGTAATGGTGACAGGGGTGAAGTGAGTAAGGGTGACAGGGGTGAAGTGGGTTATGGTGACAGGGGTGAAATTGGTTATGGTGACAGGGGTGAAGTGAGTAAGGGTGACAGGGGTGAAGTGGGTTATGGTGACAGGGGTGAAGTGAGTAAAGGTGACAGGGGTGAAGTGGGTTATGGTGAAGGGGTGAAGTGAGTAAGGGTGTGACAGGGGTGAAGTGGGTTATGGTGACAGGGGTGAAGTGAGTTATGGTGACAGGGGTCAAGTGAGTAAGGGTGACAGGGGTGAAGTGGGTTATGGTGAAGGGGTGAAGTGAGTAAGGGTGACAGAGGTGAAGTGAGTTATGGTGACAGGGGTGAAGTGGGTTATGGTGACAGGGGTCAAGTGAGTAAGGGTGACAGGGGTGAAGTGGGTAATGGTGACAGGGGTGAAGTGAGTAAGGGTGACAGGGGTGAAGTGGGTAATGGTGACAGGGGTGAAGTGAGTAAGGGTGACAGGGGTGAAGTGGGTTATGGTGACAGGGGTGAAATTGGTTATGGTGACAGGGGTGAAGTGAGTAAGGGTGACAGGGGTGAAATTGGTTATGGTGACAGGGGTGAAGAAGTGGGTAATGGTGACAGGGGTGAAGTGGGTTATGGTGACAGGGTGAAGTGGGTTATGGTGACAGGGGTAAAGAAGTGGGTTATGGTGACAGGGGTGAAGAAGTGGGTAATGGTGACAGGGCGAAATGGGTTATCATGACAGGGGTGAAGTGGGTTATGGTGACAGGGGTGAAGTGGGTTATGGTGACAGGGGTGAAGAAGTGGGTAATGGTGACAGGGTGAAGTGGGTTATGGTGACAGGGGTGAAGTGGGTTATGGTGACAGGGGTAAAGAAGTGGGTTATGATGACAGGGGTGAAGTGGGTTATGGTGACAGGGGTAAAGAAGTGGGTTATGGTGACAGGGGTGAAGAAATGGGTTATGGTGACAGGGCGAAATGGGTTATGATGACAGGGGTGAAGTGGGTTATGGTGACAGGGGTGAAGTGGGTTATGTTGACAGGGGTGAAGTGGGTAATGGTGACAGGGTGAAGTGGGTTATGGTGACAGGGGTGAAGTGGGTTATGGTGACAGGGGTGAAGTGGGTAATGGTGACAGGAGTGAAGAAGTGGGTAATGGTGACAGGGGTGAAGAAGTGGGTTATGGTGACAGGGGTAAAGAAGTGGGTAATGTTGACAAGGGTGAAGAAGTGGGTAATGTTGACGAGGTGAAATGGGTAAGGGTGACAGGGGTAAAAAAGTGGGTAATGGTGACAGGGGTAAAGAAGTGGGTAATGTTGACAGGGTGAAGTGTGTTATGGTGACAGGGGTGAAGTGGGTTATGGTGACAGGGGTGAAGTGGGTAATGGTGACAGGAGTGAAGAAGTGGGTAATGGTGACAGGGGTGAAGAAGTGGGTTATGGTGACAGGGGTAAATAAGTGGGTAATGTTGACAAGGGTGAAGAAGTGGGTAATGTTGACGAGGTGAAATGGGTAAGGGTGACAGGGGTAAAGAAGTGGGTAATGGTGACAGGGGTAAAGAAGTGGGTAATGTTGACGAGTTGAAAAAGTGGGTTATGGTGACAGGGGTAAAGAAGTGGGTTATGTTGACGAGGTGAAAAAATGGGTTATGGTGACAGGGGTAAAGAAGTGGGTAAGGGTGACGAGGTGAAAAATGGGAAATGGTGACAGGGGTGAAGGAGTGGGTAATGTTGACAAAGACAAAGAAGTGGGTAAGGGTGACAGAAGTGAAGGAAAAGTTTAAGGGAGACGGGTGTGAAGAAGTGAGCGACAGGGGTGAATTGGGGGTAAAGGTGACAGGGATAAAGAACTGGGTAAGGTGACAGGAGTGAACTGTACATAAGGATGATAGGGCGACGAATGGGTATGAGTGAAAGGAAGAAGAATGGGTAAGGGTCACAAGGTAAACTGTACATGTAGGTAAGGGTGATAGGGGTGGAGAGTGGGTAAGAGTGACAGGGGTGAAGAGTGTGTGACAGAGGCGAAGAGTGGGTAAGGATGACAGAGGTGAAGAGTGGGTAAGGATGACAGTGATGAAGAGTGTGTGACAGAGGCGAAGATTGGGTAAGGGTGACAGAGGTGAAGAATGGGTAAGAGTGACAGGGGTGAGGAGTGTGTGACAGAGGCGAAGATTGGGTAAGGGTGACAGAGGTGAAGAGTGGGTAAGAGTGACAGGGGTGAAGAGTGTGTGACAGAGGCGAAGATTGGGTAAGGGTGACAGAGGTGAAGAGTGGGTAAGAGTGACAGGAGTGAAGAATGTGTGACAGAGGTGAAGAGTGGGTAAGGATGACAGAGGTGAAGAGTGGGTAAGAGTGACAGGGGTGAAGAGTGGGTAAGGGTGACAGTGGTGAAGAGTGGGTAAGGATGACAGAGGTGAAGAGTGGGTAAGAGTGACAGGGGTGAAGAGTGGGTAAGGGTGACAGTGGTGAAGAGTGGGTAAGGGTGACAGAGGTGAAGAGTGGGTAAGGGTGACAGGGGTGAAGAGTGGGTAAGGGTGACAGAGGTGAAGAGTGGGTAAGAGTGACAGGGGTGAAGAGTGGGTAAGGGTGATAGAGGTGAAGAGTGGGTAAGGATGACAGTGGTGAAGAGTGGGTAAGGCTGACAGAGGCGAAGATTGGGTAAGGGTGACAGAGGTGAAGAGTGGGTAAGAGTGACAGGGGTGAGGAGTGTGTGACAGAGGCGAAGATTGGGTAAGGGTGACAGAGGTGAAGAGTGGGTAAGAGTGACAGGGGTGAGGAGTGTGTGACAGAGGCGAAGATTGGGTAAGGGTGACAGAGGTGAAGAGTGGGTAAGAGTGACAGGGGTGAGGAGTGTGTGACAGAGGCGAAGAGTGGGTAAGAGTGACAGGGGTGAGGAGTGTGTGACAGAGGTGAAGAGTGGGTAAGGGTGACAGAGGTGAAGAGTGGGTAAGAGTGACAGGGGTGAAAAGTAGGTAAGGGTGACAGAGGGAAGACTTGATAAGGGTGCCAGGTGTGAGGAGTGGGTAAGGATGACAGGGATGAACAGTAGGTAAGGGTGCCAGGGATGAACAGTGGGTAAGGGTGACAGAGGATGAATAAGTGAGTAAGGGTGACAATGGTGAAAACAAAAAGGGTAGGGGAGACGAGATGATAAATTAGAGACAGACGAGAGGAAGCCCTCCGGGCGACGTTTGATTATTGTCATCATTAATGCTAATGTAAAAACAGGCAGGAATGTGTCGCTCCCATCTGCAGGCAGATTTTGCTTTCACTGCATGCAGCGTGCCTTTCTGTGGCGCTGTCTATAACGTGTGTAGCCCAGACAAACCAAGCCTGTCTGTAAGCGTCTATTAGTCTGTGACATAAACAGTGAGTGAGGAAAGCTGTGACCCGTATCTAACCTGCCTTGACACTTCTTTTTCTCACGAAACCAGGAAGATGCTCTGACAGCGAAATGGATCTGGTAAAGATTGTTATATGTTTAGGTGTCCCATTCCTTTTGCCAGAGTCTTATTGCATAAGCATGCGTTTTTAGCTTTCAAGTATTTGGAAGAACATGAACCTGAAAAAAAAGTTACCTTTGATGGCAATTTTGGCCAGTTGGTCAACCAACTGCTTACAGTTACTGTCGGTCAAACCCAATGTGTTGTGGAACTTCGGTTGCAGGCTTTGGACAATGTTAGTGTCGGTCACTTTGATTTTGCACTGGGGGTAGGGGACGGGGGAGGGGGGGGGTAAAAGGACAGCATTCATTGCACTTCGCACGTGCTCTGCCACCACTTCCACTGATACACACACGTATCTCGCTATTACTAACTGATGATGATGATGAGGAGGAGGAGGAGGAGTGATGAATGATGATGACTCCTGGTGTTCTGTTTCGTATTATTGTTAGTATTATTATTAGTATTAGTATTACTATTCTAATTCTTCTTAATATTCTTATGATCATAAGAAGTATTGATGATGATGATGATGATGATGATGATGATGATGATAATGATAATAATAATAATAATAATAATAATAATAATAATAAAAGTAGTAGTAGTGATAGTAGTAGTTAGTAGATACATGTATTGGTTGCATTTTTGGCTCTAGGGAAATGAGATATGCGAAAGTAATTTTAGGTAATTTAAGCCTGTTTTTGTATATGTTTTAGTGTCCTTATTTAAGTTTAAAGTTGTATTCAGGTATGTTTTTTAAATCCCCTGTGCGATAAATTGGACGGAGTGGTCAACGCCAGGGGCATCTCTAGATCATGTGCGCGAAAGCATTGATATGGGTACTTAATTTTCTTTTCTTTTCTTTTTTTTTCCTGTTGAAGTATTGTGTATGTTTTGAAACGGTTATAACCCTGTTATGGCTCTGAGCAGTCGGCTGGGCTTTAAGCAATAATAACAATAACAACAGTGGAAGTAATAGTACTAATATTATAGTTATTCAGTGATGGAGGACAGACAACGGTAGATACAAAAATAAAAGGTCATGTAGAATCTAAAGACCTTGCCAACACGAAAGGTTTATTCTCGGCTTTATGACCTATGTCATGATTTGTTTGGGATTCTATTCCATCACAGGACATCTGTGGTATCAATGAATATATACATACATTTTCCGAGCACAGAAATGCTGTTTTAAGAAAGCTGAAATCGAAATGTCCCATTTTCTGAAGAGATCATTTGGTGCTGGGATGATTCTATGTCGATTAACAGCAGGGATGTGATATATGAGGATTGACAACGTTTATTAATCTACTGACGGTGATTATAAAACCAGTCAGGTTCCTGTGCCTGCACTCCAGGCCAGGGCTTATCAGTGAAATGAATACATGCATAGATGAAGGCGTTGATGGCGAGCTTGTCATGAAATCATTGGATGTTGTCACACCGTGTCACATGGACTGCATCACTTTTGAATGATGTACCACTTTCTCTTTTTTTCTTCTTCTAAAGAATAGAACCTTCTCTGCAAACATGAAAACATGTTCGAGAACTAATCACAGTCAACATTGGTGTCACATGATGCATCGTGCTGTTTGTCGTTTGGTCAGCAGACCATGTACACAGTTCATAACCATCACGTTAGATTGTACGTAGAGGCCTTTAAGTAAGGCAGCTAGGTAGCTAGGTAGTAAATGTAACTCCTAATCTATAATGTAATGTTTAGTGGCAGGCTTCTGACCCTCGTGATTGGTAAAGATTGGTTGCCTCTATGTTCTCCATCTGGAGTAAAGAGGACGGAGTCAGTGTTATGATAATGGTTGACGCCATGTTCTCCGTGGTGAAGAGGATGGAATGAGTGTGTTATGGTGTATGATATAATGGGTTGACGCCATGTTCTCCATGTGGAGTAAGAGGACGGAGTCAGTGTTATGATAATGTTGACGCCATGTTCTCCATGTGAAGAGGATCGGAGTAGTGTTATGAGTAATGATTGACGCCATGTTCTCCATGTGGATGTAAGAGGACGGAGTCAGTGTTATGAGTAATGTTGACGCCATGTTCTCCATGTGGAGTGAGAGGACGGAGTCAGTGTTATGACTAATGGTTGACGCCATGTTCTCCATGTGGAATGAAGAGGACGAGTCAGTGTTATGACGTAATGATTGACGCCATGTTCTCCATGGGAGTAAGGAGAGTGAGTGGTATGAGTAGGATGCGCCATGTCCCATGTGGAGTAAGAGCAGAGTGAGGGTATGAGTAATGGTTGACGCCATGTTCTCCATGTGGATGAAGAGGACAGAGTGAGTGGTATGACGTAATGGTTGACGCCATGTTCTCCATGTGGAGTGAAGAGGACAGAGTGAGTGGTTATGACGTAATGGTTGACGCCATGTTCTCCATGTGGAGTGAAGAGGTCAGAGTAGTGTTATGATGCAATGGTTGACGCCATGTTCTCCATGTGGGGTGAAAGGACAGAGTGAGTGTATGACGTAATGGTTGACGCCATGTTCTCCATGTGAAGAGGATGGAATGAGTGTAATGACGTAATGGTTGACGCCATGTTCTCCAT
The DNA here is from genome assembly GCA_030674185.1 of Monoplex corrugatus. Taxonomy (NCBI): domain Eukaryota; kingdom Metazoa; phylum Mollusca; class Gastropoda; order Littorinimorpha; family Ranellidae; genus Monoplex; species Monoplex corrugatus. The sequence goes on along the minus strand of JAPXFY010000014.1, from coordinate 18,570,076 downwards.
GTGGAGTGAAGAGGACGGAGTGAGTGTTATGACGTAATGGTTGACGCCATGTTCTCCATGTGGAGTTAAGAGAACAGAGTGAGTGTTATGACGTAATGGTTGACGCCATGTTCTCCGTGTGAAGAGGATGGAGTCAGTGTTATGACGTAATGGTTGACGCCATGTTCTACATGTGGAGTTAAGAGAACAGAGTGAGTGTTATGACGTAATGGTTGACGCCATGTTCTCCGTGTGAAGAGGATGGAGTCAGTGTTATGACGTAATGGTTGACGCCATGTTCTCCAAGTGGAGTGAAGAGGACAAAGTGAGTGTTATGACGTAATGGTTGACGTCATGTTCTCCATGTGGAATGAAGAAGACAGAGTGAGTGTTATGACGTAATGGTTGACGTCATGTTCTCTAAGTGGAGTGAAGAGGACAGAGTGAGTGTTATGACATAATGGTTGACGTCATGTTCTCCATGTGGAGTGAAGAGGACAGAGTGAGTGTTATGACGTAATGGTTGACGTCATGTTCTCCAATGTGGAGTGAAGAGGACAATAGTGTTATAACGTAATGATTGAAGTCATGTACTCCATGTGGAGTGAAGAGGATGGAGTGTTATAACGTAACGGTTGACGTCATGTTCTCCGTGTGGAGTGAAGAGGATGGAGTGTTATGACGTAACGGTTGACGTCCCTGTTCTCCAAGTGGAGTGAAGAGGATGGAGTGTTATGACGTAACGGTTGACGCCATGTTCTCCATGTGGAGTGAAGAGGACGGAATGAGTGTCATGACATAATTCAGGTTCAGGTTTATATTTGTTATAGCCCAGCCGACTACTAGAGCCATATCGGGGCTTACACCACGTTAAAAACGATGCCAAGGTTAAAACGAAAAGGCGACAGTTAATGGTTGATGCCATGTTTTCCAAGTGGAGTGAAGAAGAGGGAATGAGTGTTAAGACGTAATGATTGATGCCATGTTCTCTATATCGAATGAAACCCCCGTGGGGATGCCGGTGGTTCTTTTTGTATGATTAGTATCCCCACCTTAAATTCTGTGCTAGAAATATCCTCTTTTGTGTCACTCTCTTTGTTTCCGGCTTGCTACTTTGCTTTCTGTCATCTCTTCCTACCATTTCCTGCTTTCGCTGGTCCATTCACCTGCATGTGTTCTATAAAGCCGTACAAACGTTCTCTTGGGGTTGAAAATGGGGTACATGTGTTAAGTGCATATTTGGCTCTAAGGAATATGTGATGTACAGAAGCAATTTTAGGTCATTTAGACTCGTTTTTTTACGTACGCTTTAGTAGTCCTTTATAATGTTTAAATTTGTATTCAGGTTGGTTTTCCTAAATTTGGTTTTTTAAACCTCCTAGTGGTAAGTTTGACAGTGTGGTCAGCGTCTTAGATTACGTTCAGCGAATGCATTGATATGTGTACTTAATTTTCAGTGTTATTGTTATTGTGGAGTGAAGAGGATGGAGTGAATGAGTGTTATAACGTAATGGTTGACACCATGTTCCCCATGTAGAGTGAATGAGTGTTGGTTGACACCATGTTCTCCATGTAGAGTGAATGAGTGTTGGTTGACACCATGTTCTCCATGTAGAGTGAATGAGTGTTGGTTGACACCATGTTCTCCATGTAGAGTGAATGAGTGTTGGTTGACACCATGTTCTCCATGTAGAGTGAATGAGTGTTGGTTGTCACCATGTTCTCCATGTAGAGTGAATGAGTGTTATGACGTGTTGGGTGATGTCATTTCTCCACATGAAATGAAGAGGACGGAGTGAATCAGTGTTGTAATGGTTGATACCATGTTCTCTATGATGGAGTGAGTGAACGTTATGAACTGTGCTGTGGTTATAGTAATTATCAGCCTTTTCCATCACATGAACAGCACAGTGTTTATGGAATTTATTCTGAGCACGGAAACACTGTGACTGTCTGGAGAAAACTGAAACGGATATTATCGCCTGTCGCAAACATCGGCATATGTTTTTGTTCAGTATACCATCGCTTTTTGTGTGTTGTGTGTCTGTATGCGTGCATAAGTATATGTGAGTGTGACTTTAGGGCTTTTAGCCAGACTATGACCGTTAGACGTGTTCTCACCTTTTCTTTCTTTTCGTTTGGATAGTTTATTTCTGATGTCACTACTTGTTTCGAAATGAAATCCGCCAACATGTGTGATGTCTTTTATCACGAGCTTTGGGTTGTTGTACTGATTATTGTTTGTCCGTTTTGTATAGGTTGTGGAAGAAAGTTTTGTGTGTAGAATCAGAAATCCAACAAATGTAAACTCTAGGTATGGTATGGTGTTGTGCAGGGTAAACAGTGTCCCCATCAACACCCAGCCAAGAGAAGAATAGCTAGAGGAAGACGACGACGACAACGACGACGACGAAGAGGATGTTTCCGGGGCGGCCTACACGGTGCCATTTTCTTCTGCTGACGTCAGCACCGTCACAAAGACCTCCTCCCCACAGGTGAGACACAGCAATACGACATAATAAACGAACATGATCAATAACAATATCATGACATAATATAAGTAATATACAACAGCAATACGTCTATGCAGCATAAATACAGGTAATTAACAAAGACAAATACGTCTATGCAGCATAAATACAGGTAATTATAAACAAAGACAAATACGTCTATGCAGCATAAATACAGGTAATATAAACAAGACAATCGTCTATGCAGCATAATACAGTAATTAAACAAGACAATCTTTTGTTCATTTAGCGGTGTGGGTTTGTTTGTAACAGAAAGAAATACACATCCACCTGAGCACTTACACACACACGTTCGCAAGAACACACACTTACGCTGCGCGCGCGCGAACTCACACGCACGCACACACGCATACATAGACACACACATACACTTTTTATACATATATATTTATACATATATACATATGTATATATATGTATATATATTGTATATATATATATATATATATATATAGAGAGAGAGAGAGAGAGAGAGAGAGAGAGAGAGAGAGAGAGAGAGAGAGAGAGAGCGTAAGGACTGGGTTTAGAAGAGCCACAAGCATTTGTTCATAAATTTTGGAGATATTTCCTGAGAGACGTTTTTTTTTTTAGGTGCTTTTTGAAAGGAAGCAGGCAACTGCTTTGTCTTTAAGATTGAAGATACCGGAAGGGAGTTCCATGTTGTCGGACCAAAAACAAAGAAAAATTTCTTTCCACAGATCATTAGCAAGAACAGAGTTATAGTAAAGAGAAAACGGCTCCATGTCACTTGAGAGCTTTAAAAGGTTTGTAGGGCAGAGGAATTCTGACATATGTTCGCATGCTATTCCAATGTAGACGTTGAAAATAGACTGTGGCGATTTTGTTTTCAATTCTCGCTTTGGCTAGAAGCCAGTGTAGTTTTTGCAAGAGCGCTTTTGCCCTGCACCGCTTACATTTTCCCGTAGGACAATCCGAAGTGCACTGTTTTGGATACGAATGGTACAGTACATTGTAGGCATTTAGACCCTTAATTTGGAGGATCAGAAGGAGGGGTCATCGTCGTTATCATGTGCCCTGCCGCATAGCGTTGGCGATCATGGCCCTCTATATGCATCTATCCCTTGTCGCCGCAAGCATGTCTTCCAGCCACCCTGCAAGTCCGTCCAATATTTTCTCCCTGGGTCTAGCTAGTGTTCTCTTTCCCTCCAGTTTTCCTGTTGCCACAGGTGCTCTAAGTCCCCTTCCCTCATAAATGGCCTCTAAATGTTGCTTGTTTTTTCCTAACCTTCCTTATCAACGATCTTCTTGTGTCTGCTTCCATCAAGACTGTCTCGTTTGTTTTCTTTGCTGTCCATGGAACTCTCAATATTCTTCTTAGAGACCACATCTCGGCTGCCTCAATCTTGTTCTGGCTTTACGTGTTGACGGAGGGAGGGATGATGATAAATAAAAAGCCGACACAGAATGAACGCTTTGGACATACGCCAGACTGTTGAGCGATGTGAACAGCAATCGCTGCGAAAAGAACAGTTCCCTGAGTCGCTGTCTTTCCGATGTGAAAAGTGTACCGTAAACAGTTGGTCATTGGTTATGGCTGTGGTCAGTTGACACTGGTCTTCACAGTGGGTCTGGTTCCACTGCCCCCAGATCGGTGATGTCAGAGTTTCCTGATTCCATTCGATCAAACCTTTTGAGAGGAACCGAGGAATTTCTTTGTTCTGTCTGGTAGACACGCTAATTGTTGCTCTACCCTGGTCTCATGAGACAGACAGAGGCGCAGAAGAGAAAAAGAGAGATAGATTAGGGTGCAATTTTCTTTTTGTACACGCACACGGGCGTATACACGCGCGTACACACACACACAGAGGCGCGCGCACGCACATACACACACACACAATCACAGGCGCGTGCGGCGCGCGCGTACACACACACCACACACACATACACATACACACACACACACACACACACACACACACACACACGCAGGCGCGTGCACACACACACACACGCACACACACATACACACACACGCACGCACGCTCGTACGCGCACGCACACGTACACACACACATGCTTGTGCCCTCGCGCCCGCGGGCGCCGCCTGTCCTAGCGAACACCATCCTCAAAATGCTGCCTCCAGGATTCAAGACTCCGGAAACAGTTTGTGAAGCGAAAGATCGATGTACTTTTAGTTCACACACTGACAGTGATGTGAAGACTGTACTTTTAGTTCACACACTGACAGTTATGTGAAAGACGATGTACTTTTAGTTCACACACTGACAGTATGTGAAAGACTGTACTTTTAGTTCACACACTGACAGTGATGTGAAAGACATGTACTTTTAGTTCACACACTGACAGTGATGTGAAAGACTGTACTTTTAGTTCACACACTGACAGTGATGTGAAAGACAGATGTACTTTTAGTTCACACACTGACAGTGATGTGAAAGACTGTACTTTTAGTTCACACACTGACAGTGATGTGAAAGAGCTGAACTTTTAGTTCACACACTGACAGTGATGTGAAAGACGATGTACTTTTAGTTCACACACTGACAGTGATGTGAAAGACTGAACTTTTAGTTCACACACTGACTGAGTGATGTGAAAGACATGATGTTACTTTTAGTTCACACACTGACAGTGATGTGAAATGACTGTACTTTTAGTTCACACACTGACATGTGATGAGTGATTAGACAGACATGAGTAAGATGTACTTTTAGTTCACACACTGACAGTGATGTGAAATGACTGAACTTTTAGTTCACACACTGACAGTGATGTGAAATGACTGTACTTTTAGTTCACACACTGACAGTTGATGTGAAAGACTGTACTTTTAGTTCACACACTGACAGTGATGTGAAAGACTGTACTTTTATTTCACACACTGACAGTTATGTGAAAGACTGTACTTTTAGTTCACACACTGACAGTGATGTGAAATGACTGTACTTTTAGTTCACACACTGACAGTGATGTGAAAGACAATGTACTTTTAGTTCACACACTGACAGTGATGTGAAAGACTGTACTTTTAGTTCACACACTGACAGTGATGTGAAAGACGATGTACTTTTAGTTCACACACTGACAGTGATTGAAAGACTGTACTTTTAGTTCACACACTGACAGTGATGTGAAAGACTGTACTTTTAGTTCACACACTGACAGTGATGTGAAAGACTGTACTTTTAGTTCACACACTGACAGTGATGTGAAAGACTGTACTTTTAGTTCACACACTGACAGTGATGTGAAAGACTGTACTTTTAGTTCACACACTGACAGTTATGTGAAAGACTGTACTTTTAGTTCACACACTGACAGTGATGTGAAAGACTGTACTTTTAGTTCACACACTGACAGTGATGTGAAAGACTATACTTTTAGTTCACACACTGACTGAGTAGGTACTTTAGTTAAAGACAGTGATGTGAAAGACTGTACTTTAGTTCACACACTGACAGTGATGTGAAAGACAGATGTACTTTAAGCTCAGACACTGATGATCTGACAGATTCTGCCTTCGATCTCTGTGTGTGTGTGTGTGTGGTGTGTGTGTGTGTGTGTGTGTGTGTGTGTGTGTGTGTGTGTGTGTGTGTGTGTGTGTGTCTGTGTGCAGTGCCACTCTGTGTGTGTGTGTGTGTGTGTGATAGTGGGTGTACAGTGTCACTCTGTGTGTGTGTGCAGCGTTACTGTGCTTGTGTGTATGTGTGTGTGTGTTGTGTGTGTGTGTGTGTGTGTGTGTGTGTGCAGTGCCACTCTGTGTGTGTGTGAACAGTGTCACTCTGTGTGTGTCTGTGCAGCGTTACTGTGCTTGTGTGTGTATGTGTGTGTGTGTGTCTGTGTGCAATGTCACTCTATGTGTTTGCAGCGTCACTGTGCTTGTGTATGTGTGTGTGTGTGTGTGTGTGTGTGTGTGTGTGTCTGTGTGTGTCTGTGTGTGTCTGTGTGCAGTGTCACTCTCTGTGTGTGCGCAGTGTCATTCTTTTGTGTGTGTAGTGTCACTCTGTGTGTATGTAGTGTCACTTTGTGTGTGGTGTGTGTGGTGTGTCATGTGCTGTGTGTGTGTGTGTAGTGTCACTCTGTGTGTGTGTAGTGTCACTCTGTGTGTGTAGTAGTGTCACTCTGTGTGTGTAGTGTCCCTCTGTGTGTGTGCAGTGTTACTCTGTGTGTGTAGTGTCACTCTGTGTGTGTGTGTGGTGTCATGCTGTGTGTGTGTGTGTAGTGTCACTCTGTGTGTGTGTGCAGTGTCACTGTGTGTGTGTAGTGTCACTGTGTGTGTGTAGTGTCCCTCTGTGTGTGTGCAGTGTTACTCTGTGGTGTAGTGTCACTCTGTGTGTGTAGTGTCACTCTGTGTGTGTAGTGTCACTCTGTGTGTGTGTAGTGTCACTGTGTGTGTGTAGTGTCACTCTGTGTGTGTAGTGTCACTCTGTGTGTGTGTAGTGTCACTGTGTGTGTAGTGTCACTGTGTGTGAGTGTCACTGTGTGTGTGTGTGTAGTGTCACTGTGTGTGTGTGTGTAGTGTCACTGTGTGTGTGTAGTGTCACTGTGTGTGTAGTGTCACTCTGTGTGTGTGTAGTTCACTGTGTGTGTGTAGTGTCACTGTGTGTGTGTAGTGTCACTGTGTGTGTGTAGTGTCGCTATGTGTGGTGTGTAGTGTCACTGTGTGTGTGTAGTGTCACTGTGTGTGTGCAGTGTCACTGTGTGTGTAGTGTCACTGTGTGTGTGTAGTGTCACTGTGTGTGTGTGTAGTGTCACTGTATGTGTGGTGTCACTGTGTGTGTGTAGTGTCACTGTGTGTGTGCAGTGTCACTGTGTGTGTGTGAGTGTCACTGTTGTGTGTGTAGTGTCACTGTGTGTGTGTGTAGTGTCACTGTGTGTGTGTGTGTCACTGTGTGTGTGTAGTGTCACTGTGTGTGTGTAGTGTCACGTGTGTGTGTAGTGTCACTCTGTGTGTGTAGTGTCATTCTGTGGTGTGTAGTGTCACTCGTGGTGTGTGTAGTGTCACTGTGTGTGTGTGTAGTGTCACTGTGTGTGTGTAGTGTCACTCTGTGTGTGCAGTGTCACTCTGTGTGTGTGTATAGTGTCACTCTGTGTGTGTAGTGTCACTTGTGTGTGCAGTGTCACTGTGTGTGTGTGTAGTGTCACTGTGTGTGTGTGTAGTGTCACTCTGTGTGTGTGTAGTGTCACTCTGTGTGTGTGTAGTGTCACTCTGTGTGTGTGTAGTGTCACTCTGTGTGTGTGTGTGTAGTGTCACTCTGTGGTGTGTGTGTAGTGTCACTCTGGTGTGTGTAGTGTCAATCTGTGTGTGTGTGTAGTGTCACTCTGTGTGTGCAGTGTCACTCTGTGTGTGTTGTAGTGTCACTCTGTGTGTGTGTGTGTTGTAGTGTCACTCTGTGTGTGTGCAGTGTCACTCTGTGTGTGTAGTGTCATTCTGTGTGTGTAGTGTCAATCTGTGTGTGTAGTGTCACTCTGTGTGTGTAGTGTCACTCTGTGTGTATAGTGTCACTTGTGTGTGTGTGTGCAGTGTCACTCTGTGTGTGTAGTGTCACTGTGTGTGTGTAGTGTCACTCTGTGTGTGTATGTCACTGTGTGTGGTGTAGTGTCACTCTGTGTGTGTAGTGTCACTATGTGTGTGTGTGTTTAGTGTCACTCTGTGTGTGTAGTGTCACTCTGTGTGTGTAGTGTCACTCTGTGTGTGTAGTGTCACTGTGTGTGTGTAGTGTCACTCTGTGTGTGTGTAGTGTCACTCTGTGTGTGTAGTGTCACTCTGTGTGTGTAGTGTCACTGTGTGTGTGCAGTGTCACTGTGTGTGTGTGTAGTGTCACTCTGTGTGTGTAGTGTCACTCTGTGTGTGTGTGTAGTATCACTGTGTGTGTGTAGTGTCACTGTGTGTGTGTAGTGCCACTCAGTGTGTGTGTAGTGTCACTGTGTGTGTAGTGTCACTGTGTGTGTGCAGTGTCACTCTGTGTGTGTGTAGTGTCACTCTGTGTGTGTGTAGTGTCACTCTGTGTGTGTGCAGTGTCACTCTGTGTGTGTAGTGTCACTGTGTGTGTGTAGTGTCACTCTGTGTGTTGCAGTGTCACTCTGTGTGTGTAGTGTCACTCTGTGTGTGTGTAGTGTCACTCTGTGTGTGTGTGTGTGCAGTGTCACACTCTGTGTGTGTAGTGTCACTCTGTGTGTGTGCAGTGTCAATCTGTGTGTGTAGTGTCACTCTGTGTTTAGTGTCACTGTGTGTGTGTAGTGTCACTGTGTGTGTGTGCAGTGTCACTCTGTGTGTGTAGTGTCACTCTGTGTGTGTGTAGTGTCAATCTGTGTGTGTAGTGTCACTCTGTGTGTGTAGTGTCAATCTGTGTGTGTAGTGTCACTGTGTGTGTGTAGTGTCACTGTGTGTGTGTAGTGTCACTGTGTGTGTGCAGTGTCACTGTGTGTGTGTGTTAGTGTCACTGTGTGTGTGTAGTGTCACTCTGTGTGTGCAGTGTCACTGTGGTGTGTGTGAGTGTCACTCTTGTTGTGTGCAGTGTCACTGTGTGTGTGTAGTGTCACTGTGTTGTGTGTGTAGTGTCACTGTGTGTGTGTAGTGTCACTGTGTGTGTGTAGTGTCACTGTGTGTGTAGTGTCACTCTGTGTGTGTCAGTGTCACTGTGTGTGTGTAGTGTCACTGTGTGTGTGCAGTGTCACTGTGTGTGTGTGTAGTGTCACTGTGTGTGTGTAGTGTCCCTCTGTGTGTGTAGTGTCACTCTGTGTGTGTAGTGTCAATCTGTGTGTGTAGTGTCACTCTGTGTGTGTAGTGTCACTGTGTGTGTGTAGTGTCACTGTGTGTCTGTAGTGTCAATCTGTGTGTGTGTAGTGTCACTCTGTGTGTGTGCAGTGTCACTCTGTGTTTGTGTGTAGTGTCACTCTGTGTGTGTAGTGTCACTCTGTGTGTGTGTGTAGTGTCACTTTGTGTGTGTAGTGTCACTGTGTGTGTAGTGTCACTGTGTGTGTGTGTGTAGTGTCACTCTGTGTGTGTAGTGTCACTGTGTGTGTTAGTGTCACTATGTGTGTGTGTGTAGTGTCACTGTGTGTGTGTAGTGTCACTGTGTGTGTGTAGTGTCACTGTGTGTGTGTAGTGTCACTGTGTGTGTGTGTGTAGTGTCGCTATGTGTGTGTGTGTAGTGTCACTGTGTGTGTGTAGTGTCACTGTGTGTGTGTAGTGTCACTGTGTGTGTGTAGTGTCACTCCGTGTGTGTGTAGTGTCACTGTGTGTGTGTGTGTGTAGTGTCACTCTGTGTGTGTGTGTAGTGTCACTGTGTGTGTAGTGTCACTCTGTGTGTGTAGTGTCACTGTGTGTGTAGTGTCACTATGTGTGTGTGGTGTAGTGTCACTGTGTGTGTGTAGTGTCACTGTGTGTGTGTAGTGTCACTGTGTGTGTGTGTGTGTGTGTGTGTGTGTGTGTGTGTGTGTGTGTAGTGTCACTCTGTGTGTGTGTGTAGCGTCACTGTGTGTGTGTAGTGTCACTGTGTGTGTGTAGTGTCACTGTGTGTGTGTGTAGTGTCACTGTGTGTGTGTAGTGTCACTGCGTGTGTGTAGTATCACTCTCTGTGTGTGTAGTGTCACTCTGTGTGTGTGTAGCGTCACTTGTGTGTGTGTAGTGTCACTCTGTGTGTGTGTGTAGTGTCACACAAAAATAAGGATATTAACTATGTTACGTCAGTGAATCCCAAGTTCACCAGTAAATTGCCACGATTTCGTAAAACAACAAAAAGATTTTAGAATATTGATATGCTCAGACAAATAAACACGCACACATATACATATTTATACATACATCAATACTATGAAATACATATATACATATGGATAAAAAGAAAAAATAAATAACAAAAAAAGAAGGAAAGAATAGAACAGACAATAAAAAATAATGAAGAGATGAATAGTAGACAGACAGACAGACAGATAGATAGATAGATAGATAGATAGATAGATAGATAGATAATAGATAGATAGATAGATAATATACAAATTAATAAATAAATGCATAACATAAAATAAAAAGGCGCTGACAAAACAAATTGAAAAAAAGATGTCAAGCTTATTACCAATCTCATATGTTTGAACAAAGATGCAACCAACAAAAGTTTACGATACAACCAGATAAAGTTACGATACAACCAGACAAAGTTACGATACAACCAGACAAAGTTACGATACAACCAGACAAAAGTTACGATACAACCAGACAAAAGTTACGATACAACCAGACAAAAGTTACGATACAACCAGGACAAAAAGTTACGATACACCAGACAAAAGTTACGATACCACCAGACAAAAGTTACGATACAACCAGACAAAGTTACGATACAACCAGACAAAAGTTACGATACAACCAGACAAAAGTTACGATACAACCAGACAAAGTTACGATACAACCAGACAAAGTTACGATACAACCAGAACAAAAAGTTACGATACAACCAGACAAAAGTTACGATACAACCAGACAAAAGTTACGATACAACCAGACAAAAGTTACGATACAACCAGACAAAAGTTACGATACAACCAGACAAAGTTACGATACAACCAGACAAAAGTTACGATACAACCAGACAAAGTTACGATACAACCAGACAAAAGTTACGATACAACCAGACAAAAGTTACGATACAACCAGACAAAAGTTACGATACAACCAGACAAAGTTACGATACAACCAGACAAAAGTTACGATACAACCAGACAAAGTTACGATACAACCAGACAAAGTTACGATACAACCAGACAAAGTTACGATACAACCAGACAAAAGTTACGATACAACCAGACAAAAGTTACGATACAACCAGACAAAAGTTACGATACAACCAGACAAAAGTTACGATACAACCAGACAAAAGTTACGATACAACCAGACAAAAGTTACGATACAACCAGACAAAGTTACGATACAACCAGACAAAAGTTACGATACAACCAGACAAAAGTTACGATACAACCAGACAAAGTTACGATACAACCAGACAAAAGTTACGATAACAACCAGACAAAAGTTACGATACAACCAGACAAAAGTTACGATACAACCAGACAAAGTTACGATACGACGAAAGTTACGATACAACCAGACAAATTTCTGATACAACCAGACAAAGTTACGATACCACCAGACAAAGTTACGGTACAACCAGACAAAGTTACGATACAACCGGACAAAGTTACGATACAACCAGACAAAGTTACGATACCACCAGACAAAGTTACGATACAACCAGACAAAGTTACGATACAACCGGACAAAGTTACGATACAACAAACTAAATTACGATACAAACAGAAAAGAGAACATTACTGACGTAGCAGGCCAGAGCTGTAGTCGAGAGTGACCTCTGGCATCGTTGACAGCTATTTCCCTTCTGACCTGCCTTTTGCAGTTTACCTTCTCCTACACACTCTCGACCGGTTAGTAGGCTTATACACACACACACACACACACACACGCGCACGCACGCACGCACACACACACACACACACACACACACACACACACACACACACACGCACACACACACACACACACACACACCACGCACGCACACACACACACACACACACACACACACACACACACACACACACACACACAAATAAATAACAAAAAAAGAAGGAAAGAATAGTACAAACAATAGAAAATAGATGAAGAGATGAATAGGTAGACAGACAGATAGACAGACAGACAGACACACACACACACACCTAACTTCATATGGAAATGAAACATCTCGATTTTTACAATGATATATTCAAAAGTTGGAAAAGGGGTGGAGGTGGGAAAATGCACGCAATAAGCAGTGAGAAAGTTGAACACCTGCATGAAGAAATGACATGAATATTGATGTAACACGATGGCATCATCATAGCCTACATCCACTTTGCCTGATTTACACATCGTAAAGTATAACACCTTCTGTCTAATCTCAACATCTCGGCAATCAAAATGATATTCTGCGCTTTAAAATCAAATTGTCGCCTGCATGCATTTCGTGAGGAGATTTGCGGGGTGTACGCTTTGGGCACTTGCTTGTTGCAATAGGCCGATATTGAATCGGGCCGCGGAACACGCATCAGTCACACACACACACACACACACGCACACGCACAGCACACGCACAGCGCACACGCACACGCACACACACACCACACCACGCACACATACACGCACACGCACACACACCACACACCACCCACACACACCACACACGCACGCACGCATACCACACACACGCATACATACACACACACGAAACACACACGAACACGCACGCACGAACACACGCACGCACACACATCATCTTTATTTACTTATTTATTTATTTATTATTTATTTATTTATCTATCTATCTATCTATTCTGCATGAATTACGAGAGTAACTTTTTCTACAGACTTTTGCCAAAGACAAGCCCTTTATTGCCTTAGGATCTTTTACGAGAGTTAAATCTATGCTGCACACGGGATCACAGATGATCGTCTCATCCGAAAGCACGCAAACATAAAATCGAAATGCATTGACTGAAACTAGAACAGTAAAACAAAACAAAAAAATGTCAGAAAAGAATTTCAAAAATTACTTGTAAGCAAAGGATACACGTATACAGATAAAGAAGAAACGACTGTGTAGCGCTGTATTGTGGTGATTCACCCTCCCTGAGGAGAACAGCCCGAAGTTGGCATGATAAAGTCATTGTGATAAAAAAGAAATAAACTACAAAATACAAGTACAAAACAACAACAACAACAACACCCAAACGGCACATTGCACATACCGGTCACGTCACAAGGACACTAGCAACTCCACGATGATAAGTTTTACACTGAATAACCTTGTCACATTATTTGTCCCCGTTGGCTTCATAACCTTGTCCCATTATTTGTCCCCGTTGGCTTCATAACCCTGTCCCATTACATGTCCTGTTAGCTTAATAACCTTGTCCCATTATTTGTCCCGTTGGCTTAGTAACCTTGTCCCATTATTTGTCCCCGTTGGCTTCATAACCTTGTCCCATTATTTGTCCCCGTTGGCTTCGTAACCTTGTCCCATTATTTGTCCCCGTTGGCTTCATAACCTTGTCCCATTATTTGTCCCGTTGGCTTCATAACCTTGTCCCATTATTTGTCCCGTTGGCTCATAACCTTGTCCCATTATTTGTCCCGTTGGCTTCAATAACCTTGTCCCATTATTTGTCCCGTTGGCTTAGTAACCTTGTCCCATTATTTTCCCGTTGGCTTCAAACCTTGTCCCATTATTTTCCCGTTGGCTTCAAAACCTTGTCCCATTATTTGTCCGTTGGCTAATAAATTTGTCCCATTATTTGTCCCGTTGCTAAGTAACCTTGTCCCATTATTTGTCCCGTTGGCTTATAACCTTGTCCCATTATTTGTCCCGTTGGCTAAGTAACCTTGTCCCATTATTTGTCCTGTTAGCTTAATAACCTTGTCCCATTATTTGTCCGTTGGCTTATAACCTTGTCCCATTATTTGTCCCGTTGGCTTAGTAACCTTGTCCCATTATTTGTCCCGTTGGCTTAATAAATTGTCCCATTATTTGTCCCGTTGGCTTCAAAAGCTTGTCCCATTATTTGTCCCGTTGGCTAAGTAACCTTGTCCCATTATTTGTCCCGTTGGCTAAGTAACCTTGTCCCATTATTTGTCCTGTTAGCTTAATAACCTTGTCCCATTATTTGTCCCGTTGGCTTCCTAGCCATGTCCCATTATTTGTCCCGTTGGCTTATAACCTTGTCCCATTATTTGTCCTGTTAGCTTAATAACCTTGTCCCATTATTTGTCCCGTTGGCTTCATAAGCTTGTCCCATTATTTGTCCCGTTGGCTAAGTAACCTTGTCCCATTATTTGTCCGTTGGCTTAATAACCTTGTCCCATTAGTTATCCGGTTAGTTTAATAAACTTGTCCAAACTTGTCCCGTTAATGTACTTAATGAACTCGGCCAGTTATTGTGGCGTTAGCTTAAGAAACGTATCGCATTATTTGTCCCGTTTAGCTTATAAACTCATCACATTGTTTGTTCTGTTAGCTTAACAAAACTGTCTCGTTAATTGTCCTGTATGAACTTTGTCCCATTATTTTTCTCGTTAGTTTAATAACCTTGTCCCATTAATTGTCCTGTTAGCTTAATAACTCTGTCCATTAATTGTCCTGTTAGCTTAATAACCTTGTCCCATTAATTGTCCTGTTAGCTTAATAACCTTGTCCCATTATTTGTCCCGTTTGCTTAATAAACTTGTCCCATTAATTGTCCTGTTAACTTAATAACCTTGTCCCATTAATTGTCCTGTTAGCTTGATAAACCTTGCCCATTAATTGTCCTGTTATCTTAATAACCTTGTCCCATTAATTTGTCCTGTTAGCTTAATAACTTGTCCCATTAATTGTCCTTTTAGCTTAACAACCTTGTCCCATTAATTGTCCTTTTAGCTTAACAACCTTGTCCCATTAATTGTCCTGTTATCTTAATAACCTTGTCCCATTAATTGTCCTGTTAGCTTAATAACCTTGTCCCATTAATTGTCCTGTTAGCTTAATAACCTTGTCCCATTAATTGTCCTGTTATCTTAATAACCTTGTCCCATTAATTGTCCTGTTAGCTTAATAACCTTGTCCCATTAATTGTCCTTTTAGCTTAATAACCTTGTCCCTTATTTGTCCCGTTTGCTTAATAAACTTGTCCCATTAATTGTCCCGTTTAGCTTAATAACCTTGTCCCATTAATTGTCCTTTTAGCTTAACAACCTTGTCCCATTAATTGTCCTGTTAGCTTAATAACCTTGTCCCATTAATTGTCCTTTTAGCTTAATAACCTTGTCCCATCATTTGTTCCGTTTGGTTTAGTTGCTAAGACCGCCGTGCTGATGATAAGGCATGGAGGTCGTGGATTCCACCCTCAGGCGGGCTACAGTTTACATGGGCTGGCTGTTTGTTTGTATGTTTGTTTGTTGTTTGATAGAGCCAAGGACTCAAGATCTGATATCTCAAATGCGATCCCACCCGCAACATTGAAAACTGGTCTGTTTGCTGGCCACGTGCACCTTAATGTCTTAATGTTTTACATCATTCTGGTGGTGTCAGCTTAGTGTTTCATAAGTCCCTTCTTCTCCCCCCCCCCCCCCCTTTTTTTTTTTTTTTTTTTTTTTTTTTTTTTTGCCATGGCATAGAGTTTTGTGCATGCTCTGGGAGTCTACAGATAATTTGCCAGCAGACTTGAATGGAACACGTATGGAAGCGTTCGAGTGCGATGAATCCCTCTTAGATAAACTCACACTTCAAAATCAAACGCCATTATTTGTTATGATTATGATAAATGACATTGCCATACATAATCATATGGAATGACGTTGTCACGCATAACTGTATTCAGCTAGTTTATCGTATTACAATTCATACTGGAATGCATTTTTTTACACCATCAATCATATGCAGTTCTATCGATCAAATGTTTACATAAATAATCACTCCGAGTTCAAGTAGGGTCTATATCATATGGCCCATTGCCATCTAGTCTTATAATAGCCTATGCTGAACGAAGCGTTGACATAACTGATCACACCTAATGCAAGTACTGTTTATATGATATTGCCCATTACCACCTCCAGGATAATGTAACCTCCACCACTAATGACTTGGCCTCTGCAACAACCATATGCGCTATACCCAAAGCTGCCAGCAGTCACGTGGTAGACTCCTTGAGCCTGCAAACGAAAATAGGAATGACGATAATCATAATAATAAAAATGACGACGATAATGATGATGATGATGATGATGATGTTGGTAATGATGATGATGATGATGGTAGTAACAATAATTTTTTATAACAACAAAAATGATTTCATCTGTATAGCGCGAACAGTCCATGTCAAAGTATGCTCGTAGTATGTTAAACAGTAATAGATCATTATTACATTCTATATCACGATCAAATTTGGCCTCTCCGAAAAACATCTATATGTATATACATGTATTATCTATGTCATGATAAAATTTGGCCTCTCCGAAAAACATCTATATGTATATACATGTATTATCTATGTCATGATAAAATTTGGCCTCTCCGAAAAACATCTATATATGTATATACATGTATTACTGCAATATGCATACCAGGTCTAAAAAAAAAGATAGGTGACTGCTGTAAACCTCTGGTGGATGAAAACATTGACAGACAGCCATCAACAAAGGGGAAATAATATCGTTTGAATGAATATTCAAGTGTTCTTCTGGAGAAGCTGGTACCTTGTTTTACAGTGAACAAGAAACAGATGAATACCATCCTGACCGGAAACAGGATCATTTTGATTTCGAGCAACTGTTTACAACACCAGCATTTTGTCACGAAAACATACACACAGGAACAGTGCCATACTAAATATGTTAAGACTCGATGATTAAAGACTGTCTATTGGGATTACACACAGGAACAGTGCCATACTAAATATGTTAAGACTCGATGATTAAAGACTGTCTATTGGGATTACACACAGGAACAGTGCCATACTAAATATGTTAAGACTCGATGATTAAAGACTGTCTATTGGGATTACACACAGGAACAGTGCCATACTAAATATGTTAAGACTCGATGATTAAAGACTGTCTATTGGGATTACACACAGGAACAGTGCCATACTAAATATGTTAAGACTCGATGATTAAAGACTGTCTATTGGGATTACACACAGGAACAGTGCCATACTAAATATGTTAAGACTCGATGATTAAAGACTCTCTATTGGGATTTGAATATCCGGAAACAGAAGTTCTTTTGCGTATGAAAGTTTTAAAGAAAAACACGGGATAACGATTTCATCATATGTACAGGTACATACACACGACGAAACGAGAAGACATTATCGTTAACTAAGATTAATCTTTGGAATCATTTCTGTTCTGATACTAACAGTGAAAAGTCATTATTCTGAACTCCAGATAATGTGGACTGATGGATTTAACATGTAAATAACTTTGGGGGGGAGGGGAATGTTTGAGATAATATATGCAATAAAATATACACATTCAGAACGGTTTGACATCAAAATAAATACTAAAACATTCTTCTCTCTCTCTCCTCTCTCTCTCTCTCTCTCTCTCTCTCTCTCTCTCTGTGTGTGTGTGTGTGGCTGTTTGTATGTGGCTATTTGTATGTGGCTATTTGTATGTGGCTATTTGTATGTGGCTGTTTGTATGTGGCTATTTGTATGTGGCTATTTGTATGTGCGAGTATTTTGTTTCCGAGGATCAAAGGTGGATGAAGGGCTAAGAGAATTAAGGTGACGGGGACGACTAATTGTATCAGAAAGCGGGAAGCAGTTACATGTTGGGTTATCCATACATCAGTTTCTATGACGAGAGTCGATGGGACGTTAATACATTACAGTCATACATTTAATAAATAAAAAGATTTACTTTTTTTTACCAAGATAAACCACAGAAAACATATGCTAAGTAGAACCCCAAGATCTGACAGCGTGTAAGGCTTATGCACAGATACAGGACTTATGCCATGATCAGATTGGGTCTTATCCGTCACATGGCATTTCTGTCAATTCATATAGAATTCATTCCGAGCGCGGAGACGCACCATCTTGGGAAACTGAAACTGACTGGCAGTGAAAGTGAAACTGGCTGGGACTGTTGTGCTGTGGGGGCCAGAGACAAGTTTTGATACAGGACACATACACCTTGTGTAGACAGTTCTTACCGTCCTGCTTTTCTTTTCGTCTTTATTTTTTGAATATTTCTTTTACGCGGTTGGCCGGCTCATTTAATAGAACCATGGACTCAAGATCTGATCATGTCTTGAGTTCAATCCTACCCTGTCATATAAAAATTGGCCCGTTGTCTGCCCTTCATGATGTTCCGATCATTCTGGTGGTGTCAGTGTGTCATTGGTTTCGTTCTCCTCCCCAATTCATGACCTTTGCCGGCGCGTGAGTTTCAGTTTCAGTTTCTCAAGATGTCGTCTCCGTTGTAGGAATGAATTCCATATGCACTGACATCACAGAATTTATGTGTGACGGAGAAGATCCAGAATGATCAACGACGATCTGGCCTGGTCCTGAGGTTGTACCTAGATAGTGCCATAACCCTGGAGTCGTAGGGGAGTGAGGTGGCAGACACCTCAACTTTTCACCATGATGGCGGCGCCCATCCCTCTGCCTCACTTCAAATTCATATTCATATTCACATGATTTTTTTTAGCAAGACTTCAGAAAGGCAAGAAGACTAATTGGTCTTCAAGGGGTGGGACCTTGGAAATCAACCTATCTTGCCAGTTTTTTTTTACCAAGGCAGTCGGGCAATGCCCTTCTCTTCCCCATTTTCAACTGATGTGGGATCTTTAACGTGCGCAGCCAGAAGGCACACGGGTCCAACACGTTTTTCATCCTCTTCCGAAGGGCTAGACGTTCAGTTCGATTTTCCCGTCAAACTGGGGAGAAAAGTCGAGGTCCCTACGGGGAGCGAACCCTGGAACCTCGAGTTTAGTTATTGGCAGGTGAACGTCTGAACCATTCTGCCACTCTTCTTCTGAGGTTTTGCGAAATCAGGAAAGCTCAAAACATTTCGCTGCCGACGGTTTAGTCTGGACGTGTCTGCGCAGTTCTGAGGTATCCGCGGTGGGCGGCTGGGTTATAATGAAACGATAAAAGACAATGGCAGCCAGCATGACGAGACAGTGTGGCGTACTAATTCCCTGCCATTTGGGACAAGATCGTGTGACGACTGCCACCCAACAAAACGCCCTTATCAGTCGGCACGCCTCATTAACAGCTCACCACGTCACAAGACACGCAGCAAGACCACAACACCTACTTGCCGTGGGGCTTTAGCTTACACCCTCCCCCCTCCCTCTCCTTCTTCCCACTGTAGCGTGTGTTGGGGATGGGGTGGGAGTGGGGAAGAGAATGTGTCTGGTGGTGGTGGTATAAGCAGTGATTATGGGAGCCTGTAGGTGAATTATGACTATCACAAGCCATCTGATTGGCAGATCACAGGCTGCCCGGGGCGGGATTAGATCCACACTGTCTGTGCTCGTAAACCCTCGGGGAAACAATTTCATAACCTGCTATACCGTACCCACCACAACCAGCCACCGTCACCACCTCCTTGTAGAGTCCCTTCTTTCATTTTTATCCAGTCTCCCTTAAAATTACAAATAAAAAGAGATTATTTCTTATCAACCGAAGAGGTGTGTGTGTGTGTGTGTGTGTGTGTGTGTGTGTGTGTGTGTGTGTGTGTGTGTGTGTGTGTGTGTGTGTGTGTGTGTGAACGCGCGCGCGCGCGAGTGTCTGTGTGTGTGTGTGTGTGTCTCTCTCTCTCTCTCTCTCTCTCTCTCTCTCTCTCTCTCTCTCTCTCTCTCTCTCTCTCTCTCCTCTCCTCTGTCCGGACCCTTTCTGACGGTGTGACATTCTGTGTAAGCAAAATGCAAAATGTTCTCAGCTCAGTTATCAAGTCTGGCCCAAAGCAGAAAACTGTTAGAAGAGTGGCGAAAGGCTAAGTTTGGAAGGTAAGGTCACATGGACCCCCCAGTAGCTCAGTTGGTTGAGCATTGGATTTACAAACTAATGATAGACTCTAGTGGTTTCGAATCCCCAGGTGGGCTACATTAAAAGTGGCCTTCTCACTGTCCCATCGTAACATCATTGTTGTTCTGGTGGTGTCAGTCAGTATACGATTAGATAAGTCCCCCTTCCCCCCACTTTCGTGGGATGGTTATCCCCGTCGGCCATTTCACCTGAGGTGGGTGCCGACGTAAAAATTGAACCAAATCAATCAATCAGACCGACAGAAAATGTGCCTAAATCCAACACTTTTCTGAGGAAATGTATGTGCAGCACTTTTACTGGAACTTGTGTCACTATGTAAAGTCTTTTCTCGCTATTGTGACAGTCTACTGCACGCCAAATTGTCGTTTCGCCAAGGCTTCTTGAACGTCACAGTGATTTGAAAAATAGAATTCTGGATTTTTTTTTTTTTTTTTTTTTTTTTTTGGTAATTTTTGTATAAAAAGGGAGAATAATGGTTTGGCTATCTTGTTTATGTCCTCTCAAATCAACACGGCCTGTTGAAGCGCTAGCGACTAGCGACATGTGTTTGGACTGATAAAGAAGTGGATTATGAACCATTGGAGTGTGTGTAATGAATCAACCAGCGCTTCAAAAAGAAACAAATTTCGTCTATTATAGATTCTTTTGTCTCTCCCACTCACACCCCCACACACACACACCACACACACACACACACCACGCACGCACGCACGCACGCACGCACGCACGCACACAAAACACACACACACACACACAAAAGGATGGGCACACACAAGGAGACAGTATTTCCCCAGGGTAAGAGATAAGCAAACAGGCAGGTTGCTGTCGTGAGTTTTGTTTGTTAACATGACCTTGTCATTTATGGATACGCTTTTTAAAAAGGATATGCGATTAACAAGGAATAGCGGTAGTATAAGACATGTCCACTGGCACGTAATGCATTATCCTTGTGTGTTAAAGTGTTTTGAAGTTTGAAATTTGAAGTTTGAAAGGTAATGACAATGTCGGGAATTGTGTACTTCAGGCATCAGCGCAGCTTATGTGGCATCACACAAGGACAAAAAACACACAAAGATAGAATGAGAACGTGTATTTAATTTACAGAAACACATCAACCTAAAGAGAGAACATGTGTTTAATTTACAGAAACACAAACATGGAACGGGAACATGTTGTTAACTAACAGAAATACACCAACAGAGAATGAGAACGTGTATTCAATTAACATAAACACAAACATAGACTGGGAACGTGTATATCATCATGTGTCTTGCCGTATGGCGATCATGGCCCCTATATACGGCCCTATCTTTTGTCGCTGCAAGTTTTGGCATATCCTTTTTGTCTCCCAAAGTCTGCACGATGCATTTTTCCCTCTAGCTTTTTTATTGTGACTAGTGCTCAAATTTATTTTGTGTCGTAAAATGTCATATAAATATTGCTTTTCCTGATCTTCTTCATTAATGTTCTTTTTGTGTTTGCTTCTTTCAAGACTTTCGTTTATTTTCTTTGCTGTCCGCGAAACTCTTAAGATTCTTAAAAAAAAGCTGCCTGAATCTTATTCTAACTTTGCTTGTTGATTGTCTGGGCTCCGCATCCGTACAAGAATGTTGGTTCTATATAACACTGAAAAATTCCCTTTCCGATGTCATTTGATAGACTTTTGTTGTTAAGAATAGTTTTCATTTTCTTGAATGCTGTTTTAGCTTGGCCAGTTCTGCTGGATATTTCTAATGTGCACTTGCGAACCGTTCCCAGATACTTGAACTTATCAGCTTGTCTCAGTGTTGTACCATCTGTTGTTATTTTATTTGAGGGGGATTTCTTGCTTTTTACTGATTTCTATCACTTCAGTCTTCTTGCTGTTTAGCTCTAGCCCCTTATTTCTGCTATCTTTATTGTATTCATAGGATTTTGAAGGTCTTTCTCATTTTCTATAATTAGAACGATGTCATCTGCATGACGAAGATTGTTTATTATTTTTTCACCAACTTTTATTCCAGGGCATTCTTCTACGAGTCTCATGATGGTTTCGCTGTAAAGTGAACAAAATCTGATGACAGAACGCATACCCGTCTAGCCCCTTTTTTGATATTTTGAAAAAAAAATCATTTTCTACATATTCTTTATTATTCTTGGTTGATCAGTTCTTCGTGTCTTACCCAAGAAAAACGCTTTGGAATAATCAACAAAACATAAATATACATCATTAGTCAAAACTCAGTTGATCTTTCTATGAGAGTTTTTTTTTGAGGATGTATAAGCATTAACATATAATTTTCATTCAACAAACCACGTTGTTCGTCTGCTAGTTCTGGTTTGATTCTATTCCCTGTCTTCATCATGAGTATTCTTTATAAAATCAAATCACATGGATCATCAAACTGATTACACAATGGAGTTAGCATTTTACAGCCCCTGCTTTTTTGGAAGTGCAACGAAAATGGACTTCGACATATCTTTAGGGATTTTTCTGGTGTCATAAATTTCATTCAGGACTGTTAGTATTTCAATGCCAAATTCCTGTAGAGCCTCAATCATTTCTATAGTAATATTGTCTGGTCCAAGGGCTTTTCTTTGTTTCATCTTTTCTTCTCTTTTGATTCCGTGAAGAGTCATTGGGGCGTTGCACTAAAGAACTGTTCAGCGCCCCAAATAACTGTTCACAAGATTTCTCCAGATCTGTTGGTTGTGTGCCAAAGCGTGGGGTTCTGCATATAATTTCTTTATTCTGCAATGTTGTCAGTCCATTGTTTTTTTGTTTTTTGTTTTGTTTTGTTTTATTCTGTCTTCCCTTCCGTTTTTCTCCCTCGACAGTTCCCCCCACACACACACACACCACACACACACACACACACACACACACACACACACTCACATATACAGAGAGAGAGAGAGACTCACAGAGAGAGAGAGAGACGGGCACACACACACACACACACACACACACACACACACACACACACACACACACACACACACACACACACACACACACAAACTCACACATACAGAGAGAGAGGGAGAGAGAGAGACTCACAGAGAGAGAGAGAGACGGGCACATACACACACACACACACACACACACACACACACACACACACACACACACACACACACACACACACTGGAGTGATAATTACAGAAGAACAGTGCACAATATAAGGTAATCTACAAATTACAGGTATGACAGAGGGAGCAGTAGAGAGGGGAGTGAGGGAGAGATTAAGGAATGTACTACGAAGTGTAGGATTCCTACAAACGCTGGAACCGGTCCAGGAGGGGTAAGGCGGAGCAGACCATTTAGTGGTGTTGGCAGAGTGTCAGAGGTGATGGAGGTGTGGTCAGGTTATGAGAATGACACCTGCAGGCCAGGTGAAACAGGCACCGCTGACACTGTGCACAGCAGACTAGTGCCAGCAAACACACAGAACCAACAAAACAGGTCTCTTGATCTCTCCTGCCCCCTATTTCACTATGATTAGCACTCAGACCAAATTTATCCCGTTTGGTGCCTTAGAAATTGACGTGGTATGCTTACAATCTGTTTTTGTACACAGTGATACGGTATACTTCAGTCCGTCTCTGTTGATAGCGCCATGAAATGCTTCTGTATGTAAACAGCGGTATATGCTACGGTTTGTCCTTGTAGACAGTGATATGATATGCTACATATGTAGACAGCGGTACGATGTGCTACGCTCTTCATCATTCTTTCTTTGTTCACTGTCCTTTACCGCATTGTCAGACTGAACATCTTAAGTGTACGAGAGAGAGAGAGAGAGAGAGAGAGAGAGAGAGAGAGAGAGAGAGAGAGAGAGAGACCGAGACAGAGACAGAGACAGAGACAGAGAGACAGAGAGAGACAGAGAGAGAGACAGACAGACAGAGAGACAGAGAGACAGACAGACAGACAGACAAGACAGAGACAGAGAGCAGATTTCATCCAAGACATTTCCGTTGTTTCTTGGTAGATCTTTATTCCATAGGAAATGTGGGACTGGTCCGATCGGGACTCATGCCAAATCAAGTAGGTATCATCATCATCATCATCATCATCATCATCATCATCATCAAGTGCCTTGCCACATGGCGTTGGCGATCATGGCCTTCCATCTGTTTCTATCCCTTGTTGCCGCAAGCACACCTTCCACCCTCTCTGTCTTCAACCACTCTGCAAGTCCGTCTCTATATTTTCCCCTCGGTCTACCTGCTATTCTCTTTCCCTCCAGCTTTCCTGTTGTGACCAGGTGCTCCAATTCCCTTTTCCTCATACAATCGCCTATAAATGTTGCCTGTCTTTTCCTAATCTTCCTTATGAATGATCTTCTTGTGTCTGCCTCCATCAAGACTGTCTCGTTTGTTGTTGAATCATGGCCAGACAAAACAAGTGGGTATGGGCGAGTATAATCAATATGCTTGGTAGGATCATCGAGACCTTACCAGCCAGTAGGACTTATGCGCAAGCGCATGGCTTATGCCATGATCATTTTAAATCTTATTCATCACATGGCATCAGTAGTGTAAGTGTGTGTAGACTTTGTTTCAAGCATGAAGACGCCTTTTCAAGAACCCGAAACTTAAACTGGTCGAGCGCATCTCCGGAAATATTAAATCATTTCAATATAAAATCGTTCTGGTTGGTAGTTGCAATTTGTCCAAATTTTAGTCTGTTGTTGTGAAGCCGGAATTTATACAGTTCTGTTTTAGTTTATTGCTGTTGTGAAGGCAGAAGTTGTACAGTTCTGTTTAAGTCTGTTGTTGTGAAGGCAGAAGTTGTACGGTTCTGTTTAAGTCTGTTGTTGTGAAGGCAGAAGTTGTACAGTTCTGTTTAAGTCTGTTGTTGTGAAGGCAGAAGTTGTACAGTTCTGTTTAAGTCTGTTGTTGTGAAGGCAGAAGTTGTACGGTTCTGTTTAAGTCTGTTGTTGTGAAGGCAGAAGTTGTACAGTTCTGTTTAAGTCTGTCTGTTGTGAAGGCAGAAGTTGTACAGTTCTGTTTAAGTCTGTTGTTGTGAAGGCAGAAGTTGTACAGTTCTGTTTAAGTCTGTTGTTGTGAAGGCAGAAGTTGTACGTTCTGTTTAAGTCTGTTGTTGTGAAGGCAGAAGTTGTACAGTTCTGTTTAAGTCTGTTGTTGTGAAGGCAGAAGTTGTACGGTTCTGTTTAAGTCTGTTGTTGTGAAGGCAGAAGTTGTACAGTTCTGTTTAAGTCTGTTGTTGTGAAGGCAGAAGTTGTACAGTTCTGTTTAAGTCTGTTGTTGTGAAGGCAGAAGTTGTACAGTTCTGTTTAAGTCTGTTGTTGTGAAGGCAGAAGTTGTACGGTTCTGTTTAAGTCTGTTGTTGTGAAGGCAGAAGTTGTACGGTTCTGTTAAAGTCATTGTTGTGAAGTCGGAAGTTATACAGTTCTATTTAGTTTATTGTTGTGAGGGCAGAAGTTGTACGGTTCTGTTTTAGTTGTTGTTGTGAAGTCGGAAGTTATACAGTTCTGTTTTAGTTGTTGTTGTGAGGGCAGAAGTTGTACGGTTCTGTTAAAGTCAGTTGTTGTGAAGGTCGGAAGTTTACAGTTCTGTTTTAGTTTATTGTTGTGAGGGCAGAAGTTGTACGGTTCTGTTATGGTCCTGTTGTTGTTGTGAAGGCAGAAGTTATACAGTTCTGTTTTAGTTTTTGTTGTTGTGAGGCAGAAGTGTACAGTTCTGTTATAAGTCTGTTGTTGTTGTGAAGGCAGAAGTTGTACAGTTCTGTTATAGATCTGTTATTGTGAAGTCAGAAGTTGTACAGTTTTGTTATGGTCCGTTGTTGTTGTGAAGTCAGAAGTTGTACAGTTTGTTATGGTCCCGTTGTTGTTGTGAAGTCAGAAGTTGTACAGTTTGTTATGGTCCCGTTGTTGTTGTGAGGAGTCAGAAGTTGTACAGTTTGTTATGGTCCGTTGTTGTTGTGAAGTCAGAAGTTGTACAGTTTGTTATGGTCCCGTTGTTGTTGTGAAGGCAGAAGTTGTACAGTTTGTTATGGTCCCGTTGTTGTTGTGAAGTCAGAAGTTGTACAGTTTGTTATGTCCCGTTTGTTGTTGTGAAGTCAGAAGTTGTACAGTTTGTTATGGTCCGTTGTTGTTGTGAAGTCAGAAGTTGTACAGTTTGTTATGGTCCCGTTGTTGTTGTGAAGCAGAAGTTGTACAGTTTGTTATGGTCCCGTTGTTGTTGTGAAGGCAGAAGTTGTACAGTTTGTTATGGTCCGTGTTGTTGTGAAGCAGAAGTTGTACGGTTTGTTATGGTCCGTTGTTGTTGTGAAGGCAGAAGTTGTACAGTTTGTTATGGTCCGTTGTTGTTGTGAAGGCAGAAGTTGTACAGTTTGTTATGGTCCGTTGTTGTTGTGAAGGCAGAAGTTGTACGGTTCTGTTATAGGTATGTTGTTGTGAAGGCAGAAGTTGTACGGTTCTGTTATAGTATGTTGTTGATGAAGACAGAAGTTGTACGTTCTGTTATAGTATGTTGTTGTGAAGGCAGAAGTTGTACGGTTCTGTTATAGTATGTTGTTGTGAAGGCAGAAGTTGTACGGTTCTGTTATAGTATGTTGTTATGAAGACAGAAGTTGTACGATTCTGTTATAGTATGTTGTTTGAAGACAGAAGTTGTACGATTCTGTTATAGTATGTTGTTGTGAAGGCAGAAGTTGTACGGTTCTGT
>JAPXFY010000014.1:18523314-18535814 GCA_030674185.1 Monoplex corrugatus | reverse complement strand
GTGGTACACAACTGACTGAAAACGTTGGCATCTTTCAGACAGTTAGTGACAACATCTGTCTGCTGAATGCAATGCTGTACAGTTCTCACTGCCCTTAACTACCAACATCACGGCACACAGTATCAAGTGGAAACAGTCAAGAAGGACATCACATATAAACACTTAACAACACAAGGAAATAACCAACAAGAACAATACACAGGAACAATCAACAACACACTCAAACAGTCAACAACACACGGAAACACCAACAAGGACACAACGGACATCATACAGAAAAAGTCGACAACACACGTAGACAGTCAACAACACACGGTGACAGTCAACAACACACGGTGACAGTCAGCAACACACGGAAACAGCCAACTAGAACATTACACGGAAACAGTCAACAAAGACACAAAGGACATCATACAGAAAAAAGTCGACAACACACGGAAACCGTCTACAACACACGGAAACCGTCTACAACACACGGTGACAGTCAACAACACACGGTGACAGTCAACAACACACGGTGACAGTCAACAACACACGGTGACAGTCAACAACACACGGTGACAGTCAGCAACACACGGAAACAGCCAACTAGAACATTACACGGAAACAGTCAACAAAGACACAAAGGACATCATACAGAAAAAAGTCGACAACACACGGAAACCGTCTACAACACACGGAAACCGTCTACAACACACGGAAACCGTCTACAACACACGGTGACAGTCAACAACACACGGAGACAGTCAGCAACACACGGAGACAGTCAGCAACACACGGAGACAGCCAACTAGAACATCACATGGAAAACAGTCAGCAACACACGGAAACAGTCAGTAAGAGCATCACGCGGCGTTAGAACAAACAGTCACCACTGAAGCAATCAACATCACAGGAAACAGTCAACATCACATGGAAACAGTCAACATCACACGGAAACAGCCAACATCACACGGAAACAGCTCAACATCACACGGAAGCAGTCAACAT
Source organism: Monoplex corrugatus (assembly GCA_030674185.1). NCBI lineage: Eukaryota > Metazoa > Mollusca > Gastropoda > Littorinimorpha > Ranellidae > Monoplex > Monoplex corrugatus. The sequence goes on along the minus strand of JAPXFY010000014.1, from coordinate 18,534,824 downwards.
CACAGGAAACAGTCAACATCACATGGAAACAGTCAACATCACACGGAAACAGTCAACATCACACGGAAACAATCAACATCACACGGAAACAATAACAACAAACTCACACGGAAACAGCCAACATCACACGGAAACAGTCAACATCACATGGAAACAGTCAACATCACACGGAAACAGCCAACATCACACGGAAACAGCCAACATCACACGGAAACAGTCAACATCACACGGAAGCAGTCAACATCACACGGAAACAGCCAACATCACACGGAAGCAGTCAACATCACACGGAAACAGCCAACATCACATGGAAACAGCCAACATACAATACAATACAATACAACAATACAATATTTTATTTATATAGCGCAAATCTTGATAAAATCACATGGAAACAGTCAACATCACATGGAAACAATCAACAACACACGGAAACAGCATCACACGGAAACAGTCAACATCACTCGGAAACAGTCAGCATCACGCGGAGACAGCATCACACGGAAACAGTCGACAATGGACTGGGCAACAACTGGCTTTAAGCTCTTTGTGCTGACCTGTATCAAGTTTTAATGGCTGGTTTTGCAAAAGGGGTACGAGAAAGAAACCAAAAAAAAAAAAAGAAAGAAGAAGAAACAAAAAGAAGAAAGAAGGAAAAGAGAGAAAGGAAAAGAAAAGGAAAACAGAAGGAAAGAGAAAAAAGAAAAAGAAAGAAAGGAAAAGAGAGAAAGGAAAGAAAAGGAAACAGAGAAAGAAAGAGAAAAAAGAAAAAAAAAAGAAAGGAAAAAGAAGAAAGGAAAGAAAAGGAAACAGAGAAAGAAAGGAAAAAAGAAAAAGAAAGAAAGGAAAAGAGAGAAAGGAAAGAAAAGGAAACAGAGAAAGAAAGAGAAAAAGAAAAAGAAGAAAGGAAAAGAGAGAAAGGAAAGAAAGGAAACAGAGAAAGAAAGAGAAAAAAGAAAAAGAAAGAAAGGAAAAGAGAGAAAGGAAAGAAAAGGAAACAGAGAAAGAAAGAGAAAAAAGAAAAAGAAAGAAAAAGAAGGGTGGAAAGATACAGAGGATCAGGAAGGTGACAGTTACAGATTATATGTAAAACAGTGGGACATGGGGGATGTGTGTTATCTTTGGTTTTGTTCTTGTGTTTGTTTATATGTTTCCAACAACGTGGAGATTTCTCTTGGATCGACTCGTGACGACCGCCCCCCCCCCCCTCTGTGTGTTGTGTTTGTTGTGTGTGTGTGTGTGTGTGTGTGTGTGTGTGTGTTGTGTGTGTGTGTGTGCGCGCGCATGCACGCGTGTGTGTGTATGTGTGTGCGTGTGCACGCGCACGCCAGTGGCTTGAAAGGTTTTCATCGTGCGTACCGAGTGCAAAGCAGTGAGAGTGATTGTGTATTGACTGTTGTCCTGATTGGGTTATAATCCTCTCTGCCCGCTCCCTTTATTGCTCTCTCCTTTGCCATCGGTACCCTTTGTTTTAGAAAGCAGCTGACTGCAGGGCCCACAAAAGAAGGGTTAAAACGATTTTCTGGTAGAGAAAGAGAGTTAAAACGATTTTCTGGTAGACTGCGGATTAAAATCGTGCCCACCTCCCCTGGCCCATCCCGTGTGGGAGAGGGGAAACGGTTCGTGTCTTTGATGACGGTGTTAGGGAGGACTGGAACCCAAGACACCGGCCTCGTCACGGAAATGGAAGCAGGAAGCTGTTTGCAAATTGAAACATCGCAATTCAAACACGTTTTCTTTGAATCTGAAATCCTCCTCCCTGTTGTTTCGGATGAAAAAAAAAATTTTCGGTCTTTAGATTCCGATTGTGAAGGGAAACAATGTCAACCAATGGCAAGCGTCCATTTAGATTTTGAATTATTGTCGGAAGCGTTTAAAAGACAGTGTCTGATCAAGGCACGACGATGAGAACATAGAAAGGCTCCGTCCCTGGCTTGATTTTATCATCAAAGAAGCAAGGTTGTTTCATGTTCAAGATTATTTACACCTTCTTTGAAATCCTGTTTTCTTTCACTGCCCAGATATTGATCAGTGTTGTCTTCACTGATTTCATCGGCTGGGATTAGACGAGATTGCACACAGCCGGCACTTACACGCAGTGCACGCACCGTGCGCTCACACAATGAACTGTTCGACACAAAAGAGGGGGAGTGGGGATATAGAGTAAGGGGGAAAATGAAGTCTTTGATTTAACTTTGCTGTAAGTGATGATGTATCAAGTTTTCGATTTAACCTTAAAGTGAATTATTATGTCTCTGATAGTATAAACTGTACTCGCAAATCAAAGAAATATATATATATATATATATATTATATATACATATATATACATATATATATATATACATATATGTATATATATATATATATATATATATACATATATATACATATATATATATGATATATAGTATATATATATATATACATATATATATATATCTGTATATACACACAAACACACACACACACACACACATATATATATATATATATATATATATATGTGTGTGTGTGTGTGTGTGTGTGTGTGTGTGTGTGTGTGTGTGTGTGTGTGTGTTTTGATGGGTGTGATTGTGACTGATAAATCACAATCACACCCATCAAAATACACACACACACAGATGTTATTTTCTATGAACAATGTTTATGCTGCATTGATGTATACGTATGTCCCTGTGTTGGTGCTACGTTATAATGTATTGACAAGATTATGTTTATACTGGATTGTTGTACTGGTATGTATCTGATTGTATGTACTGTATTAATGTACATATTAAGATCACAACGTTTATGCTGTTTGTAAAAATTGCTACGAGCATTCTTTCACATGTGTGTTCGCGCATATAAATCAAATTATTATTATTTTATTGTTATAATTGTTATTATTATTATCATTATTATTATTGTTGTTGTTGTTGCTGTTGTTGTTGTTACCTGGAAACTATGACGTCATAAGGTTTAGATGTGTAACCAGAGGGTATTCAGCAATACCTGCAGAATATGATGTCATAAGGTCTTGACGTATGACCAGAGGACATTCAGCATTATCTGGAGACTATGACGTCATAAGGTCTTGACGTATAACCAGAGGGCATTCAGCAGTACCTGGAGAATATGTCGTCATAAGGTCTTGACGTATGACCAGAGGGCATTCAGCAGTACCTGGAGAATATATCGTCATAAGGTCTTGACGTATGACCAGAGGGCATTCAGCATTACGTGCAGAATATGATGTCATAAGGTCTTGACGTATGACCAGAGGGCATTCAGCATTATCTGGAGACTATGACGTCATAAGGTCTTGACGTATAACCAGAGGGCATTCAGGTTTACCTGGAGAATATGTCGTCATAAGGTCTTGACGTATGACCAGAGGGCATTCAGAATTATCTGGAGACTATGACGTCATAAGGTCTTGACGTATGACCAGAGGGCATTCAGCATTATCTGGAGACTATGACGTCATAAGGTCTTGACGTATGACCAGAGGGCATTCAGAATTATCTGGAGACTATGACGTCATAAGGTCTTGACGTATGACCAGAGGGCATTCAGAATTATCTGGAGACTATGACGTCATAAGGTCTTGACGTATGACCAGAGGGCATTCAGCATTATCTGGAGACTATGACGTCATAAGGTCTTGACGTATGACCAGAGGGCATTCAGCTTTATCTGGAGACTATGACGTCATAAGGTCTTGACGTATGACCAGAGGGCATTCAGCTTTATCTGGAGAATATGTCGTCATAAGGTCTTGACGTATGACCACAGGGCATTCAGAATTACGTGCAGAATATGACGTCATAAGGTCTTGACGTATGACCAGAGGGCATTCAGCATTACATGCAGTCTACGACGTCATAAGGCCGACGTGTAACCAGAGGGTATTCAGCCTTTTTTTTAAAAAAATATATGAAGTCATAAGGTCGTGACGTGTTACCAGAGTGCATTCATTTGGAGGCTTTACAATTACACTGTAAGCTGCTGTTGATCTTATTTTACTTACATCACAAAACACCCGTGTGTCATGAAACGTTTATTTGATTTTTAATAGCCTGAAGTTTGTAGGCTGTGAATCAAACTATAGCAAGTTCAAAATATAGAATCACATTAGTAACCCTCTCTCTCTCTCTCTCTCTCTCTCTCTCTCTCTCTCTCTCTCTCTCTCTCTCTCTCTCTCTCTCTCTCTCTCTCTCTCTCTCTCCTTCACCGCTCTCTCTCTGTTTGTCTGTCTGTCTCTCTATCTCTCACACATGTACACACACACACACTCATACACACACCCATACACACACACACACACACACACACACACACGCACACACACACACACACACACACACACACACACACACACACACACACACACACACGCACGCACCATGCAAACAACAATTCGAATAAGTAGCTTTTAGCTAATAACTTCCACCTTTGAAAAACAGGTAGTATTATCATTATCATTATCTTTATCATTAAAAGTATCATCATCGTTCTTTCTCCCCCGTCCGTCCTTCCCTCTCCGTCTGTTGTGAGAGAGCACAACGTTCACGGCAGCTTGGTGTGTACAGGCCAGCAATCTGTGTGCACAGAATGAAGTGCCCCGCATGGCCAGCGAGTACAACAGAAATGATTTCATCATCCAGGTGCCCATATCCCTTGTGTCGGTCTATCCGGCAAGTAACACACAAGGCGACAGTCCCTGCAGACTGCCGCGATCCCACTCACAACTGCCTTCATCAACAGAGAGAATGGGGGTGGGAGGGAGGGAGGGGAGAGAGACAGAGACACAGAGAGAGAGAGAGAGAGACAGGGAGAGAGAGCGAGAGCATGGCGACCTGTCTCCTACATGTACATCATAGACGTGAACATGGAAACGGGTAGACGTTCTGTAACATCATAGACATAGACACGGAGACAGGCAGTTAACTCTGTCACATCATAGACATGGACAAAGAGACAGGCAACCAGTTCTGCCACATCATAGATATGGACAAGGAGACAGGCAAACAGATCTGCCACATCATAGATATGGACAAAGAGACAGGCAACTAGTTCTGCCACATCATAGATATGGACAAGGAAACAGGCAACCAGATTGCCACATCATAGATATGGACAAGGAGACAGGCAACTAGTCTGCCACATCATAGATATGGACAAGAGACAGGCTACTATTCTGCCACATCATAGATATGGACAAAGAGACAGGCAACAGTTCTGCCACATCATAGATATGGACAAGGAGACAGGCAACCAGTTCTGCCACATCATAGATATGGAAAAGGAGACAGGCAAATCTCCACATCATAGTATGAAGAGACGCTACTGTCTGCACATCATAGATATGGACAAAGAGACAGGCAACTAGTTCTGCCACATCATAGATATGGAAAAGGAGACAGGAAAACCAGTTCTGCCACATCATAGATATGGAAAAGGAGACAGGCTACTAGTTCTGCCACATCATAGATATGGACAAGGAGACAGGCTACCAGTTCTGCCACATCATAGATATGGACAAAGAGACAGGCAACCAGTTCTGCCACATCATAGATATGGACAAGGAGACAGGCAACTAGCTATGTCACATCATAGACATGGACATGGGAACGGGTAGACGCTCTATCATGTCACAGACATGGACATGGAGATATGCAACTAGCTCTGCCACATCATATATATGGATAGGACATGGAAGCAAGTAGACGCTCTGTAACATCATTGACATGGACACGGAGACATGCAATTAGCTGTTTAATTTCAATTTCATTTTCTCAAGATGACGTCTCCGCACTTGGAATGAATTCCATATGTACTAACGTCACAGTGCCATGTGATGGAGAAGATCCAGAGTGATCACGGCACAAACCTTAAGCCTGCACGTAAACCCATGAGCTGGCCAGGTCCTGAGGTCGTAGGGGAGTGAGGTGGCAGAGACCTCAACTTTTCCCGGGGCCAGCACCATGAGGGCGGCGCCCATCCCCTCTCCCTCGCTTCAAATTCATATTCATATTCACTTTTTTTTAACCAAGACTTCAGAAAGGCAAGAAGGCTAATGGTCTTCAAGGGGTTGGACCTGGGAAATCAACCTATCTCTCCAATGGTTTTTTTTTACCAAGGCAGCCAGGCAATGTCCTGCTCTTCACGATTTTCAACTGCCGTGGGATCTTTAGCGTGCTCAGCCATAAGGCACACGGGTCCGAATCATTTTTCGTCCCCTTCCGAAGGACTAGACGTTCAGTTCGATTTTCCGGTCAGACTGAGGAGAAAAGTCTGGGCCTGTACGGGGAGCGAGCCCTGGCACCTCGAGTTTAGTTATTGGTAGGCGAACGTCTGAACCATTCTGCCACTCTTCTCCATGTGATTGTTTCAGTTTGTGATCACACTCACCTGCAACGGGCGACACACATAAGGGGGGCGATTGAGTGTTGTCAATTTTATGTGACTATTTCTGTCTGTGGTCACACTCATTCACCCACAATGGGTGACACACATAAAGCGGGGCGATTGAAGTGTTGTCAATCTATGTGACTATTTATGTCTTGGTCACACTCATTCACCCACAATGGGCGACACACATCAAGCGGGGAGATTGAAGTTTTTGTCAATCTATGTGACTATTTATGTCTATGATCACAGACACATCCCGACACAAGGCAGACACACATCAAGCGGGGCGACTGAGTTGTTGTCAATCTATGTGACTATTTATGTCTATGATCACAGACACTCATCCAGAACAGGCAACACACATCAAGCGGGGCGACTGAGTTGTTGTCAATCTATGTGACTATTTATGTCTATGATCACAGACACTCATCCAGAACGGCAACACACATCAAGCGGGGCGACTGAGTTGTTGTCAATCTATGTGACTATTTATGTCTATGGTCACAGACACTCATCCAGAACGGGCGACACACATCAAGCGGTGCGACTGAGTTGTTGTCAATCTATGTGACTATTTATGTCTATGATCACACTCATTCACCCACAACAGGCGAAACAGCAGAGTGAGTTTTGCTGTCAGGCGGTGCTGTGTTGGTTTCAGTCAATGGAGATCTGTCCACCGCTCGCTGAGAAAAACGGATCACTTTGTTTTATTGCCTTGTGTCCATGGTTTGTTTACCACCCCCTTCCCCACAAAACAGCACTCTCCTCAATCACGTCTGTCACGTCCACGCACGTGCGTGCACACACACATACACACATGCATGCAAGCGCACTCACTCACTGCACATACACACCAGCACCAGGAACGCAAAAGAGAGAGAAGAAGTAGAAAATAGAAGATAGGATAGAAATTGATAGAAGGATAGGTAGAGAGATATAGATAGAAAATAGATGAGAGAGAGAGACAGAGAGAGAAGAGAGAGACAGAGAGCAATTAGTGGTTGTTTATACATGTGTCATATAGCTGAGTAGTGTGTGGTATACATGAGCAGCTCTGGTCTGCCCTCTTATGCCCAACACACACAAGAGCCAAAAATAAAATGTAAATAAAGTTCATGTGGATAGAGCTTTGAATGAGGAACAGGGGATTGTGGTGTGTGGGAGAGTTACAACAGGATCTATGGAAACCCTAAGCTGACACCACCAGAATAATTGCAAAATTGATGGACAGCGAAGATACCAGCTTCTATGATGCATGTTGGTACTGATGTTTGCAGTTCGAGTCGAGACAGATTCATAGCACTTGGGCAGTTCCATGTGTGCTGCACCTAAATCTGCCAGGTGATATCTAGTAGGCTCCATGAGCTTGCGCAACACTATACACAGGCATGGTCTTGAAATCAGGGAGGATGGACGGGGGGGAAGGGAGAGGAGAGAAAGAATCGATGAAACACTAAGCTGACAGCATCAGAATGATTAACCCTTTGACTCCCGCACCCTCTCTACCAGCATCCTGTATTCCTGCAGGAAGCTGGTGGAAAGGGTAATGGAGTCAAAGATTAAGTTTTTGCAGTTGGTGGATAAGGTAGGGAGTCAAAGGGTTAAGTTTTTGCAGTTGGTGGATAAGGTGTGGGAGTCAAAGGGTTAAGTTTTTGCAGTTGGTGGATAAAGGTGCGGGAGTCAAAGGGTTAAGTTTTTGCAGTTGGTGGATAAGGTTCGGAAGTCAGAGGTTAAAGCACACAGATGGGCAACTAACAATCCATTTATTCTATGTGCGGGCTTGGATTGAACTGAAAACACAAGATCTGGAATCCATCGCTCTGTCAAAAGAAATGTTTTTGAAGGATCATGCTTTAAGAGAGATTTTCTTTGTGTTCATCTTTTTTTCCCATTTTCCATTCACCTTAACATCCACAGAAACGTTGCACGGTTTTTGTTTACAATGCGATGATTATGATCACGATGAGGATGATAACCGTGATGCTATGGAGTTCCATCCACTGACTGACTGCGCGACAGGGCTGTACTCTACACCTTACTATCATATTATATCCCCAACAAGGCCCAGGAGATACAGACACTTGCGGTGTTGATAAACAAAAGTTTAGTAACTCTTCAGTGACACATTCGTTTAAGTGTATGACAGCCGGCAATGTTTGTGGATACTGAACTCAAGACATCACTGGTGCCAGGTGCATAACACGATTCTGTCTCCTAACAGTATTCGAAATGTTGTAACTGAGTGCATCCGCGAGAGCGTATGTTTAATGGGAACAAAAAGAGAGGAATAGGTAAATAAATAAATAAATAAATAAATAGATAAATAAATAATGAATAAATTAATATATAAATAAATAAATAAATAATTGAATAAATTAAAAAATAAATGATATTTTGAATACTTCTGAGAGAGAGAGCGGTGTTGTGTTTCTTGCCCTCAGATCAGATCAGCACACGGCTGAATCCATGGGGTCAGAGGCAGCCAGCCCAGCAGCAAACAGCTCCATTGTGTTTCGTTCTGGAACTGTAACGAATCGATGAACCAATCAACCAAATACCACACACGCAAACACACACACCACACACACACACACACACACGCGCGCGCATGCGCAGCACGCACGCACGCACGCCGCGCACACAGCACACACACACACACACACACACACTTCGCACACGCACATGCACGCACATACACACACACACCACACTTCGCACACGCACTTGCACGCACATACACACACATACCATACACACACACACACACACACACACACACACACACACACACACACACACACACCACACACACACACACACACTCATCCCGAACACGCACACACAGACTCATACACACAGACGCGCGCGAACACGCACACACACACATACTTCGCACGCGCGCGCGCACACACACACACACACACACACACACACACACACACACCTCCTCTCTCTCTCTCTCTCTCTCACGCATACACACGCACATGCGCACACACATTTTTTTTTCGTCTAATATCACTCATAGTGAAAAGACGTTAAATCAAAGAACGAACACACACACACACACACACACACACACACACACACACACACACACACACACACACACACCACACATTCTCTCTGTCTCTGTCTCCCTCTCTTTGTCTCTGTCTCTATCTCTGTCTCTCTCTCTCTCTCTTCTTTGTCTCTCACACACACAAAACACACACACACACACACACAACACAACCCCAACACAACACAACAAAGCAAACACACACACACCAAAACGCACGCGCGCGCAAAGAGAGAGAGAGAGAGAGAGAGAGAGAGAGAGAGAGAGAGAGAGAAGAGAGAGAGAGAGAGAGAGATCATACATACAATTCGACCCCAGTCCCACTCCCACCCCCTACTCCCATACACATGGTTCTCTAATCTGATTTACTGTGTGTGGCAGAGGAAGACATAACGACTACATCAGACACATGCCAACTGCTCTCTTTATTCTTACACCCCCTCCTTCCTTTTCACCCTCCCCTTCGCCACTCGGTGTCTCACCCCATCCCATCCCCACCTTTCCTCACATTCAGAGCAAAACTTCCTTCATTAAAACAGACCAAATAATACAACACAGTACAAAACAATGTGACAGCTATATCAATACCAGAGTTCAGTTGGTAAAAACATTAACACCACCCTGAGGCGGTAAAGGATGGTGTAATAAAACATGTTGTTTTTCATTTCCCTTGAAAACAATAAAACACACTATAAGAATAAAATAAAAGTAAACGCCAAGACCGGTGTACAAGCGACATTATAATGATTTGTGCCCAGGGCCATGCAGGAACCCTTGTTAGACAGCAGTGTCTCTCTTCTACTTGCCTTTGGCCATATCCTCTTGAACTGTACTTACAGTGTCTGTCTTCCCTCTCCCTTGCCTTTGGCTTCATTATCATGAACTGTTGTTAAACAGCAGTGTCTGTCTCTCCTCTCCTGTCATTGGCCACATCATCATGAACTGTTGTTAAAAGCAGTGTCTGTCTCCCCTCTCCACTTCATTGGCCACATCATCATGAACTGTTGTTAAACAGCAGTGTCTGTCTCCCTCTCCCTGTCCTTGGCCAATTATCATGAACTGTTAGCAGTGTCTGTCTTCTCTCTCCCTGCCATTGGCCATATCATCATGAACTGTTGTTAAACAGCAGCGTCTGTCTTTCCTCTCCCTCCTTTGGCTCATTATCATGAACTGTTGTTAAACAGCAGTGTCTCTCTCCTCTCTCCCTGTCCATTGGCCACATCGTCATGAACTGTTAGCAGTGTCTGTCTTCCCTCTCCCTGTCATTGGCCACATCATCATGAACTGTTGTTAAACAGCAGTGTCTGTCTTCCCTCTCCCTGCCTTTGGCTTCATTATCATGAACTGTTGTTAAACAGCAGTGTCTGTCTCCCCTCTCCCTGTCATTGGCCACATCATCATGAACTGTTGTTAACAGCAGTGTCTGTCTCCCCTCTCCCTGCCTTTGGCCACATCGTCATGAACTGTTAGCAGTGTCTGTCTCCCCTCTCCCTGTCATTGGCCACATCGTCATGACCTGTTAGCAGTGTCTGTCTCCCCTCTCCCTGTCATTGGCCACATCATCATGAACTGTTAGCAGTGTCTGTCTCCCCTCTCCCTGTCATTGGCCACATCGTCATGAACTGTTAGCAGTGTCTGTCTCCCCTCTCCCTGTCATTGGCCACATCGTCATGAACTGTTAGCAGTGTCTGTCTCCCCTCTCCCTGTCATTGGCCACATCGTCATGAACTGTTAGCAGTGTCTGTCTCCCCTCTCCCTGTCATTGGCCACATCATCATGAACTGTTAGCAGTGTCTGTCTCCCCTCTCCCTGTCATTGGCCACATCGTCATGAACTGTTAGCAGTGTCTGTCTCCCCTCTCCCTGTCATTGGCCACATCGTCATGAACTGTTGTTAAACAGCAGTGTCTGTCTCCCCTCTCCCTGCCTTTGGCCACATCATCATGAACTGTTGTTAAACAGCAGTGTCTGTCTCCCCTCTCCCTGCCTTTGGTCACATCATCATGAACTGTTGTTAAACAGCAGTGTCTGTCTCCCCTCTCCCTGCCTTTGGT
>JAPXFY010000014.1:18515814-18518314 GCA_030674185.1 Monoplex corrugatus | reverse complement strand
TTATATTATATTATATTATATTATATTATATTATATTATATTATATTATATTATATTATATTATATTATATTATATTATATTATATTTATTTATTATATTATATTATATTATATTATATTATATTATATTATATTATATTATATTATATTATATTATATTGATGTCTTTGGCTCTTTTTCTTTTTCTTTCTTTCTGTATTTCTTTCTTTCTTTCCCGTTTTTCCTCTTCTAGTTTTCCTCACACTTACCAAAGACCAGTTTGCAAAAGAAATCCGCAATCCACTGCTTTGTTTTCTTCACAGGCTGTGATTGTTCAAAACAGAATGAAGCGTCAGATTACAGTACAGCATGTTGACTGTATTCCGACAGATTCTAGTATCATTTCAAAGCGAGGAGGTGTGGACATAAATCATGCATCGGTCAACAGACGGACATCATTCAGTTTAAGACACCGCTTGTTCCTTTGACATTTTGAAAAAAAAACGTAGAATTAGACAAACTGCATCCTACTAAATCTTGTCGTATGTGTCTTCGTGTTATTCAGTTTATGCTCTGACATTTTCAATCTAAGGTTCAGCTGTTTCCAACTACATGGAAGACGCCCGTCCAGTTGATATGTACACGTAAATAATTTATAAGTCATATTAATAACACCCCCCCCCCCCCTCTCGTGGGGATGCCGGGGGATCTTCCAGTATAAATAATGTCCCCGCCTTCTGGAAATTCTGTGCAAAGAAATGTCTTTTCTGTCACTCTCTTTGTTTCTGCCTCGTTCCTTTGCTTTCTGTCATTTCTTCCTATCATTTTCTGTCTTGCTGGTCCATTCACCTGTATGTGTTCGATAAAGTCTTATGCACTTTCTCTTTAGGAGTAATAATTGGGTACATGTATAAGCGCATTTTTTGGTTCTAGGGAAGTGAGATATGCGGAAGCAATTTTAGGTAATTTAGGCCCGTTTTTATGTATGTTTTAATGTCCTTACTTATGTTTAAATTTGTATTCAGGTGTGTTTTTTAAATCCCTTGTGCGATAAATTGGACGAAATGGTCAACTCCAGGGCATCTCCTTAGATTAATAATAATAATAATAATTACAATATTTATATAGCGCAAAATCTTGATAAAATCAAATCTAAGCGCTGAAGCAGACACACACGCAGGCACGCACGCTCGCACACACACGCACGCACACATACAGACACACACACACACACACACACACACCCACACACACGCATGGCTATAAATGGGGAGAAAGAATAAAAGCAATAAAAGCAAGAATAAAAGCAATGGAAAATTATAGAGAGCATAGCATACAATTATATATTATAACCATGTGATTCCCTCCGAGCGGAGACAGGCTGCAGAGGGGAGGGTTGAGTGAGGTTAGGATTTTATGCAGGAGAGAAAAGGTGAGTTTTGAGAGCGGACTTGAAGGAGACAAAAGTAGGTTGCTGACGGACTGAGAGAGGAAGTTTGTTCCAGGAGAGTGGACCAGAAACAGAGAAGGCTCGTGGACCATAGGTATTGAGCTTAGTGCGTGGAAAGCGAAGAGTCAGAGGATCAGAGGCAGAGCGGAGGGTACGTGAGGGAACATAGATCTCAAGTAGGCTTGACAGGTAATCGGGGGCTGCGTTATTGAGGCTTTTGTAGCACATGGTGTCTAGTTTGTACTGTATGCGCTTTGATACAGGGAGCCAGTGAAGTTGTGCCAGGAGAGGAGATATGTGGTCAGCTTTTTTCTTTTTGAGTACAAGGCGTGCAGCATTGTTTTGAATGCGCTGTAGGATGTGAATGGTGGAGGCAGGAAGACCAGACAGGAGTGAATTGCAATAGTCAATGCGAGACATTATGAAGGAGAGAACGAGTTTTGCAGTTGTTTCGACAGAGAGATACTTCCTGATCAGCTTTATACGATGGAGATGATAGTAGCAGGATCTGGCAGTTTGAGAAACAAAGTTGTTCATGGAGAGGGTAGAGTCAATGCAGACACCAAGGTTTTTAGCTGAATCAGAAATTGGGACTGATGTGTTACATAATGGGAGAGAAAGAGGAGGCAGCTGAGAAAGTTTCTGACGGGTGCCAATGAGGATACCTTCTGTTTTGTCGTCATTAAGCTGAAGTCTATTGTGTGTCATCCAGTTCTTAATGTCCGAGTAACACTCAGTGGTGCGAGTCAACAGGCGCTGTATATTATCAGGTGAGTCACTGTCTTGAAGTTGGGTGTCATCAGCATAGAAGTGGTGTTTTATAGAATGGGAGTTGGTGATGGTGGACAGGGGGGAGGTGTAAAGAGTGAAAAGAACAGGGCCAAGGACAGATCCTTGTGGAACACCACAGGTCAGGTATGCAGGTTGAGAGTAAGTGCCATTGATGAGAACGGTTTGTTTTCTGTTTGATAGGTATGAAGTGAACCAAGACAGAGCAATGTCAGAGATGCCAAAAGTATGATGAAGTCTAGAAAGGAGAATACCATGATCAATGGTATCAAAGGCTGCAGA
>JAPXFY010000014.1:18508314-18510814 GCA_030674185.1 Monoplex corrugatus | reverse complement strand
CATACACATATACACACGCACACACACACAGACTACAACACGCGCGCAGCGCGCGCGCACACACACATATACATATACACACGCACGCACACAGACTACACACACACACACACACACACACACAGAGGCACGTACACACACATTCACACACACAATCCCATATACACACGCATGCACGAACACACACACGCACGCACGAACACACACACACTCACACACACACACGCACGCACACGCACAACACACGCACACACACACACCAGCGCGCGCGTGCACACACACACACATATGTCAACATGCTGACTGTATGTCTTTAATATCATTCATATGTCCAACAGTTGCTACCTTAATGTCATCTTTGCATGTTGTTCTTTCCGTAGTTAAAGGCTGTGTCACACGTAAAATACGACAGTCTTTCTATAACAAAATCAACTTCACAACAGCCTGCATCTGGAGTGTCATCATTGTCAAACCGTTGACGAAAACAATAATTAATGTTATCTCTTCGTGTTTTATGGCACGTTCTAAATTCTCCCGACACATGACACTTTGCACTTCATCTATACGAAAAACAAATTATAGCAAAATTCATTAAAAGAGATGTATTGGCAGGTAAGAAAACATAGTTTGGGCTGTTAAAATGCTAATCACGTAACTCAGAGGGTGTTAATGCGGGATTTCATAGAGGTTTGTTTCGTATAAAGCGTGTGGTGTGGTGTGGTGTGGTGTTGTGTGTGTGTGTGTGTGTGTGTGTGTGTGTGTGTGTGTGTGTGTGTGTGTGTGTGTGTGGATGTCTGTGAGTGTGTGTGTGTGTGTGGATGTCTGTGCGTGTGTCTGTGTGTGTATCTGTGTGTGTATGTGTATGATATTGAGAACGGGGATGATAGTGATGATGCCGTGGAATTCCATTTCGGATTGACAACATGTACTGTATATTTCTTTTTATTAATACGTCCTTGCGTCAAGCAGGCCCCAGAAATGCACACACCTGCGGTGTCGGTCAGGATATCTACAAAGAGGATGAGACTCGACTGTGTGGTCCCTACAAACCCATAGCACACTCAGCTCTGGTTAGGAACCGGTCGGAATCGAAACATTCCACTTTTTTTTTTAAAAGTCTCATTAAGTTTTGAAACCATGACTTCTCAGTCAGTATTTTTTTTTTTACGGTAACCGCTTTGTCACGCTGATAAAAAGCCCAACAGTTGTCTTGCATTAAACGCTTGATGTTTACCTGGGTGCAGCTTGTCCTGTGAAAAGGAAAACGTTCATCTCGCCCCGCCTTATTCTTACTAGTATTGAAAGATGGTTGATTTCTCAGCGCTGTCAGGAATGTTTGTGTTGCAGGCTTGTTGGTTTGTTAACACCCGATTGTATAAATTGTTGAAGGCTTAAAGGCTTGTTAAATCGTGAACAACTGACTTGAAGGCTTGTTGAATGGTTAACGACTGACGGAATAGATTTTTGAAGAACTGCTGATTTCTCAGAGCCGTCAGGCCTTCTATGTTGAAGGCTTCTTTAAAGTGCGCACGACTACTTGAAGGCCTGTTCGCTTGTTAACAACTGGCTGTGTAGATTGTTGACTTGTTAACAACTGTGTAGATTGTTGACTTGTTAATAACTGTGTAGATTGTTGACTTGTTAACAACTGTGTAGATTGTTGACTTGTTAACAACTGTGTATATTGTTGACTTTTTATGTTGCCTTGTTAACAACTGTGTAGATTGTTGACTTTTTATGTTGACTTGTTAACAACTGTGTAGATTGTTGACTTTTTATGTTGACTTGTTAACAACTGTGTAGATTTTTGACTTTTTATGTTGACTTGTTAACAACTGTGTAGATGTTAAATTGTTAACAACTGACCATGTAGATTGTTGAACTGTTAACAACTGTTAAGATTGTTGAGTTGTTGACAACTGACTTGAAGGCTTGTTGAATGGTTACAGCCTGACTGTATAGATTATTGAGGAACGGCTGATTTCTCAGGGCAGAAAGGCATTTCATGTTGAGGCTCGGTGAATTGTTGACAACTGACATTAGATGTGAATCAAAGTGACTGCCTGGGGTCCAGCAAACGGGAACCAGAAAGACACAGAAAGAACAATTAGAATGCGAATTTGATCCACCAAAACAATACAGGTCGAATTCCGTCCAACTAGCTTTTGCCAAGCGTATACTAAAAGACAACAAAGAAATAATGCACACCACTTAGCAGAACAACAACAACAGCAAGAACAACAAAACAAAAACCAAAAAACAACAACAACAACGAAACAGTATACAGCTTCCTGAAGGTGGCATTGAACACGACAAAATGACCATAGATTATTGATGGTTTCTTTGTGCTGTCAGGCCTGTTTGTGTTGAAGGCTTGTTTAATTGTTAACGACTGACTATAGATTATTGAAGGACGGATGGTTTCTTTGTGCTGTCAGGTCTGTTTGTGTTGAAGGCTTGTTCAATTAACGACTGACTATAGATTATTGAAGGACGGATG
>JAPXFY010000014.1:18493314-18503314 GCA_030674185.1 Monoplex corrugatus | reverse complement strand
TGTCTGTCTGTGTCTTTCTGTCTGTCTGTCTGTCTGTCTGTCTCTCTCTCTCTCTCTCTCTCTCTCTCTCTCTCTCTTTTCTATCTGTCTCTGTCTGTCTCTGCCTGTCTCTGTTTCTGTCTCTGTATTATGTCTGTCTGTTTGTCTATCTGTCTGTCTGTCTGTCTGTCAGTCTGCCTCTCTCTCGATGAGGTCATTGTGACATTCATTTAAATACCTTTGCATGATTTTTACCGCAAAGCTTTGCCTTGATATATACCCTTGATAGAAGAACGCAAACAAGGCAAAAGAAGAGTTATTAAATTGCAAAGACTTGCAGTGTCCGATATATTAACATATTTCAAATTATTTGATACCCAAACTGATTATTTTTGCCTCTAAATTTTGGGGCCTACACGAAATTTACCCTATTGAGAAAGTCCATATTTAGCTATGAAAAGGGTTGGTGTTCAGTTGTATGCCATAAAGAAATTCACGTACAGAGGAACTATATTTTCTTTGTATAAGAACGTCTGTTAAGCGCATAAAATACTAGTTAAAACTTTCTATATAACGAATAGGCAGACTATATAAAATGTTAATATGACAAAATCATTCCGGAAAATTTACCTGGGTGTCATAAGCAAAGAAAACACAAAGTGAAAATGGTTTTGTTATTGTCTGGTTGAACCAACGCGTTGGTTTTGAAAGGCTTTGTATTGATGAATTTAAAGACAACTTCAGTGCTAATCTTAAACGAAACTGACATGGAAAGCAGTGCAAAGTATATTTTCCAACTTTAGAGATGTATTTCAGCCAGAAAAAAATCTTATGAACGTTACAAACAAATGCTTAAAAGATTCTCTTGCAAAGTTTAGATTTATCATATACAGGGTTCGTGGATTTAAAAGTGATACTGAGTGATGTTTTTCAACAGAAAATACTGAGAATGTGTCTGTCGGGTGTATAACACTGTACACGACTGTTGACGTTGTCTTCAGGTGTATATCACTGTATATGCCTGTGATGAAATGTCCTTCAGGTGTATAACTCTACATGTCTGTGATGACATGTCCTTCAAGTGTATAACACTATATGTCAATGATAACGTGTCCACCAGGTGTATAATTCTACATGTCTGTGATGACATGTCCTTCAAGTGTATAACACTATATGTCAATGATAACGTGTCCACCAGGTGTATAATTCTACATGTCTGTGATGACATGTCCTTCAGGTGTATAACTCTACATGTCTGTGATGACATGTCCTTCAGGTGTATAACTCTACATGTCTGTGATGACATGTCCTTCAAGTGTATAACTCTACATGTCTGTGATGACATGTCCTTCAAGTGTATAACACTATATGTCAATGATAACGTGTCCACCAGGTGTATAACTCTACATGTCTGTGATGACATGTCCTTCAGGTGTATAACTCTACATGTCTGTGATGACATGTCCTTCAAGTGTATAACTCTACATGTCTGTGATGACATGTCCTTCAAGTGTATAACACTAATGTCTGATACGTGTCCACAGTGTATAACTCTACATGTCTGTGATGACGTGTCCACCAGGTGTATAACTCTACATGTCTGTGATGACGTGTCCACCAGGTGTATAACTCTACATGTCTGTGATGACATGTCCACCAGGTGTATAACTCTACATGTCTGTGATGACATGTCCTTCAAGAGTATAACACTATATGTCAATGATAACGTGTCCACCAGGTGTATAACTCTACATGTCTGTGATGACATGTCCTTCAGGTGTATAACTCTACATGTCTGTGATGACATGTCCTTCAAGTGTATAACACTATATGTCAATGATAACGTGTCCACCAGGTGTATAACTCTACATGTCTGTGATGACATGTCCTTCAGGTGTATAACTCTACATGTCTGTGATGACATGTCCTTCAAGTGTATAACACTATATGACTGTGATGACGTGTCCTTCAGGTGTATAACTCTACATGTCTGTGATGACATGTCCTTCAAGTGTATAACACTATATGACTGTGATGAAATGTCCTTCAGGTGTATAACTCTACATGTCTGTGATGACATGTCCTTCAAGTGTATAACACTATATGTCAATGATAACGTGTCCACCAGGTGTATAACTCTACATGTCTGTGATGACATGTCCTTCAGGTGTATAACACTATATGTCAATGATAACGTGTCCACCAGGTGTATAACTCTACATGTCTGTGATGACATGTCCTTCAGGTGTATAACACTATATGTCAATGATAACGTGTCCACCAGGTGTATAATTCTACATGTCTGTGATGACATGTCCTTCAGGTGTATAACACCGTATGTCTCTGATGACATGTCCTTCAAGTGTATAACACTATATGTCAATGATAACGTGTCCACCAGGTGTATAACACCGTATGTCTCTGATGACATGTCCTTCAAGTGTATAACACTATATGTCAATGATAACGTGTCCACCAGGTGTATAACACCGTATGTCTCTGATGACATGTCCTTCAAGTGTATAACACTATATGACTGTGATGACGTGTCCTTCAAGTGTATAACACTATATGTCAATGATAACGTGTCCACCAGGTGTATAACTCTACATGTCTGTGATGACATGTCCTTCAAGTGTATAACACTATATGTCAATGATAACGTGTCCACCAGGTGTATAACTCTACATGTCTGTGATGACATGTCCTTCAGGTGTATAACACCGTATGTCTCTGATGACGTGTCCTTCAAGTGTATAACACTATTGTCAATGATAACGTGTCCACCAGGTGTATAACACCGTATGTCTCTGATGACGTGTCCTTCAAGTGTATAACACTATATGTCAATGATAACGTGTCCACCAGGTGTATAACACCGTATGTCTCTGATGACGTGTCCTTCAAGTGTATAACACTATATGACTGTGATGACGTGTCCTTCAAGTGTATAACACTTTAATGTTTCTGATGACTGTCCTTTAGGTGTATAACACTATATGTCTGTGATGACGTGTCCTTCAGGTGTATAACTCTATATGTCTCTGATGACGTGTCCTTAAGGTGTATAACTCTATATGACTGTGATGACGTGTCGTTCAGGTGTATATAACACTATATGTCTATTATGACGTGTCCTGCAGGTGTATTTAACACTATATGACTGTGATGACGTGTCCTTCAGGTGTATATAACACTATATGTCTGTGATGACGTGTCCTGCAGGTGTATAACACTATATGACTGTGATGACGTGTCCTTCAGGTGTATAACACTATATGTCTGTGATGACGTGTCCTGCAGGTGTATAACACTATATGACTGTGATGACGTGTCTTTCAGGTGTATAACACTATACGTCTGTGATAGGTGTCTTTCAGGTGTATATAACACTATATGACTGTGATGACGTGTCTTTCAGGTGTATATAACACTATATGACTGTGATGACGTGTCTTTCAGGTGTATATAACACTATATGATTGTGATGACGTGTCCTTCAGGTGTATAACACTATATGACTGTGATGATGTGTCCTTGATGTGTCCTTCAGGTGACCGTTGTGAGTCGGATGAGGACATCAACGTGGACATCTCTGACGTGTCAGACAACGAAGACGTCGTCAACACCGCCACCACCCTCACCCACACCCCTACCGCTCCCATCACCACCGCCACCACCACCAAGCACAGCCCCCAATCCTCCTCCTCTCTCTCCTCCACCTCCTCCTCCGGCCTGTCCCCCTTCCCCACTACCCCGCCCTTTCACCCTTCCTTCATCCCCAGACCCGGACCCATGCCGGAGTTTGGGCTGACCCGGGTGGTGGCCCCGCACCCCATGCTGAACGGTATGCAGTCTCACCCATCTGCCCTGCCTGCAGACCTGGCCTCCGCTGCCCTCACCTCGTCCTCAGCCTTATCCAACGGGTTGGATTCTCACGGTTCTTCACTGCCCAGAGACCTGGCGAGCTCCTTGGCTCTGAAAGGGTCCACAACCTTATCAAACGAATCGCAAGTCTCCACACTGCCACCCAAATCCAGCTCTTCAGGTCACGGTGGTGGGTCTTCTCCTGCCACGTCGTCCAAGCCCAAGATCTGGTCCATCTCTGAGATCATCCACACGGACAGTCCCTCGCCCTCTGCAGCGCCCTCACGGCCCCCTGCCAGCTGTGGTGAAGATGCTCAAGTTGTGAACGCCTCTCACAAACTGCTCATCCCACAGGACCTCCCGCCCCCTTTGGCCACACACAGGCCGGACTTCCTCTCCCACAGACAGGAGTTTCTGTCCCACAGGCAGGGGCAGGAATATTTGTCCCACAAACTGGTCTCCCCTTTCAGGACTCTGGAATCGCCGGAAGTGAGGCTGGCTTCCCGTCAGGCCTCAGCCTTTCTAGTTCCGGGCGTGCACGCGGGCTGGGGAGCGCCCTCTGTGGGGGCTCTGCGATTGGCCAGCGCCTGTCACATGATGAACGTTGCCAATGGCAACGGGAGTGGGGAGGAAGGAAGTGTAGGAGAGAGAGGAGGTAGTCCAGGCAGTGAAGGGAGTGTCCGGAACAACAGTCCATCCAGGACTAGCAGTCCTCAGACGGAAGCTTTGGACCTGCACACCAAGAAGGAAGATAAAGGTAGAGTCACACGTTGTCACAACTTGCTGCCTTGCCTGGCTGACTGGTTGGTTTAGGGGAATAGTTCACTTTGCTTTGCGTTGCTTTGTATTTTGTTTGTTTGTTTTTGTTTGTTTGCTTTCTGTTGTGTTTTTGTTTGGGTCTTATTCCTCTTCCATTACATCCATTTCTCCTCTTCTGTCTCTGTGAAATTGGTTAATTAATTCATTAATTCGTTTATGTGTTTCTCTCTTTTCTTTCTACTTTTTTTCCCTTTCGTTTCCTGTCTCACTTTTGCACGAGTTTTTTTTGTATTGTCTGGAAGGAGTTGTGTGTCTTTCTGGTTTGTTTCATTATTCTTTTCTTGTCTTTTGTTACTGTGTGTGTGTGTTTGATTGCTTAGTTGCTTGGTTGTTTTTCTGAGACATTTGTTTGGGTGAGAGGTGGGGTGTATACACGCATCTCCTCTCCCCTCTCTATCTGTCTCTCGTTTAACCTGAAAAAAAACCAATGATAGGACAGGTATTCTGTAGACTGCTGCAAAGTTCAAATAAAACCTTACGTTATGGAAAAATACAAACGATGAATATTTGATAATGATGATGATGATATTGATGATTGATGATGATGATGAGATGATGACGACGACGACGACGACGACGACGATGACGACGACGACGACGACGATGATTATGGAAGAAAAAAGATGGTGACGACACTGATCATGTTGATGAGATGATGGTATCTGGCAATAATGATCATCGTAAACATCATGATTTGTTGTAAATTTTAAAAACAGCGAAAATTCCACCTTTGCTTTTCTGCCTGGATTTTCTTTTCTTTTCTTTCTTTTTTTTTTTAATTCTTTTTCTTTCTCTTTTTTCTTTTTTTTTAATAACTGTTGATGGTCGGAAAGACTGAATGTAAAATTTCTTCGATATTGAAAGTAGCTTGATTCAGCCTGAGCCTTGGCATATGTCCACATCTTTGTCTTTGAATGTCTGTTTCTGCTTACATCGCTCTCTGTCTGCCTGTTTGTCTGCCCGTCTGGTCCGTCTAGAAGATTGTTGCAGATGCAGATGTTCGTGTGTCATTTTGTGTCAATGTGGATGATACTCGTATGTTTGGGTTCAATTTTTCTTTCTTTTGCACATCTTGGATATCCGGGGGTTCTTTCAGTATGAATTGTATCCCCTCCTTATAGAAATTATGTGCTAGTATGTCCTCTTTTCTGTATCTTTCTTTGTTTCTGCCTTATTCCTTTGCTTTCTGTCATCTCCTCCTATCATTTTCTCCTTGCTGGTCATTCACCTGTATGTGTTCGATAAGTCTTATGTACCTTTTCTTAGGATTGATAATTGGGTACATGTATTAAGTGCATTTTTGGCTCTAGGAAGGTGAGATATGCGGAAGCAATTTATTAGGTAATTTATGTTCAAGTGTGTTTTTTAAATCCCTGTGCGATGAATTGGATGGAGTGGTCAACGCCAGGGGCATGTCCTTAGATTATGTGCGCGAATGCATTGATATGTGTACTTAATTTTCTTCTCTTTTTTTTTTCCTGTTGAAGTATTGTATGTTTTGAAGCGGTTATAGACCTGATATGGCTCTACGTAGTCGGCTGGGCTTTAAACAACAGTAACAACAGTCTGGATGAATAAAAAAAAAGAAAACAATAACAAAACCGGAATTTGAAATTGACGTCATTGCGTTTGAAAACAACCGAGAGAGTGATATCTCTCTTCCGTAGCATCCTACGTCGCAATCATTCTCAGGGCAGAAAGAAAGAAAGAAAGAAAGAAGAGGAACTGTTGAAAAGACAAGTATTACTGTTAGAAGCAAAATAAAAAGCTGTAGAAATGTTACCCAGTCCTACGCTACAATATCTTTATTTCATTCATTCATGCATTCATTCATTCATTCATTCATTCATTCATTCATTCATTCATTTATTCATTCATGCATTCATTCATTTATTCATGTATTTATCTACTTACTTATTTCTTTATTTCTCTATTTGTATGTAGTATACTTATGTTACAAAGCTGTTGTGTTCCTTCGCTGTTAATTCATTGAATAGTTATGTGTTGTAGACAGCAGACCTTTCAGTCATTGTGTGTAGAAAATTATTACTGTCTCATTTCGACAGTCTTCAGTATAAATCAGCACCCCCACTACCACCAACAACAACAACAATAATAACAATGATAGTAATAATAATGATGATGATGATGATGATGATGATGATGATGATGATGATGATAGCAATAATAATAATGATAATAATGATAGTGATGATGATGATACTAAAATGATAATAATAATGATAATAATAATAACAACAAAAACAACAGCACCAGCACCAGCATTAGCAGTAGTAGTAGAGTAGTAGTAGCAGTAGTAGTCGTAGTAGTAGTAGTATAGTAATGGTAGTAGTGAAAATAACGACAAGAAGAAGACGAAGAAGAATAGTAGTGATATTAGTGATAATGCTGTTGCTGCTGCTGCTGCTGCTACTGCTAACAACAACAAGGACAACAACAACAATAATAATAATAATAATGATAACAATAACAATAATAATGATAATAATAATAATAAACAATAATGATAATAACTACAATAACACTAACAACTGTAGTATTGTTAATGATATACGGGTAATAATAATGATAGTGATAACGATAATGATAATAAAAAGAACGATGATGATTCATAACAAATCATAATAACACTACTACTGCTACTACTACTACTGTACTATTACTACTAGTACCACCACCACCACCACCACCGCTACTACTACTACTACTACTGCTGCTGCTACTATTACTGCTGAAAATAGTAATGATGATGATGAATATGATAAGAACAAATAACAGCAACAGGAATCACGATAATTCAACAGCACACGTTCTGCATAAGCTGAAAGCAAAATAGATGATGTAGCAGCAATATAAAAATAAACAAACGAATAAATAAATAAATAAATAAATAAAATAGCAAATAAATGAATGAACAAATAATTACATAAATGACAAGTAAATAAAATAAATAAAATTCTTAAAACGAACGAAGAAAAAATATTTAAAAATCAAAATAATGTTCTTTAAAAAAAATGAAGAAAAATATTTAATCCAACAATTAAACACACACAGAGAGAGAGAGAGAGAGAGAGAGAGAGAGAGAGAGAGAGAGAGAGAGAGAGAGAGAGAGAGAGAGCAAATATGAGAGACAGTATGAGAAAAATGCCACAAAATGTACAAAAAGCAAAAAAAAAAAAAAAAAAAAAAAACCAGAAACGAAACAGAGCGAAAAGTTCTCCAAAAAGTAAAATGTGGAAATAAACAAATGAACACGAAAATAAGGAAAGTGGGGTGAGGGAGGAAGGGGAAAGGTGGTAGTGGTGAGTGTACGTGGATATAGGACAGTATATTATAAGAGACTGAGAGGATTTACCGATAATCATTACATCAGTCACACCGAGACACCAGCACTTTATCTCACTACTTGTCACACACACCAGTCTGTTTGCTTGCACACAGCATCGCTCCCCCCCCCCGCCCCGAACCACCCACCCACCCACCCACCCACACACACACACACACACACACACACACACACACACACACACACACACACACACACACACTTATCATCTTCATCATCCTAGTCGTCGTCATCATCATCTTCGTCAAACAAGAAGGAGTGGCTGATAATCATCACGTCAGTCACATCAGGACGCCAACACTCTACCCCACTTCCTGCTGCCACATACATCAACATCATCATCATCATCGTCATCATCATCATCATCATCATCATCATCATCATCATCATCATCATCATCATCATCTGTCAGAAGGAGTGACCGATAATCATAAAAGTTACATCAAGACGTCAACACTCTATACCCCACTGCCTGCCACCACATACACCACTCTGTTGGCCTGCACACGATGCCCTCCCTCTCTGCCGCATGCGCGCGCGCACACACACACACACACACACAGAGTCACAAACATACACACACACGCACGCACGCACTCGCACACACACACACACGCACGCACACACACACACACACACACACACACACACACACACACACACACACACACACACACACACACACACACACACACACTCACACCCCACCACCACACACTCGGACACTTGGCAGCATAAGTTTCTAATATCCTACAACATAATCATTTTAAAATTACGGTGAAATACTCTATACATGTAGTTGGATTTCAAGCTATCGTGAATTTACTTATTTACTTATCTAATCTTTCAGGTGTTTGTTTGTTTGTTTGTTTGTTTGTTTCGTTTAGTTGTGGAGATCAGTATGTTCGAAATAATAATAATACTGGGTCTTTCTTTCCTCCCACACCCAGCACTACATGTACTTGGAAGTTTGTGTGGTTGTCTCGATTAGCACTTTCTGATATTGGGCCTGTCTTCTTCACCACACTCAGTACTACTTTGTGTTGTTGTCCAGATTAGCATGTTCTGTTATTGGGCCTTCGGTTCCCACTTACCCAGCACTACTTTGTGTTGTTTTCGAGAGTAGCACATTGGGCCAGTCTTCCCCCACCCCCCACCCCCACACACGCTCACACCCAGCACAGCTTTAGATATATATTATGGTTGTCAAGATTAGCACATTCTAATAATGGGCCATTCTTTTTCTCCACTAATCCGCCATTCTTTTTCTTCACGTCCAGCACTAGTTTGTGTTGTTGTCGAGATTAGCACTTCCTGATATTGAGCCTTTCTTTTTTTCTTTTTTTTTTTCTCCTTTTCTCTAACACACCAGCATTACTTTAAGTTTGTGTTGTTGTCGAGATTAGCACTTCCTGATATTGAGCCTTTCTTTTTTTCTTTTTTTTTTTCTCCTTTTCTCTAACACACCCAGCATTACTTTAAGTTTGTGTTGTTGTCGAGATTAGCACTTCCTGATATTGAGCCTTTCTTTTTTTCTTTTTTTTTTCTCCTTTTCTCTAACACACCCAGCATTACTTTAAGTTTGTGTTGTTGTCGAGATTAGCACTTCCTGATATTGAGCCTTTCTTTTTTTCTTTTTTTTTTTCTCCTTTTCTCTAACACACCCAGCATTACTTTAAGTTTGTGTTGTTGTCGAGATTAGCACTTCCTGATATTGAGCCTTTCTTTTTTTCTTTTTTTTTTCTCCTTTTCTCTAACACACCCAGCATTACTTTAAGTTTGTGTTGTTGTCGAGATTAGCACTTCCTGATATTGAGCCTTTCTTTTTTTCTTTTTTTTTTCTCCTTTTCTCTAACACACCCAGCATTACTTTAAGTTTGTGTTGTTGTCGAGATTAGCACTTCCTGATATTGAGCCTTTCTTTTTTTTTTTTTTTTTTTTTTCCTTTTCTCTAACACACCCAGCATT
>JAPXFY010000014.1:18475814-18488314 GCA_030674185.1 Monoplex corrugatus | reverse complement strand
ACAGTACATGGAGTTGGTCTCCATTCAACCACAAAAGAGACAGGCTGCAATCGTTACAACTGCGGTATAGTATAGGCAGTTTCATTCCCTGCTGTATAGTCCGATTAGCCAAAAAGAATGTGTTCGGGAAATTTTTCTTCCAGATTGTTATTATTATTATTGTTGGTGGTGGTGGTGTTATTGCTGTTGTTGTTTTATTGTTGTTGTTGATTTCGTTATTATTATAATTGTTGTTATGATGATGATCATCATCATCATCATCATCAACATCATCATCATTACTATTATTAATATTATAACAATAATTATCATCATCATCATCATCATCGTTACTATTATTATTAATATTATAACAATAATTATCATCATCATCATCATCGTCATCGTCGTCATCCTCCTCCTCATCCTCATCATCATCATCACCACTATTATTATTATTAGTGTTCTTATCATCATCATTGTCATCGTTATCATCATCATCATCATCATTGTTATTATTATTATCATTATTATCATTATCATTATTATTATTATTATTGTCATTATTATTATTATTTAGTTACTGAATTATTTCGTACGTTTTTCACCTTTCTTTTTCCTTCCTCCGCCCCCACCTGCTTTTATCCATTTATTTTATTTATTTGTTTGTTTGTTTGTTTGTTTGTTTGTTTATTTGTTTGTTTGTTTGTTTGTTTGTTTGTTCGTTCGTTCGTTCGTTCGTTTGTTTGTTTGTTTGTTTTTTTCTTTCTTTCTTTCTTTCTTTGTTCTGCTGCCACTTCTCACTCTGTGTTATGTTTTAATGTGTTGATCATGGTGTGCTGTTATAGTGTGGTGGGTTGTGGTCTGGTCTGATGTGATGTGCCGTGGTGTCATGTTGTTTTGTCTTTTGTTTTTCAAGGACCCGTGCAGGGAATAAGGAAAAAAACATGGAAACACGGAAAACAACAGACAAATCATTCATGTCATTTTCCAAGAAAGAAGCCAAGGACACTACAGTTAATATCTGCAATCGAGAATCAGACTAAACAAACATTAAAAGAAAAGTAATAAAAGTTAGAAAATAAAAGTAATGAAGGATAAAAAAAAAAAAAGCGAACATTGAAATTTGAAACAAAAAGTAAAGTACAGACAGAAAACAAAAGGTCAAAAAGTTTGTTTTTTTTAATTTTTAAAAAAGGAGGAAAAAAATCTGATTTAGAGTCTGGAGTTTGTTCAAAATGGATTTATCGCGCTCAAAAAGTGCCATACGGGCTCCACCCAAATCTGTCAGTAGTTATCTGGCAAATTCCTTGAGCCTGTGCAAAACCTTGTGCGTTGGCAAGATCTTGAAATGGACAAAGAAGAACAGGACCAATGAAACACTGACACCACCAGAATGAGTGGAGCATTAAGACTGGCAGCTAACCAGCCAACTTGTGCCCACTGCACAAGTTTCTCTTGTGGGGGATGAGGGTTAACCTGGGGACATGAATCTTGAGTCCATGGTTCTATGAAAAGAGCCAGCCAGCCAGCCCACGGTTAAAACTGTGGCCCGCCTCAGGGTGGAACCCATGACCCATGCTTTATGAGCGTGGAGCTCTAACCAGCCGAGCCACCAGGGCCATGAAGGAATGCAGTTCAGTTCATATTGCTTATAACCCAGCCGACTACTAGAGCCATATCAGGGCTAACACCACGTCAAAAAACAACCCGTTGAGATAAAAGACAACAGTTAAAAAACCATCATCATCATCATCAAGTGTCTTGCCACATGGCGCTGGCGATCATGGCCCTCAATATGTTTCTATCCCTTGTTGCCGCAAGTACATCTTCCACCCACTCTGTCTTCAGCCACTCTGCAAGTCCGTCCAATATTTTTTTCCTGGGTCTACCTGGTGCTCTCTTTCCCTCCACCTTCCCTGTTGTGACCAGGTGCTCCAGTTCCCCTTTCCTCATAAAATTTGCCTGTCTTTTCCTAATCTTCCTTATCAATGATCTTCTTGTGTCTGCCTCCATCAAGACTGTCTCGTTTGTTTTCTTAGCTGTCCATGGAACTCAACATTCTTCTTAGAAACTACATCTCAGCTGCCTCAATCTTGTTCTGGCTTTGCTTGTTGACTGTCCACGCCTCACAACCGTATAACATTACCGGTTCTATATAACATTCAAGAATTCTCTTCCTGATGTTAGTTGAAAGGCATTTGTTGGTAAGAATATTTTTCATCTCCTTGAATGCTGTTATGGTTTGGCCGATTCTGCTGGTTATTTCTGACGTGCATCTGCCGTCTGGTGAAACCATGCTCACCGTTAACCTTGCATTCTAAAATGCAATTAAAGAAAAAACAGACATAAAATCATATCAGGTGAAATCTCTTGATCTCTTGTAAAAACTGCAAAATTGCATCAGGAGGGATGTCTCGAAAGAGGTTCTTTAAGGAATCTGCCTTGTGGCGCTTTTGTCTTACATCGTACAAGTCCAGCAATTGAGGAGATGTCTGATGCTCAATGACTCGTCACACGGTATACACCATGGTGCCTCATGAAGGAATGCAGTGTGAAATGAATCGGGTATGACTACAGAACAATGACAGTTACACTAACTGCCCGTTGATCTTGTTGTTGTTGTTGTTATTGTTGTTTAAAGCCCAGCCGACTGCGTAGAGCCATATCGGGGTTATATCCGCTTCAAAACATACAAAACTTCAACAGGAAAAAAAAAGGAAAAGAAAATTAAAAACACACATCAGTGCATTCGCGCACATAATCTTAGTGTGCCCCTGGCGTTGACCACTCTTGTCCAATTTATCGCACAGGGGATTTAAAAACATCTGAATACAAATTTAACATACCTAATGGCACTAAAACATTACAAAAACAGGCAGAAATTTTCTAAAACTGCTTCCGCATATCTCATCTCCCAGGAACCAAAATGCACTTAATACATGTACCAAATTATCAATCCTAAGAAAACATATGTAAGACTTTATCGAACACATACAGGTGAAAGGACCAGCAAGGCAGTAAATGATAGGAAGAAATGACAGAAAGCAAAGGAACAAGGCAGAAACAAAGAGAGTGACAGAAAAAATAAAATTTCTAGCACAGAATTTCCATAAGGTGGGGATACTTTTATACTGAAAGAGCCCCCGGCATCCCTACGGGGGTCCTTTGATCTTCTTCTTTCCGTCGCCGTGTACACGGTCATGCAACATCTGGCGACGGGTATGGCGGTTACTGTTCAGTTCCTGTCGGCTGCCATGGAGCTTAGTGGTTAGAGTTGTACTTGGCCACGTCTCCTGTCGTTCAGCATGGTAGACATCACTGCAATGTACGTTCAGCTCTCTCCTGTATGTTCAGATTTCTCCTTCTCTTAACAGCAGGGCCAGGTTGGGGAAGGGTTCAGTTTGAACTTGCGGTCACATGAAGGCGTTGAGCTGGTTGTTGCAACTGTGGAGTCTCATCATTATCACTTGCTGCTCTCAGTGCAGAAGGTAGCAGTCGTCCCTTTCTGTCCACAGATTATGGAATGATTTGTAGTTGATGCTGTTGTCTGGTTGGTCTTCCCAGGCTCTGGTCTTTGATGCCTCGTCTGCAGTCTCGTTGATTACACCAGGACAAAAATGAAGACAGGAAGAAATTGACAACTTCTGTGTAGAATTAGAGACAGTCAAGGCCCAGTGTAAATAACAGGACGTTACAACCATACATGGGAAATTTTATTGCTGAAGTGGGATAAGAAAAAAGTAGACGGCATATTTTGACCTCATGCCTTGGACGCGAAACGAAAGGGGAGAGAAACTTGTCGAGTGAGCACAAGTAAATGAATTTGTAATTAGAGACAATTGGTTTGAGCAACCTAACAGAAGAAAATGGAAACAGATGAATCCAGGGGACAACACAAGAAATCGAATTGAATACATGTACATCCTGACAAATAACATATTTAGAAATGTTTTACTGATAGCAAAAATATTGCCATGCGCAGATTGCAACAGTGATCATAATCCCGTAACTTAGGCTGAAACGAAATAGAAGAAAACAATTCAAAAATAACATCAACTTAGAGCTTGGACTCTTCGGGACAGATGAATCAACTCGTGCAAAATTTAGCGTATCTGTTCACAACACACACACACACACACACACACACACACACACACACACACACACACACACCACACACACACACACATATATATATTATATATATATATATTTGTTATATATATATATATATATATATATATATATATATATATATATATATATATATATATACACCACGACAATGAATAGAAGCAGAAGAAATGACAGAACAAAGAACATAGGTTTTGTAACTAGTGGAACAAAAAATGCAGACGCACAGAAATCTAATAACCAATCATTTGAAAATTGCGTTTTTTTCTTTTTCTCTCCTTTTTTTTTTTTCAATAATTGTGGGTTTTTTCCTTTGCAGATGCAAGCCTCGCATGCACGTGACGTCATGACGCTGTGAAGGAAAGGCCACTTTCCAGGCACCAGGAATGAAAATTACACATTACATATAAAACAGGCCATAGTCAAGGAAAGGCCACTCTCCAGGCACCAGGAATGAAAATCACACATCACATATAAAACAGGCCATAGTCAAGGAAATGCCACTCTCCAGGCACCAGGAATGAAAATCACACATCACATATAGAACAGGCCATAGTCAAGGAAATGCCACTCTCCAGGCACCAGAATGAAAATCACACATCACATATAGAACAGGCCATAGTCAAAGAAAGGCCACTCTCCAGGCACCAGGAATGAAAATCAAACATTACACATAGAACAGGCCATAGTCAAGGAAACGCCACTCTGCAGGACGCCAGGAATGAAAGCCACACATTACACATAAACAGACCATGTCAAGGAAAAGTCACTCTCTAACAATAAATACCAATGTCAAGGGAAGTCACTCTCTAACAATAAATACCACACCCAACAGTAACAGGCCACAGTCACCATGGTACGGAGAACGTGTCGTCGTCAGTAAAGAAAACTACTATGACGAAGAAGAAAATGAACAAGAAAAACCCAGGATGCTGGATGGGACCCAGAGCATCAATCAATGCCTCACCACTCTCCAGACAATCACCTCCCAGCTCCCGACGGCACATGATTAGCCATTTCACCAAGCAAAAAGGGGGACTGTCCATGCAATGCATGACCCATTCGGATCCAGTCATCAAGTTACTTTGTTTACAAACCGAATGTCACGGAGAGGAGATGACAAACCCCGGAACATAGCCACACAACCAGGTCCAGCCCACCAGACTACCAACCAACCAAGAATGTAACTCAGTCATGTTGTGCTGGGGTTGTGGTGTTGTAGTTTGAACAATGTGTGCTGACTACTCAATACTGAGGGCTGTTTGTCGACGACTCACGCTCGTCCTGTGATGTTCTTGTAAAGGCCAGAGTCTCTGGGACATCAGACAGGTAACAGGTGATGACTGCCAGGAGGGCTGGTGGAGAACAAGCCTGACTGGAAGCAGCGTGGCGGAGGACTAAGGCAAAAATTGCAACAGGTCAGATCGCTTACAGCTGTACTTATACTCCACTGGTATCTGCTTAACCCTCTGCACTTCGTGGACTGTGTGGCCCGGTGGGTTACACCAGGGAATCCAGAGGCCTTGAGTTCGATCCCCAGTTGGACAAGGATTTTCTATCCCTACCCTTCCCCTCCGTCAGACCTTGAGTGCTGGTCTGGGTGCTAGTCTTTCAGACCAAACGATGAACACAGGTCCAGTGTTCAGCATAAGGCATGTACAAGATCTTATATCGACTTAAGAGTTGTCCCTGACGACTGTCTGTAGAAACATTCCGCTTTCATTGGAGAAAAATACACGCAGACGGGGAAATAAAGTTGTTGCTGTGCGATAGTGGTGTGCTTATCCAGGGGAAAGCAACCTGTATTTCACGAAGATAATTATGCTGTGACAAAATAAAATTAAACAAAATCGAACAAAATAATAAAATAACCCAATCTATAATCCATTTTAAGTCTAGTGGAATAATACAACACATCAAGATTGTTCACAGATATAACCTGCAGTGTATTAACCACCACCAACACCTCTCTCTCTCTCTCTTTCTCTTCTCTCTCTCCTCTCTCTCTCTCTCTCTCTCTCTCTCTCTCTCTCTCTCTCTCTCTCTCTCTCTCTCTCTCTCTCTCTCTCCTCTCTGAAGCCTTCCGTCTTAGCTGTCTGTTCATTCCCATCTCTGTCCCTGTACTCTGTCTCTGTATTGTGTGGATATTAGTCAAGTTAAAAGCAGACAGTTGCTTTACTTAAAAGGACAAGTCCTACGTGTTTGTTATAAATAGCATACAACTTTCATGAACACCTGTGGACTGATGAGTGCCATTCTACTGGACCCCAAGCATTGCAAACAGGAAGACTGTATGAAATCCTTATTATCATTTTGTTTTTTTTACTAAATCCTGTGTGAATCTTTTCTATGACTGTGTTCTTTTGTGACCAGCGTGTTCCCCACCACATGTTGAGACAGTGTCCAACGTCATTGGTTTTGTGGTCAAACTTAACAAAGTGTCCCACGTCACTGGTTGTGTGGTTAGACTCAACACAGTGTCTTACGTCGATCACTGGTATTGTGGTCAATGACAGCACACGTTCCCAGCCTGACTGAACTACTACAAATGACGTTGAGAGTGCAGAGAGAGCATGAACTTACTGGTAACTTTTTTTTTTCTTTTTTGATCGTGGCTGACTTACACAGAAAGTCAAGATGAGAAAGCAGAGATGAGAGAGCAATAAACGTGCTGCGTTGAATGTTAATAGCACAAGCACTGTCACCACCTTCATCCTGCCCTTGTTGTACACAGTAGTCATCCTTTAACGCTACCCTCTTCTGTATTGAAAACGTGTGTGTTTGTGTGTGTGAGAGAGAGAAGAGACAGAGACAGAGACAGAGAGCACAAAGAGCGAAAGAGACAGAGAAGAGAGGACCGGGAGAGAAAACAGGAGGGGCAGAGATAAACAGAGACAGAGAGAAGACACCAGGGACTCAGAGCAGGAAAGCACAAAGATCGTCCCTTTGAATAAGAGAGAGGACGGTCGTGTGGTGATGTATAACTACTATGAGAGCACGCTAGATAACCAGGCTGTATAGTCAATCCCCACTGGATTTCCATTCACTGCAGCTGTGTAACGCATTACTACAGACTCATGAGACAGCCATGCACTGCTCACACACAGTACATAATTACCCAGATCCACACACACACACATTACGCAAACAAACCCGCAAACACACAATATCCTTGTGTGTGTGTGTGTATGTGTGTGTGTGTGTGTGTGTGTGTGTGTGTGTGTGTGTGTGTGTGTGTGTGTGTGTGTGTGTGTGTGTGTGTGTGTGTGTGGAGCAAACACCACCACCAACCACCACATAATCGGTGTACAAACACAGAACCTGTCGACAAGGACCATGACTCCAACAACCCGTGTTATCAGAACCATTCCTTCCCCCTTCCTTCCCTCCTCCTGCCTTAACGAAGTCTTTGACAACAAATAGGGAGGCAGGCTGACGAGATGAAGGACTATCGATGAACCCCCCCAAAAGAGCAGGTCTGGTCTTTTTTTAACGTATTGTCTCAAGAGGAAAAGCCATTCGTACTGTGAGGGCCTGTGTCTTGACGTCATTCATCACCACTTCATCGTCACACCTTCCTCCTGTCGTCATAATTCCTTCCTGACGTCACGGATATTTGTGTGGACATGCCATGGACAACTGTGCTCTTCCCCTCGGACACGGCTCTGCACAACTCCACCTGGCATGTTGACACTCAGTCCAAAGCTGCCATGGCGGTTTTTGTTTTGGTAGGTCGGTTTGGTTGATTGGATTTTTTTCCCACTGCCTATCAGTGTTTGAAAAAAGAAACCCGTTACCATTGTGCTAGAGAAGTGAGTAGTGGATACCTGCGTGCTTTGCCAGAAGTAGCAGTGGGAATTTTCCCTGTTTCCTGACAGACCTCGTTGTGCATGTGCCTTTTTCTGCTTCTTGGTGTGCGTGTGTGTGCTGTGCCACGTGTGTTTTTCTTTATTCAGTTTTTTTAACTCCCCAGTTTTGGTTTCATTCTTGACTGGTTTGAATCTAATCCTGGCCTGTCTGAGTGTTTGGAGTGTTTTGAAACAAAAACAAAAGTAGATGGGGGTGAAACGTGGAGTTGGTGGCGTTGAGTTTGATTTGATTGATTTTGTGTGTGTGTTGTTTTTTTTAAATGAGGGTTTCTTGTTTTCATGAATGTGCCGATAGTTAAACTGTAAATTTGTTGTTGCAGGTGTGCTTTGTTGATGACTGTCTTGAACACACTACTAACTCTTAGAGATTGCTGCCATTTGACCTTTGACATGCTGCCATGGTGGGGTGGGGTGGGGGTTCATGTTGCAGGGAAAGTTGATATATTTTGGTGACTTTCTGCCACATTTATAATTGGAATATACTTACAGAATATTATTTGTTTTTTTCAGCTACAATATGCTGCTTTGATCGTTCCAGAAAATCCATTTATTTTTAACTGCTGGATTTTTTTTATTTGAAATAAGCTGTTGAATTTCATTCTGTTGGATTCCATCAGTGTGTGTGTGTGTGTGTGTGTGTGTGTGTGTGTGTGTGTGTGTGTGTGTGTGTGTGGTGTGTGTGTGTGTGTGTGTGTATGAGTGAGTATTTGGAATATGATTGTGTAAAACGTGGATATTATGATACATGTTATTCTTATTGCGTGTGAATTGTTCCCGTTAATATTACTGTTAACTGGTTAACTTGTGTGTTTGTGTATATTAAATTATGTTCTGTATTTGTTTGTTACGATGATGAGGGCGTAGATGACAGTGGAAGGCCATGTGTTGATGCTATAGGCTGCCAGAAGTAGTGTGTGTAGAGACTGTCTTACACAGACCACTGGGCGAAAGTACTGTGACGTCATTCTGCATTCTGATTGGTGTTGGGCTGGAGGAGAGAGTAGTGTCCCATAGCTCTTCCAGGCTGCCACCACAGTCGATTTTTGTTCATTAGTTTGTTGTTATTTTGCTTTGTTTTGCACCATCTTTTCATTACATATCATTTTAGACGGATTATTTTAGTTATTAATAATTCATGTCTGACTGATCTTAGTATTTAAATCAGAGCGAGTGTGTGCGTGTGTGTGTGGTGTTGTGTGTGTGTGTGTGTGTGTGTGTGTGTGTGTGTGTGTGTGTGTGTGTGTGTGGTGTGTGGTGTTGTGTAGTGTGTGTGTGTGTTGCACAAATATTTCTTATGTAATCATTATGACTGAATCGTCTTTAGTGTACATTCCTGCAAGCAATAATCCAGTTAGCCATGCATCGTGTGCTGACCATTCCAGACCAGTTGTTGATTTTACAGTGGTATACCTCCTGTTGTACATCTGTTTCTGTGTCTACTTACCTGCTTTGTCTGTGTTTGGTTTATAATGTGTTCTTGGGTTCAGAATACAAGTGCACATTCCATGCATCATAATATGGTGGGCCTTGAACTTGTTTGTTTGCTTGTTTGTGTGTGTTGTTTTTTTTAATATTAGGTCACATGTTGCTGCAATTACTGATCTCAAGTTTTTTTTGGGAAACTTACTGGTTTTTGTTTGTTTGTTTGTTTGTTTGTTTGTTTGTTTGTTTGTTTGTTTGTTTTTTCATATGCCCAGTTGACAACAATAATGGTCAATATTGAAGGAGGATGACACCACTGTTGTCTTAATCAGCTGCCGGTTGTCGTCAATTCCTGTAGTACATGTATCAATGTTTCTATGAATGAAATCTCTGTCAGGATCAATTCTGAAGAAAGATGTACAGAATGTGTGATTTATATGTATCGATGTTGTTGGGTTTTTTTTTGGGGGGGTTGGGTTTTTTTGTGAATGGGATGTCTGTCAGGATAAATTCTGTAAGAAGATGTATACGGTGTATGATTAGTGATGGGTTGTGCTCAAGTTTTCTGTTGTTTGGACGGTTTGAAAGTATGATAATGTTGTGTTTTCGTGAAGGTGAAAGCCAAGTGTGTGGTCTGTTGCGTTGAACATTTTGTAGCCAGTATAGTGTATCAATGATATTGAATGCATGTGTCTGGTTATTGTGAGTGTAGGATGTAAATGATTTTGTGGACATGTGTCAGGTTATAGTTAGTGTAGTGTATAAACGAATTTGAAGGTATGTGTGTGGTTAAAGTGAGTGTGGTGAATAAATGAATTTGAAGGCATGTGTGTGTTTATGGTGAGTGTAGTGCATAAATGAATGTGAAGGCATGTGTGTGGTTGTGGTGAGTGTAGTGCATAAATGAATGTGAAGGCATGTGTGTGGTTGTGGTGAGTGTAGTGCATAAATGAATTTGAAGGCATGTGTGTGGTTGTGGTGAGTGTAGTGCATAAATGAATGTGAAGGCATGTGTGTGGTTGTGGTGAGTGTAGTGCATAAATGAATTTGAAGGCATGTGTGTGGTTGTGGTGAGTGTAGTGCATAAATGAATGTGAAGGCATGTGTGTGGTTGTGGTGAGTGTAGTGCATAAATGAATGTGAAGGCATGTGTGTGGTTGTGGTGAGTGTAGTGCATAAATGAATTTGAAGGCATGTGTGTGGTTGTGGTGAGTGTAGTGCATAAATGAATTTGAAGGCATGTGTGTGGTTGTGGTGAGTGTAGTGCATAAATAAATTAAGGCATGTGTGTGGTTGTGGTGAGTGTAGTGCATAAATGAATGTGAAGGCATGTGTGTGGTTGTGGTGAGTGTAGTGCATAAATGAATTTGAAGGCATGTGTGTGGTTAAGGTGAGTGTGGTGAATAAATGAATTTGAAGGCATGTGTGTGGTTATAGTGAGTGTAGCGGCATGTGTGTGGTTATAGTGAGTGTAGCGGCATGTGTGTGGTTATAGTGAGTGTAGTGCATAAATGAATTTGAAGGCATGTGTGTGGTTAAGGTGAGTGTGGTGAATAAATGAATTTGAAGGCATGTGTGTGGTTATAGTGAGTGTAGCGGCATGTGTGTGGTTATAGTGAGTGTAGTGCATAAATGAATTTGAAGGCATGTGTGTGGTTATAGTGAGTGTAGTGCATAAATGAATTTGAAGGCATGTGTGTGGTTAAGGTGAGTGTGGTGAATAAATGAATTTGAAAGCATGTGTGTGGTTATAGTGAGTGTAGCGGCATGTGTGTGGTTATAGTGAGTGTAGCGGCATGTGTGTGGTTATAGTGAGTGTAGTGAATAAATGAATTTGAAAGCATGTGTGTGGTTTAGTGAGTGCAGTGTGTAAATGAATTTGAAAGCATGTGTGTGCTTAAAATGAGTGTAGTGAATGAATGAATTTGACGACATGTGTGGAGTTATAGTTAGTGTAGTGAATGAATGAATTTGACGACATGTGTGGAGTTATAGTTAGTGTAGTGGATGAATAAATTTGACGACATGTGTGGAGTTATAGTTAGTGTAGTGGATGAATAAATTTGACGACATGTGTGGAGTTATAGTGAGTGTAGCGGCATGTGTATGGTTATAGTGAGTGTAGTGTATAAATGAATTTGAAGGCATGTGTATGGTTATAGTGAGTGCAGTGCGTAAATGAATTTGAAAGCATGTGTATGGTTAAAATGAGTGTAGTGAATGAATGAATTTGACGACATGTGTGTGGTTATAGTGAGTGTAGTGAATACAGGAATTTGAAGGCATGTTTCCAGTTATACAGAGTATAGGGTTAACAAGTGAAGCTATTTATTGAATTATGAAGAGGTTGTTTTTGAGGAAATGTCTATGCCGATGATTGTGCTGAAATGGGTGGACATCTATAGTTGGAACGTGCTTACTCATAACTTTGCACATTGCCAAACTTGTTGAATCAGTATATATTGTCACGTCACGTCACGTCACGTCACGTCATATCACGCCACGTCACGTCAGTCATGTCAATCCTCTTCGCTCCATATGGAGCAAACGGCCCTACACAATTTCGTCCGGTCTCTCCAATGTTGACCCAGCCAGGATAGGTCATGATGATAATGATAAATAAATTCATCACGATTTTAAAGGGTTCCTCAATCCCTAAGGGCCGTTCAGGTCTCTGCATTGTTGATACAAAGAAAATAACACATAAGCATGTTGACATACATATCGTATCGCTCTGTCTGTCTGTCTGTCTGTCTGTCTGTCTTCTCTCTCTCTCTCTCTCTCTCTCTTCTTCTCTGTCTCCCTTTCGGTCTGTCTCTCTCCCTTCATCCCTTTCTCTCTCTCTCTCTCTCTCTCTCTCTCTCTCTCTCTCTCACACACACACACACACACACACACACACACACACACATACACACACACGCACACACACATTCACACACATACACACACACGCACACACACATTCACACACACACACACACATTCACACACACACACACACACACACACACACACACACACACACACACACACACACACACACACACACACACACACACACCATGACTACGACGACCACCATGACGACAC
>JAPXFY010000014.1:18453314-18470814 GCA_030674185.1 Monoplex corrugatus | reverse complement strand
TGAAAACCACAACTAACGCGATTTGCAATCCCATTTCTCTTTGAAACGCGAATTCTAGGAATTGTGTGTATGACACAGATTTGAAGTCCTTTTAATTTGATCCCCTATGTCCCATTATTTTGTGTGTGCATTTCTCCCTTAAAACTTTGATTTTTTAAACGTTTCTGACCCTTAAGAACATCTTTTTGAATTTGATTTGCAATGACCATAAATAAATGAATAAATAGATAAGGAAACATAGTCATGTATTTATAAGTAACTAAATGGAGTGGGGAGATAGACTACACTCCACTCCTCACTTTAACAATTCCTTGTGCTGGTCAGACTTAAAAACAAGCCGGAATCACGAGGCACTAAATGACCAGATTGTAACAAAGCCCTGTGGCAATGGAGAATGTTGACGGGGATAGGTAGAAGATACTGCTGCAAGTCTGTAGCTATGACTGCACGCAGGTGGGTGTTGGCTGATAACGTTTACTACCGATTTAATAAACAATTAGTTAACCCTTTGACTCCAGCACCATGTCCTCCAGCATCCTACATTGTCAACCATACCGGCAAAGCAAAAACTTAAACCCTGTGATTCCCTGACCCTATCCACCAGCTTCATGAGGGTAAGAGAGCCAAAGGGTTAAAATTTCGCAGCTGGTGGATAGGATCCAGGAGTCAAAGAGTTAACTAAGTATGAGCATTTGGGGGGCATTTTCAAAAACAAAAAAAGTCATTCGGGAAAAAACTGTGCAAACAACTAGATAAATACAGACTTATTCAAAACAACAAGATTCTGTAAGTAGGAATGATTCTGAAGCGTGGATACTACTAGCCCTGTAGGAGAAAGGAAACGAGGAGAATAGACAAACCAAATGGACAGTCATCAACTTGGGATCAAACTTCTCACACGTTACAGACATACGGTCCCATCAGACGACAAACTTGTAGATAAGTAAACTGGGATACACGTCCACCACTTTTCGAGGCCCTCTCAACGGGAGAAGGGAAACGGCGAGAAAGAAGGGAGCTGGGGGTCGTTTGCGACTGCCCAGCACTCAGGATGTTTCATGTAGCACTTCCGCTGTTTGTCATCCGGGTCTTCGCAGCATGCTAAGGAAAGTGTGTTTGGGTAGAAATGGAGTTGAAATCGTGAACCGATACTGAGTTACCAGTTCTCCCTTCTCTTAATGGCTATCTACATCTTTGACGGGTGCGGTAGTGTAGTGGGTATACGTTGAAATAGACTTTTGTTTTTCGATCGCCAAGGTCAACTTGTGTACACACCTGTCAGCACCAAAACCCCCTTAGCGTGTATACGCATGCAGAGTATCAAATATGAAAACAAGGATGCAAGCAAATATGAAAACATGAAAACAAGAATGCAAACAATAGCAAGTTTGAAAAATATCATTTTAAGTTAATAAATTCTGCTGCAGATTATCAAATATGAAAACATGAAAAACAAGGATGCAAGCAAAGGCAAGTTTGAAATATAGCGCTTTAAGCTAATAAGTTCTGCAGCTGGAAAGTTCAGTCATTATATCACCATAGTCGTTATTATCATTTCTATTTTGTAAGTTACCTGTTCATCCATTTTTAATGATCACCTGCATTTTGTTACACCGCCCAGTGTCTTCACAATACAATTATACAACTTGCTCACCAAAGTCTTCACAATATAACTTTCCCACAACCCACCGTCTTCACACTACAATTGTACAACTTGCCCACCACCTAATTTCTTCACATCGTAA
The DNA here is from genome assembly GCA_030674185.1 of Monoplex corrugatus. Classification (NCBI taxonomy): domain Eukaryota; kingdom Metazoa; phylum Mollusca; class Gastropoda; order Littorinimorpha; family Ranellidae; genus Monoplex; species Monoplex corrugatus. The sequence goes on along the minus strand of JAPXFY010000014.1, from coordinate 18,469,069 downwards.
GTATACAACTTCCCCACCAATGTCTTCACACTACAGTTGTAAAACTTGCCCACAACCCGTTGTCTTCACACTATAACTGTACAACTTGCCCATCAAGGTCTCAAAGTCTTCACACTATAACTGTACAACCTGCCCATCAAAATCTCAAAGTCTTCACACTATAACTGTACAACTTGCCCACCAATGTCTTCACACTACATTTGTACAACTTGCCCACCAAAGTCTTCACACTACAATTGTACAATTTGCCCACCAAAGTCTTCACACTACAACTGTACAACTTGCCCACCAAAGTCTTCACACTATGACTGTACAACTTGCTCCCTAATGTCTTCACATTACAACTGTACAACTTGCCCACCAAAGTCTTCACACTACATTTGTACAACTTGTCCACAAAAATCTCCACACTACAACTGTGCAACTTGCCCACAGGTGTCTGTCTCCACACTACAACTGTACAACTTGTCCACAGGTGTCTGTCTCCACACTACAACTGTACAACTTGCCCACAGGTGTCTGTCTCCACACTACAACTGTACAACTTGCCCACAGGTGTCTGTCTCCACACTACAACTGTACAACTTGCCCACAGGTGTCTGTCTCACACTACAACTGTACAACTTGCCCACAAACGTCTCCACACTACAACTGTACAACTTGTCCATCAAATTCTTCACACTATAACTGTACAACTTGCCCATCAGTCTTCACACACTATGACTGTACAACTTGCTCCCTAATGTCTTCACATTACAACTGTACAATTGCCCATCACCCGATTTCTACACATTGTAAATACAAAGTACCCACCATGTCTGCACACTACAACTGTACAACTTGCCCACCATTGTCTTCACTCTACATTTGTACAACTTGCCTACAACCACTGTCTTCACACTATAACTGTACAATTTGCCCACCATTGTCTTCACACTACATTCGTAAAACTTGCCACAACCATTGTCTCCACACTACAACTGCACAGCTTGCTCACCAAAGTCTTTACACTACATTTGTACAACTTGCCTACAAGTGTCTGTCTCCACACTACAACTGTACAACTTGCCTACAAGTGTCTGTCTTCACACTACGACTGTACAACTTGCCCACCAAAGTCTTCACACTACAACTGTACAACTTGTCCACCAAAGTCTTCACACTACAACTGTACAACTTGCCCACCAATATCTCCACACCACAACTGTACTACTTGCCCACAAACGTTTTTACACTATAACTGTACAACTTGTCCACCAATATCTCTACACTACAACTGTACAACTTGTCCACCAATATCTCCACACTACAACTGTACAACTTGCCCACCAATGTCTTCACACTACAACTGTACAACTTGCCCACCAATGTCTTCACACTACAACTGTACAACTTGCCCACCAATATCTCCACACTACATCTGTACAACTTGCCCACCAAAGTCTCCACACTACAATTGTACAACTTGTCCACCAATATCTCCACACTACAACTGTACAACTGCCCACCAAAGTCTCCACACTATAACTGTACAACTTGCCCATCAAAGTCTCCACACTATAACTGTACAACTTGCCCACCAATATCTCTCACATTATAAATGTACAACTTGCCACCAAAGTCTCCACACTATAACTGTACAACTTACCCACCAAAGTCTCCACACTATAACTGTACAACTTGCCCACCAAAGTCTCCACACTATAACTGTACAACTTGCCCACCAGTCTCCACACTATAACTGTACAACTTGCCCACCAAAGTCTCCACACTACAATTGTACAACTTGCCCACCAAAGTCTCCACACTACAATTGTACAACTTGCCCACCAAAGTCTCCACACTACAATTGTACAACTTGCCCACCAATGTCTCCACACTACAACTGTACAACTTGCCCACCAATATCTCCACACTACAATTGTACAACTTGCCCACCACCCAGTGTTTTCACGTCATACTGAAGGCTGCCAACTGTCGCAAGGCGACTGTTTACCACTTGCCTGTCATATTGCCCACCATCATCACACTGACGACGTTGGTAGAGAGGTAGTGCAGTGTTCTCCCTTCTCTCTTTCCACCCACACCCCTGCCCCCCTACACCCCTTCAAAGGGATGCAGGGACCCTTCAGTAACTATTCATAGACATGGATAAGGAGACAAGCAACTAGCCGAGACAGGAAGCTATCTGTCACACTCTGCAACATATTCATAGACGTGGATAAAAAGACAGACAACTAGATCTGTCACCCTGTGATATGATCATAGACATAGATAGAAAGACAAGACAATGATCTCCGTGACGCACTGTGATATGATCATGGACGTGGATAGGTGACTGACAACTAGCTCTGTCACACTGTGATATGACCATAGACATGGGTAAGGAGGCAGGCAACTAGCTCTGTCACACACTGTGATATAAGCAAAGACGTGGATAGGGAGACAGACAAGTAGATCTGTCGCACTCTGGGATATAATCGTTCACATGTATAGAGAGACAGGCAATATGATCATATTCATAGACACAAACAGGCAAAAAACTCTATCACATACTGTCATATGTCGCTATACTATGCCACGGAGCTCGTAAACACACAGCTAAATATCGTTGCTGTGTCATTGGGCTTGCTTCAGCTTAACTTTTATCAAACTCAGTTCAACTGTTATCAAACTCAATTCAACTGTTATCAAACTCAGTTCAACTGTTATCAAACTCAATTCAACTGTTATCAAACTCAGTTCAACTGGTATCAAATTCAGTTCAACTTTTATCAAACTCGGTTCAACTTTTATCAAACTCAGTTCAATTTTTATCAAACTCCATTCAACTTTTATCAAACTCAGCTCAACTGTTATCAAACTCAGTTCAACTGTTATCAAACTCATTTCAACTTTTATCAAACTTCCATAAACAGATGAACAGAAAGAAAGAAACAGTCAACTTAAAAATCAGTCTGTACGGAGAAGTTTACAATCAAAAAAGCCAAACATTGGGAGAAAAAAAGGGAAAAAAACAACCAAACAAAAACTAAAGACATTTGAGGAAAAGCTCAAAACTTGATCAACGGTACAAATACAAACAGGGACACACTATGGTCACATGACTACAATACAGTCTTACCAAGCGTCAATTTCCTTGTGGTGGTTATCTTCATCAGCCCTATGATTATCTTCGTCAGTCTGTGCCTATCTTCATCAGCCCTGTGATTATCTTCCTCAGTCTATGGCTATCTTCATCAGCCCTGTGATTATCTTCGTCAGTCTATTGCTCTCTTCATCAGCCCTGTGATTATCTTCGTCAGTCTATTGCTCTCTTCATCAGCCTTGTGATTATCTTCGTCAGTGTATTGCTCTCTTCATCAGCCCTGTGATTATCTTCGTCAGTCTATTGCTCTCTTCATCAGCCCTGTGATTATCTTCGTCAGTCTATTGCTCTCTTCATCAGCCCTGTGATTATCTTCGTCAGTCTATCGCTCTCTTCATCAGCCCTGTGATTATCTTCCTCGGTCTATTGCTCTCTTCATCAGCCCTGTGATTATCTTCCTCAGTCTATGCCTATCTTCATCAGCCCTGTGATTATCTTCGTCAGTCTATGGCTATCTTCATCAGCCCTGTGATTATCTTCCTCAGTCTATGGCTATCTTCATCAGTCCTGTGATTATCTTCCTCAGTCTACTGCTCTCTTCATCAGCCCTGTGATTATCTTCGTCAGTCTACTGCTATCTTCATCAGCCCTGTGATTATCTTCGTCAGTCTACTGCTATCTTCATCAGCCCTGTGATTATCTTCGTCAGTCTACTGCTATCTTCATCAGCCCTGTGATTATCTTCCTCAGTCTACTGCTCTCTTCATCAGCCCTGTGATTATCTTCGTCAGTCTATGCCTATCTTCATCAGCCCTGTGATTATCTTCCTCAGTCTACTGCTCTCTTCATCAACCCTGTGATTATCTTTGTCAGTCTATGCATATCTTCATCAGCCCTGTGATTATCTTCGTCAGTCTATGCCTATATTCATCAGCCCTGTGATTATCTTCCTCAGTCTATGCCTATCTTCATCAGCCCTGTGATTATCTTCCTCAGTCTACTGCTCTCTTCATCAGCCCTGTGATTATCTTTGTCAGTCTATGCCTATCTTCATCAGCCCTGTGATTATCTTCCTCAGTCTATGCCTATCTTCATCAGCCCTGTGATTATCTTCGTCAGTCTATGCCTATCTTCATCAGCCCTGTGATTATCTTCGTCAGTCTATGCCTATCTTCATCAGCCCTGTGATTATCTTCCTCAGTCTATGCCTATCTTCATCAGCCCTGTGATTATCTTCCTCAGTCTACTGCTCTCTTCATCAGCCCTGTGATTATCTTTGTCAGTCTATGCCTATCTTCATCAGCCCTGTGATTATCTTCGTCAGTCTATGCCTATCTTCATCAGCCCTGTGATTATCTTCGTCAGTCTACTGCTCTCTTCATCAGCCCTGTGATTATCTTCGTCCGTCTACTGCTCTCTTCATCAGCCCTGTGATTATCTTCCTCAGTCTACTGCTCTCTTCATCAGCCCTGTGATTATCTTCCTCAGTCTACTGCTCTCTTCATCAGCCCTGTGATTATCTTCCTCAGTCTATGCCTATCTTCATCAGCCCTGTGATTATCTTCCTCAGTCTATGCCTATCTTCATCAGCCCTGTGATTATCTTCCTCAGTCTATGCCTATCTTCATCAGCCCTGAGATGGTTGCTGAGGTAGCAGCTGAATTAACCAATAAAGCAATGGACAATGGACAACGCGTCTCCACGTTGTTTCTAGACACGTAGCCGTTTGTCCGACAATACCAGAAGGGATCCAAGCTGAGGCTGGCATTGGCCATGGCCTGACTAAGTACTATTTACATCTATGTATATATTTAGGTTATAAGTAGCCAGTCTCTGTTGGTATTTACATCTGTGTATGAACTTAAGTTCCAGTCTATGTTAGTATTTACAGCTGTGTATGTCCTTAGTCCATAAAAAGCCAAGATGTTAGTATTTACGTCTATGTATGTAGGCCTATTTAGTTCCAACCCGTGTTAGTATTCAAATTCATGTACCTATTTAGGCCATAAGTAGCCAGTCTGTGTATTTACATTTACATCCTTATTTAAGTTATAAATAGTCATTCTGTGTTAGTATTTTCATGTATGTCCCTGTTTAGGTCATAAATAGCCAATCTGTGTCCCTGTTTCGATCATAAGTAGCCAATCTGTGTCAGCATTTACATCTATGTCCCTGTCATTGGCCATAAGTTGCTAATCTTGTTATTTACATCTCCTTTTCCTGTTCAGGTCATAAGTAGCTAATTTGCGTTAGTACTTACATCTGCCTATATCTGTTTAGGCCATAAGTAGCATGTACATCCACGTCCCCTTCAGTCCAAAAATACCAATCTGTGTTAGTATCTATTAAATCGTAAGTATCCAATCTGTTAGTACCAACATCAGTGTTTATATCTATGTACCTATCTCACGCACCTGCCTGTGTCCCCCGTCTAGTCCTTCATCCTCTGCACGTTCCTGCCGGGGAATGGTTGAGACAAAAACACAAATAACCGTCATGGCTGCATGTGAGGCGGGTGGGGATGGGGGTGGGGTGGGGTGGGGTTGGGGTTGGGGAGGGAGGTGACACTTCTAACCTAGCCTGTGTCTCTGTCTGTGTCGTGTCGTGCGTTACAACAACCTCTGTTCGCGCGTGTCTCCGCGTCAGACCCTGCCACCTTCCACGTCTTCTTGTCTGAAGAGTTCCTGTCGCTGGGGCGACCACTCTCATGGATCGGCTTTTGAGAAGGGCGGAAAGTGGTGAACGCGCCCGTGTGTGAGTGGACCGATGTCACGTACACACTGCTCCCTCCCTGTACAAGAAGGACGCCGGAGAAATCGGCCATGCTCTACAGACTACCGAACGTGGAAAAAAAAAAAGATGGAACATGTACATGAAACCCAAAGCATGTGCGACTGCCCACGTTCAAGCAAACGGGAACCAGAAAAACACGCAAATAGAAAACAGAAGCAGAACAGACAAGACAGGCACACATTTTGGCCACTGTCTTCTCTTGTCTTGTCTGGTTATATATAAATACGCGTTTGATTCTATTTTCTATTTTCGTGTTTTTCTGCTTCATGGGTATGAAACATTAAAAGACGCAGCAGAGCTTGCTTGAGCCTTGTGTCATGCAGCCACATGGTAACTGGACACATATCAGAACAGCGTGAAAAACAGACCAGATATGACAATTCCTCAAGAGATGGCAATCTTCAAGAAATCTTCGAGTTTTCGTTTTTTTCTTCTGTTATCCACAAACGACAGTGTCTATTTCCTTTTCTTTAACTCGCTGTCAAAAACAAAACAGACGTGGGTGATTTATTTGCATGTTGTCAAAATGTAAAAAATCTGAGATGCACGTGCCTGCGTTTGTGTGTGTGTGTGTGTGGTGTGTGTGTGTGTGTGTGTGTGTGTGTGTGTGTGTGGTGGCGTGTGTGTCTGTTGTGTGTGTGTTCAGGGAGAGATACAGCTGTGAAAAGGAAAAAGCAAAGTGAAGGGGGGGGGGAGAGACAAGAGACCTGAGGGAAGGAGAAGGAGACAGACAGAGAGATGCGCATAGAGAGAGAGACAGAGACAGACAGACAGACCGACAGAGACAGACAGACAGACGGACAGACAGACAGAGACAGAGAGACAGACAGACAGACCGACAGAGACAGACAGACAGACGGACAGACAGACAGACAGAGACAGACAGACAAAGACAGACAGACAGACAGACAAAGACAGACAGACAGAGACAGACAGACAGACAGACGGACAGACGGACAGACGGACAGACGGACAGACAGAGACAGACAGACAGACAGACAGACAGACAGACAGACGGACAGAGAGACAGACAGACAGAGACAGACAAAGACAGACAGACAGACGGACAGAGAGCAGTCTGTACGGGGTGAGTGTGATGAGACAAGACATGTGCACTACTGACAGTTGTCCTACATGGCATGTTGAAGTGTGTGGGATGAGGGGGGGGGTGAGGGGTTATGGCGGGCCAGACAGGGAGCACAGTGTGATAGGTCTGACCACAACACGCGCATTACCTCCCCATAACGACACCACACCTCACGGGAATGTCACCGTTTCTTCCGTTTTCTGGCTTCCGTCCTCAACACAGGACAAGATTAAGATGAACACGGTAGTGTAGACATGAGGTCTGCCGTAGACAACACACCACAGGACTAGGATTGAAATGGGATTCTAGAGTTTTGCCATAGACAACTCAGCACAGGACTAGGATTGAAATGGGATTCTAGAGTTCTGCCATAGACAACTCAACACAGGACTAGGATTGAAATGGATTCTAGAGTTCTGCCATAGACAACTCAACACAGGACTAGGATTGAAATGGGATTCTAGAGTTCTGCCATAGACAACTCCAACACAGGATCAAGATTAATGTAGATTCTAGACATGATTTATACCATAAACACAACACAGGATTATGACCAATATGGAATTCTACACACGAGTTCTGCCATAGACAAGCTCAATACAAGATTAAGATTAACATAGGACTCTTTACATGATCTCTTCCATAGACGAACACAGCACAGGACTATGATCAATATGGGATTCTAGATATCTTCCATAGACAACTCAATACAGGATTAGGATCAACATGGGATTCTATAGATTATATCTGCCATAGACAAACACAACACAGGACTAATATCAAATCGAGATTCTACACATGAGTTCTGCCATAGACAACTCAACACAAGACTAAGATTAACGTATGATTCTAGACATGATTACTGCCATAGACAACACAACACAGGACTAGGCCTAAAATAGGATTCTAGTAGTCCTGTCATAGACAGCTCAACACAGGACTAGGATCAAAATGGGATTCTACACACGAGTTCTGCCATAGACAACTCAACAAGACTAGAATTAAAATGGATTCTAGACATGATTTTGCCATAGACAACACAACACAGGACTAGCCTAAATGGATTCTGGAGTCCTGCCATAGAAAGCTAACACAGACTAGGATCAAAATGGATTACTTGCACGAGTTCTGCATAGACAACTCAACAGAAGACTAGAATTAAAATGGGATTCTAGACATGATTTTTGCCAAAGACGACACAACACAGGACTAGGCCTAAAATGGGATTCTAGAGTCCTGCCATAGACAACTCAGCACAGGATAAGATTAACACACAGGATTCTAGACATATTTCTGCCATAGACAAACGCAACAAAGGACTAGGATCAACATATCAACATAGGATTCTAGACATGATTTCTGCCATAGACATCTCAGCACAGGACCAGGATCAACATATCAACATAGGATTCTAGACATGATTTCTGACATAGACATCTCAGCACAGGACCAGATCAACATATCAACATAGGATTCTAGACATGATTCTGACATAGACAACTCAGCACAGAACTAGAACAAAATGGGATTCTAGAGTTCTGCCATAGACAACTTAACACAAGACTAATATCAACATAGGATTCTAGACATGATTTCTGCCATAGAAGCAAAGCAGGATTTTGATAAATTTGGCATTCTAGACATGTCTGCCACAGACAACTCAACGCAGGACTAAGATCAACATAGGATTCTATACATGATTTGTGCCAAAGACAAACACAACACAGGTTAGCTTAAATGGAGTTTTTGTTATTAGTTTGATTGATAGTTATGTATCTTATTGTCCTGTAAATAGTAGTCTTGTATTCATAGTTGTTTTTGTAGGCCAGTGTCCACTTTTGAGAAGATCTGAAGTTCTGTGTCCCATTCCTTACCCATGGTCGCTTCCATGCCTAGAATCCACATGAACTAGTTACCAGATTCTGACAGCTCTGCCATTAGACAACTCAACACAGAACTAAGATTAACATAGGATTCTAGACATGTCTGCATTAGACAACTCAACACAGAACTAAGATTAACATAGGATTCTAGACATGTCTGCATTAGACAACTCAACACAGAACTAAGATTAACATAGGATTCTAGACATGTCTGCCATAGACAACTCAACACAGAACTAAGATTAACATAGGATTCTAGACATGTCTGCATTAGACAACTCAACACAGAACTAAGATTAACATAGGATTCTAGACATGTCTGCCATAGACAACTCAACACAGAACTAAGATTAACATAGGATTCTAGACATGTCTGCCATAGACAACTCAACACAGAACTAAGATTAACAAGAAGATTCTAGACATGAGTCTGCCATAGACAACTCAACACAGAACTAAGATTAACAAGGATTCTAGACATGTCTGCATTAGACAACTCAACACAGAACTAGATTAACATAGGATTCTAGACATGTCTGCCATAGACAACACAACACAGAATTAAAATTAACAAGGATGTCAGACATGTCTGCCATAGACAACTCAACACAGAACATAAGATTAACATAGATTCTAGACATGTCTGCCAATAGACAACACAACACAGAATTAAATTAACATAGGATCTTATCATGTCTGATTAGACAACTCAACACAGAACAAAGAATTAACATAGGTTTAGACATGTCTGCCATAGACACTCAACACAGAACTAAGATTAACAAGGATTCTAGACATGTCTGCCATAGACAACACAACACAGAACTAAGATTAACATAGGATTCTAGACATGTCTGCCATAGACAACTCAACACAGAACTAAGATTAACATAGGATTCTAGACATGTCTGCCATAGACAACTCAACACAGAACTAAGATTAACATAGGATTCTAGACATGTCTGCCATAGACAACTCAACACAGAACTAAGATTAACATAGGATTCTAGACATGTCTGCCATAGACTACTCAACACAGAACTAAGATTAACATAGGATTCTAGACATGTCTGCATTAGACAACTCAACACAGAACTAAGATTAACATAGGATTCTAGACATGTCTGCATTAGACAACTCAACACAGAACTAAGATTAACATAGGATTCTAGACATGTCTGCATTAGACAACTCAATACAGGACTAGGATCAACACAAGATTCTAGACATGAGGTTTGCCATAGACAACTCAGCACAGGACTAAGATTAAAATGGGATTCTAGACATGATTTCTGCCATAGACAACACAACACAGGACAAGGCCTAAAATAGGATTCTAGAGTTCTGCCATAGACAGCTCAACACAAGACTAAGATTAACACAGGATTGTGGACATGAGTTCTGCCACAGACAGCTTTGCATAGGTGTTACATTAGATAAAGTTTGACAGAAAGTATTGTTGTGTAAGATAAAGTGCTACATAAACAGACTTATCTAAAACGAGATGCTTCATTCCATGTTGTGTAAAATAATGCGCTATGAAAACTGGTGTTATATAAAGTAACATACCAGCTGAATGGTCACCTTGCAGTCTGAATGAAGAGAAGAGGTATTACATATGTTATTTAACATGAGGTGCTATACAAAATGGCCTTTGTGCAATCAGAAAAAGAGGAAAGATACTATACAGGCTGTATAAAAGAAGGCACCGTATTAAAAGGCCACAATGTATTGAGTTTGAGGAAAGATGTTAAATATGTTATATAAAATGAAGTGTTCTATAATAGGGCCACAGGACAGGGGAGGTGTTATGTCATCATCATCATCATGAGCCTTGCCACACGGCGTTGCCGATCATGGCCCTCCACACGAATCTATCCCCTGTCGCTGCAAGTACATCTCCCACCCTCTCTTGTCTTCAGCCACCCTGCAAGTCTGTCCAGTATTTTCTCCCTGGGCCTACCTGGTGTTCTCTTTCCCTTCAGCTTTCCTGTTATGACCAGGTGTTCTAATTCCCCTTTCCTCATAATATGTCCTATGAATGTTGCTCGTCTTTTCCTAATCTTCCTCATTAATAATATTCTTGTGTCTGCCCCCTTCAAGACTGTCTCATTTGTTTTCTTTGCTGTCCGTGAAACTCTCAGCACTCTTCTTAGAAGCCATATTTCAGTTGTCTCAATTTTGTTGTGACTTTGCGTGTTGACTGTCCACGCCTCACAGCCGTACAACAGTATGGTTCTAGGTGTCATATCTGCTATATAAAATGGGGTGCTATATAACAGGCATACACAGCGCTCAGTGAGTACAGAAGGCGTGTGAAGCATATCACACAAAAATGAGGCGCAACCAAAGGAGCCACCATGCAGTATGAGTGAAGTGAGAGATGATAAAGCCGAGAGTGCTCCATGTCACCTCTCACACTTACCACCCGCCCTCCCGCCACAGGGGACACCACTCCAGCGCCCAGAACGTGCGCAGGGGAGACAAACACGAGCCTGATGAAGGTAAGAGGCATTTGGCGGGCTGAGGACGGAGCTTTGTTTCAGAGTGCGCTACCAGATGTCAGTTTGTGTGTTGGGAGCTCGTGCTGACCTTGTGCTGGTATGGAGGACAACAGCACCCTAGCCTCTATTTATCATGAGGGGAGGAGGGCGGGGGGGGGGGCGAGGGGCGGGTAGCACAACAGAACTCTTGCTTCACACCTCGACACGCTCGGCACTTATGTCGGATTTTGCATTGCCATGAATTACACTGCCATCACCTTTTCCAAGATACTTGGAGCCACAGATCGTGTTTGTACTCTTAAGTGTTCCGATCCAAACTAACCCACTGATACCGTATAATGCAATAGTTCCCCTAAACCTTATCACGCTTCCAAATGAGAACACCGACCCAAGGTTTGCAATACAAGCGGCGAGAAAGACCTTGTGTATAACAGTGAACACTGCTGATGATGTTTCGTGTTTGAACTGAAGTTGTCCGATCCAAACTGCCTTCCTCTTGATCTATTGTAGCATAACATCATCACGCTTTGAAATCCTGAACACAGACCGAAGTTTGCAATGTAAGCGGCGAGAAAGGCGTTGTATACAGCAGTGGGAATTGCTGACTTTTTTTCTTTTTTTTTTTCGTATCGATCGGTCAAACATCAACAAACATATCGTATCATGTTGTAGGCATACACGTTATCATGAAGTGTCTTTTCGTTTGTCTTGCCGTGATTTACATGGGGTGATACGATGGTGGTTTCCCGTTACCTTCATTTGTTTTTGTACGACCAAGTTGATGGCAAGCCACAGCACCACCGTCACTACCGATACAACTGTCCATGGACTGAATCTAGGAACTGTTCAACACTTCAATTAATGGGATCCATTAGCTGTAAAGAAGGACAAAAATATCTGTATGAAACACAAGACTAGACTCCTATGTGTACTGGTATATTCTATCTTTCTGCATGCATGCGAAACACAGACCCTCATAGCGGATTTTTCTTTGTTTGTTTGTTTGTTTTTGTTGTTGTTGTTGTTGTTGTTTTAGGATCATTGCACTCAGGGAGGTTACCTTAGTGCTCACCTTTTTTTTTTCCTTGTCTCATTTTCTACCCCACTTTAATGGCCACAGAAGCTGAAACAGTTTATATTATGCGATGATGTCGATGTGGATGATAATCATGATGCTATGGAGTTCCATCTAGGATTGAGACTGCGTGACAGGGTTGTACTCTACGCTTACTATCATAATATATCCTGGCGTCAACCAGGCCCGAGAGATACAGACACCTGCGGTGTTGGTCAGAACATTTGAGCAACACCCTCAGTGACGCATCCGTGAAGTGGATGCGACTCGACTGTGTGGTCCAAGTCTTCCCAATGAGCCCATAGCATGCCCAACTCTGGGTAGGAGCCGGTTAGAGCCGAAAAATCCCACAATGGTTTTTGATGGTACTGATGGGGATTCGAACCCACAACTTTCCAGTCGGTAGTCCGTTACATAAACCACTACACCACGGCGACTGGCCCTCATAGCGGATTTAGAAAGACGAATCCAAGCCATGGAAATGATGTGTTATCGCTAGATACTAGACATGAGATGCACTGATCATATCATCAGTGAACAAGAGCACCAACCCAACAAGCAGCACACTGAACCATACACAGATGTACTGACGCTAGTTAAAAATATTGTCTTGGTATGGCCATGTAACAAGACACAGAGGCCTTGTTAAATCAGTCCTCCAGGGAACTGCTGAGGAACGGAGACAGAAGAGGAACCAGAAGAAAAAAAAAAACAACAGCAACGATGGACTGGCAACATTGCAAAATTGATTTTGCAGAGATCCAGGCTTTGGCACACAGCCGACAGAACTGGAGGAATTTATTCAACATTTCTTCAGTGTGACACCCGATTGACTCTTCGCGTAGTTTAGGGAGAAGAAGAAGAAAAAGACGAAGACGGTAACACAGATTATCATGTTATGGACATTAACAAACATCAAGTAATAAATATCAACAAACATTGTCATATCTTGATGTTATTGACATAAATAAGCTTGATCATATCATGTTATAATCACTAACAAACGTTATCATACCATGTTACAGACAGTAACAAACACTGTCATGTGTTATAGACATTAGCTATTATCATCAAACGTTACAGGCACTAACAAACATTATCATTTCGCCTTAAAACGTGGGTGTCATAACTTTGCACCAGGTGGTATAGAAGGTTTGTGGAAAGTTTTTGTTGTGTTGGCAAACTTGACACAACTTGGCGCTAGAGATCTACTGCAGTTAGCTTGTGTCAGCAAACTGCTTATCGCCCTGTGAGCTGGTCTACCCGTCCAAACCACTCACTCGGGTGGCCAAGTGTCAGCACGATCACTCCATTCTTGACTTGCCTCGGAGGATTGTCTTATGTGTTTTAATCTGTCAATGAAAAGTAAATGGGGTAAGGGTGGAATTCTTTCAAATTATCCAGAACGGATGTCTATGGATCTGTGTGTGTGTGTGTGTGTGTGTGTGTGTGTGTGTGTGTGTGTGTGTGTGTGTGTATGTGTGTGTGCATGCGTGCGTTTTGTGTGTGTGTGTGTTTGTGTGTGTGTGTGTGTGTGTGGACTGTGTGTGTGAGTTTGTGGGTGTGATTCTTTCAAATTATCCAGGACGGATGTCTATCGATCTTTGTGTGTGTACAGTATGTGTATGTGTGTGTGTGTGTGTGTGTGTGTGTGTGTGTGTGTGTGTGTGTGTGTGTGTGTTGTGCACTGTGTGTGTGTTTGTGAGTGTGTGTTTGTGTGTGTGTGTGTGTGTGTGTGTGTGTACTGGTGTGTGTGTTGTGTGTGTGTGTGTGTGTGTGTGTGTACTGTGTGTGTGTGTTTGTGTGTGTGATTCTTTCAAATTATCCAGGACGGATGGCTATCGATCTGTGTGCGTGTATGTGTGTGTGTGTTTGTCTGTGTGTGTGTGTTTGTCTGTGTTGTGTGAGTGCGTGTGTATGTGTGTGTGTGTGTGTTTGTGTGTGTGTGTGTGTATGTGTGTGTCCATGTGATTCTTTCAAGTTATCCAGGACGGATGTCTATCGATCTGTGTGTGTGCGTGTAGTGTGTGTGTGTACGTGTGTGTGTGTGTGTGTGTGTGTGTGTGTGTGTGTGTGTGTGTGTGTGTGTGTGTGTGTGTGTGTGTGTGATTCTTTCAAATTATCCAGGACGGATGTCTATCGATCTGTGCGCGTGTAGTATGTATTATGTATGTATGTATGTATGTATGTATGTATGTATGTATGTATGTATGTGTGTGGTGTGTGTGTGCGTGTAGTGTGTGTGTGTGTGTATGTGTGTGTGTGTGTGTGTGTGTGTGTATGTGTGTGTGTGTGGTGTTGTGTGTGTGTGTGTGTGTGTGTGTGTGTGTGTGCATGTGATTCTTTCAAGTTATCCAGGACGGATGTCTATCGATCTGTGTGTGTGTGTGTACGTGTGTGTGTGTGTGTGTGTGTGTACGTTGTGTGTGTATGTACGTGTGTGTGTGTGTGTGTGTGTGTGCGTGCGTGTAGTGTGTGTATCTGTTTGTCTGTCTGTGTTTTATGTGATGTGTGTATGCGTGTGTGTGTGTGTGCGTCTGAGTGGTTTTTTTTTTGTTTTTTTGGGGGTTTTTGGTGTCTATATAGCTATTTGTTTGTTACAACAATATGCTAGCAAGACTTTCTCAGCTCTTTATGGGTGGAATTTTACCAAATTTGGAAGATAAATCTCCAGGGTCGAGGTCACACGACAAAAAAGTGCCTAAATTCAGCGTTTGTTAAGGATATGTGGAAACAGCATTTTTTCAGGAACTTCTGCGAAAAACATTCAAATTTCTTTACACTGTTGTAAACAGTCTACCATTGATCTCGATGCATGCTACGTTTTTTGTTTTGCTTTGGTTTTTTTTCTTTTTGTCTTTTCTTCAACCGAAGATTTTTCAAAGTGAAAGTGATTTGGGTAAATTCAAAATCTGGATTTTCTGTCCTAAAAATTGGTATAAAAATGGAAATTGTTGGAATAGCTTGAACATCTCCGATTTTGGATTTTGTTGTTGTTGATGTTTGTTGTTGTTGTTTGTTGTTACGGTTGGATTTTGTTTGTTTCTTTGTTTTTCTTTTTGATAGGAGTTAGAAAAGCGGGAGAGAACTCCTACTTTACCTGTCACAGCCACTTCAACCCGGCGTAGCAGTTGGTAAGCCACTGGCCAGCCTTTCTTGGCATTTTACAATTACTTCGATGTCAGATATTATCAACAACAACAACGACGACGTCAACAACAACTAACGACAACATCAACAGATACAGCGACAATAACTACGATAGATAAACAGACAGATAGATAGACAGATGGATAGATAGATAGATGGATAGATAGATAGATAG
>JAPXFY010000014.1:18440814-18448314 GCA_030674185.1 Monoplex corrugatus | reverse complement strand
ACGACCAGTCTGTGGCCCTGTATCCCCGACTAGTCATCAAACGGCTGTAACCGGCCCGTCTTTTTTGCCAACATCCACATCTCTACACGCCGCTTACTGCATGTTAATGAGCTTGGGAGAAGAGGTTAGATGGTATCAAGGTCAACGTTGTGCAAGTCTTATTCCTGCATCATGTTTTGTGCCCCGAAGTGTATTTCATACTGTTGATTGTATGCATCGGTGTGCGTGGCTTTCTGCCTTTCATCTAATTCTTGTGTTCCATGAATATTTCATGATCGTGTGTGTGTGTGTGTGTGGTTGTGTGTGTGTGTGTGTGTGTGTGTGTGTGTGTGTGTGTATGTGTGTGTTTGTGTGTGTGTGTGTGTGTGTGTGTGTGTGTGTGTGTGTGTGTGTGTGTGTGATTGCGTGTGTGTGTGGTGTGATTGTGTGGTGTGTGTGTGTGTGTGTATGTGTCTGTGTGTGTTTGAATGTGTTTGTGCGCGTGTATGTGTGTTTGTTGCGTGTGTTTATGCATGTGTATATGTGTGTGCGTGCGTGTGTGTGTGCGTGCGCGTGCGCGTGCACGTGTGTGTAAGAGATGATGTGTTTGGTTTTCTGTCTTCTTCTTATCCTTCTGTTTCATAAATATTCAGTGATTTGACATCATGTTTTAAACAGGCAGAGAACTCAAACAAACAGACAAAGTTAACGACAGAAAAGACAGGAAACGAAACGTGCAAAACCAACCAACTGATCCATTGGCAGCAGCTAGGCTACACTTGTCACATCATGTGCACACAACCTGACTCCCTGACAAGAGTCCAACGTTTCCAAGATTTCAATTCTGAGGTTTTGGTGACTTTTTTGATTGTCATAGTTAGTTAGTTAGTTAGTTAGTTAGTTTAGTTTAGTTTAGTTTAGTTTAGTTTAGTTTAGTTTAGTTTAGTTTAGTTTAGTTTAGTTTAGGTTAGTTAGTTAGTTAGTTAGTTTAGTTTAGTTTAGTTTAGTTAGTTAGATAGTTAGTTAGTTAGTTAGTTAGTTTAGTTTAGTTTAGTTTAGTTCAGTTAGTTAGTTAGATAGTTAGATAATTAGTTAGTTAGTTAGTTTAGTTAGTTTAGTTAGTTTAGTTTAGTTTAGTTTAGTTTAGTTAGTTAGTTAGTTAGTTAGTTAGTGAGTTAGTTAATTAGTTAGTTAATTAGTCAGTTAGTTTGTTGGGTGGGTGGGTGGATGGTTAATTGGTTGGTTGGTTGGTTGGTTGGTTGGTTGGTTGGTTGGTTGGTTGGTTGGTTGTTGGTTGGTTGGTTGGTTGGTTGGCTGGCTGGTTGGTTGGTTGGTCTCTGAATCCAGGCTATGGAAATGGTGAGTTATCACAAGATACTAAACATAAGACACATTAATCATATCACCAGTGAACAAGTGCACCAAATTATGAAACAGCACACGGGACCATATCAAGATCTGCTGACTTCAATTCAGAAATGAAAACTATAACTATTATTGGTATAGCCATGCAACAAGATCCAACGGCCTTGTGAGGGAGGGAGGCGGAATGGAAACAAAAACAAACAAACAAACAAACAAACGACGGACTGAAGTCATTGCAGAATGGACAGAGAAACTATTTACAAAGACCTAGGCTTTGGCATACGACCGACAGAGCTCAAAGAATCTGGTAAACAGTCATTTTGTGCTGCGCCCCGGAGAGTTTTCATGAGGTGAAGGAAGAAGAGACAGAGCAGGGAAGAGATGTTGCCACAGTTGAGTCACTTTATAAAATTCATGCTGCTAGGCGTAGGGACAGCATGTCATCGTACTGCGGCGCTACTTCTTTTCGTTTTTTGGTGTGCGTGTATTGTTGTTTACTTATGGAAGTGGATTTTACTGTAGAAGTTTGTCGGGGACATTTCCTTTGCTGCCGTGAGATCTTTAACATGCGCTGAGTGCGTGCTGCTTACGGGATCTCTGTTTGTCGTCTTATCCGAAAGACTAGCACTTAGACCTCCACTAAAGATGGCAAACATTGCTGTTATGGTTTTGATCATCACTTTTGTTTGTTTGATTGTTTGCTTTTTTGTTTGTTTGTTTTTTGATTGTTTGTTTGTTTGATTGTTTGTTTGTTTCAAATTTCTTTTCAGTGCATTTCTAACAAGTGCCAACACAAACACAATCACAAAGGCATGACAATAACAGGAACCCTAGCTGTAATATTCATCTTAAGACTTGAAATTTCACAGACATGTAATGTACGACTTTGGAGGAGATCAGTGTGTAGTTGGGATGAAATGAAACAAAACGGAATTTGATAAAATGAATAATGTAGTTAATATAGTAATCCCGTAGAGCTCTAAACAGAAAACAGTAGCAAAAACAAAACAATAACAGATAAATAAACATCTTAATAACATAATACACCGTGTAAGGGTCACGCAGAACATAAACTGTGAGGGGGAACAACGAATGAAAATTCAAGATCATAAGACTCCAGCGAAACATTATATAAAGATTCAAAAACATTCAGTCGCCATATTAATGGAACAAGGCCGTGAGAAGGGCCGTGCGAAAACAAAGTGAACGATATAAATAATAATATAAAAGGATCGTAAAACCCAGGGTGAAAGAAAGCATAACATTTGTGCAAGTATGAGTAACCAAGCTGTGTTAATTGTTATGCGATAGGCATATTGCTGGTGTGTGGGATGTTCTTGTGTTCATCAAACTGGTTTATTCATTTATCTTTTCATCCTAATATTTTGGAATATGTGGATTTAGGGTCCACTAGTACACTAGTATAGTGTTCTTAAGTGATATATAGAACCAATACTGTTGCGCGGTTGTGAGGCGTGGACTATCAACACACACAGTCAGAACAAAATCAGGCAACTGAAATGTGGTCTCTATGAAGAATGTTGAGAGTTCCATGGACAGCAAAGAAAACAAACGAGACAGTCTTGAAGGCAGACACAAGAAAATCATTAATAAAGAAGATTAGTTAAAGACAACCAACGTTTATAGGACATTATATGAGGCGAGAGAAATTAGAGCACCTGGTCACAACAGGAAAGCTGGAGGAAAAAGAGCACCAGGTAGACCTAGGGAGAAAATATTGGACAGACTTGCAGGGTGGCTGAGGACAGTGAGGGTGGGAGATGTACTTACAGCGACAAGGGAGAGATTAGTATGGAGGGCCATGATCACCAATGCCACGCGGCTGGGCACATGATAATGATGATGATGAGTATACTGGAAAAAACAGTATCAGAGACACTACTTGGTGGCTGCTCTGATAACCAACTATTCATCTGATATTATCCATCGAATTCTTTAATATAATTGAAATTATTTAGATACTTGAGAGTGCCCGAATAAAATAATGTACTTGGATGGATGGAGAGCAGTCAGAAAGATATCTCTGTTCGAAAAGCCCTTGCTTGGTCTGCATGTCACAAGCTGAAGATGATATGGACTTCTAACTTGAAAAAAAAAGAACTAAAGATTCGTCTCTATGATTCGAGTCTGTGTTGCTCTACAATTCGGAAACATGGACCTTAACAAACTCAGATGGAGAAGAGTCTTGATGGGACGTATACTCGCATGTTGAGGATGGCATTAAATGTCTCTTGGAAGCAGCACAGTGACTAACAAAGAGCTATATGGATACCTCCCTAAAGTTAGTGACAAGATAGGCTTCGCCCAGCCGGTCACTGTATGCAACATCCATATTGCTTCACAACTTCTCTCTCCCCCTCTCTCTCCTCTCTCTCTCTCTCTCTCTTCTCTCTCTCTCTCTCTTCTCTCTCTCTCTCTTTCTCCCTTCTGTGTGTGTGTGTGTGTGTCTGTGTCTATGTTGTGTGTGTGTGGTGTGTGTGTGTGTGTGTGTGTGTGTGTGTGTGTGTCTGTGTGTCTGTGTCTGGTGGTCTTGTCTGTGTGTTTTGTGTCTGTGTGTGTGGTGAGATTTTTTTTTGGGGGGGATTATTCTGTATGTGTGTGTGTGTTTGTATGTGTGTGTTTATGTGTGTGTGTTTGTGTGTGTGTGTTATGTGTGTGTGTTGTATGTGTGTGTTTATGTGTGTGTGTTTGTGTAAGTTGTTGTGTCTATGTGATAGCAAAGCAGGGTTAGATCATGATTAGCAACAAGAAAAACAGGAACAGATGAATGGATGGCACACAGAAATACGCAGGGGATTAAGATATCAGACAATGTACTAGTGTTTCTGATGTACATTGATAATGTGTACGTTACAAATCCACACGACATAGTATCTCCAGTTGTAATGAATGGTGAGGATTGTTTTTGTTTTATTTTCACCTTCGATATTTTTGTATTCATGTTTTACATTGACAATTACACAATACATACAACTAGCTTCACAAACAGACCAACAATGCACAATCTATGTCTAGTGTTTTACATTGACAATTACACAATACATACAACTTGCTTCACAAACAGACCAACAATGCACAATCTATGTCTAGTGTTTTACATTGACAATTACACAATACATACAACTTGCTTCACAAACAGACCAACAATGCACAATCTATGTCTAGTGTTTTACATTGACAATTACACAATACATACAACTTGCTTCACAAACAGACCAACAATGCACAATCTATGTCTAGTGTTTTACATTGACAATTACACAATACATACAACTTGCTTCACAAACAGACCAACAATGCACAATCTATGTCTAGTGTTTTACATTGACAATTACACAATACATACAACTTGCTTCACAAACAGACCAACAATGCACAATCTATGTCTAGTGTTTTACATTGACAATTACACAATACATACAACTAGCTTCACAAACAGACCAACAATGCACAATCTATGTCTAGTGTTTTACATTGACAATTACACAATACATACAACTTGCTTCACAAACAGACCAACAATGCACAATCTATGTCTAGTGTTTTACATTGACAATTACACAATACATACAACTAGCTTCACAAACAGACCAACAATGCACAATCTATGTCTAGTGTTTTACATTGACAATTACACAATACATACAACTTGCTTCACAAACAGACCAACAATGCACAATCTATTGTAAACTATGTTTCCCAAAATTTCGACAGCCACCCACGAGATGAGAATGGTAACAATTTGTGTTTGTTTATTTGTTTTTTTGTTTAGTTTTTTGTTTTGTTTGTTTGTTTGTTTATTTGTTGTTGTTTTTTCGTTTGTTTGTTGTCTTTTGTGTGTGTGGGTTTTTGTTGTTGTTTTGTTTTGTTTTTGTTTTAAGTGTAACAGTTTGTTATAAATGTTGGAATCCACACAGACAAGAAGCTCAACGGAAAAAGGGACTATAATTTGCAAAGAGTGGTGGATGACTACAGTTGTTAAAGAGTGGATGACTACAGTTGTTAACAAGTGTAGTCATCCACTCTTTAACAAGTGTAAAGAGTGGATGACTATAGTTGTTAAAGAGTGGATGACTATAGTTGTTAAAGAGTGGATGACTATAGTTGTTAAAGAGTGGATGACTGTAGTTGTTAAAGAGTGGATGACAACAGTTGTTAAAGAGTGGATGACTATAGTTGTTAAAGAGTGGATGACTATAGTTGTTAAAGAGTGGATGACTATAGTTGTTAAAGAGTGGATGACTACAGTTGTTAAAGAGTGGATGACAACACTTGTTAAAGAGTGGATGACTATAGTTGTTAAAGAGTGGATGACTACAGTTGTTAAAGAGTGGATGACTACAGTTGTTAAAGAGTGGATGACTACACTTGTTAAAGAGTGGATGACTACACTTGTTAAAGAGTGGATGACAATTGTTAAAGAAAGGACTACAGTTAAAGAGTGGATCACATTTGTTACAGAGCGGACTACAGTTGTTAAAGACTGGAGTACAGTGTTAAAGAGTGGATGACTACAGTTGTTAAAGAGTGGAGTACAGTGTTAAAGAGTGGACTACAGTTGTTAAAGAGTGGAGTACAGTGTTAAAGAGTGGATGACTACAGTTCGTGAAGAGTTAATGACCACAGTGGTTTGAGTGGCTGACTGCTTGCCGTACACACACTGACTCAACCCGCACTCTGTGCACCAGCATCCTGCATTGTCAGTCATGCTAGCAAAACAGAAAATTAACCCTCTAACCCCCTCACCCTATCCACCAGCATCCTGCAGGAATCTCTAGTGGATAGAGTGAGGAAGTCAAAGGGTTAAGCTTTTGCTGTTGGAGGACAGTGTGCGGGAGTCAAAGGGTTAACCAATAACCATCGGTGTATGGGGCAAGGGGATAGGGGGGGGGGATTGTTGTAGGGGGAAAGGGTCGTGGTGGTGTCCATGTCTTTCCTGCTTCGTGTCTCCTCACACACAGATCGGCAACAAGCAGCTCCATTTTCGGGCGGTGGTTTTTATTTTTTTCTCTGTAGGATTTACAGGGCTGTTGTTGGTGCTTATTATCTTATTATCACCAAGCCCGCTCTTTTCCTGCTCTCACCGCCCCCCTCTTCCCCGTTAATTCCCTTCTCACACTGCAGTCGTGCTGGGAACAAACCCAGACCTTCGGGGTTTGTTTAGTGGTGCAGTGAGGTAATGCACTTCTTCTGCCGGGGCTCCAGCTCTGTGGGCGGACCACACGGGGAGCCGAGAGGCGCAATTGTCAGGGTCCGATTGGTGGCATAGTGTGCAACATGCAAGCCATGTTAACTCTGAAATTGCCGTCTGCGCAGCGCCATGACAGACAACGCTAGCAGTCAGCGCCCCTTAAACACCGCTGACAGCAAGGGACGCAATCCGCGTCTGATGATTATCTCCCTTTGACGAGGGCTTTTTCCCGAGGTGACGAGGCTTTTGACAGGCCGCAGAGCTTTGTCGTTTACTTCTATCTCCTTTCCACCGGCCTCTAACTCTTCCCCCCTCCTCCCCCCCCCCCCTCCCCCCCTTCTCCTAAAACACACACTTCTACAATATCTCTTCTCTTCGATATCATTTCGCGCTAAACCCTCTACTTCCTGCCCCCACCTCACCCCCCTTCCTTTATCTTCCGCCCCCCTCTTCCATATCTCCTATACTCAAAATCGTTTCGCTCTGTCCTCCCCGATACCGTACGTCCCCCACCCCCACCCCACCCCACTTCCACCCCCACTACCTCTACGTACCCCTTGCCCCCAACTGTCAGAAACGGACGCTATCACAGATGTGAAACAGCAACAATTGGTCGGCATTACGCAGGACTACAATTTGGAGGGCGGCCTTCCTTCCCCTCCACTGCTGGTGAAGGGAAAAAAAAGCAACATAGCGTGGTTTTTCTAGCGATCTATGGGAGCGAGATACCCGGGGTGGGAAGTCTGAAACCCCTCATCGGCAGAAGTTGCCTGCGTGCCTCTACCCCTAATTGGTGGTCGGTTTTTCTACCCCGAGCTTCAAACTTCAACCCCGAAGTCAATGGCATTCTCACACTCACCATCTTGAAAGGGGAAGGAAGGGAAGAGAGAGAGGGGGAGAGAAAGGGTGCGGGTATGAAGGTTCAGTGGTATGGGGTTGGGGGA
>JAPXFY010000014.1:18418314-18430814 GCA_030674185.1 Monoplex corrugatus | reverse complement strand
GTTCATCTGTGTAATTCTGCCTTTACTGTCTTCTTACCGTTCATCTGTGTAATTCTGCCTTTACTGTCTTCTTACTGTTCATCTGTGTAATTCTGCCTTTACTGTCTTCTTACTGTTCATCTATGTAATTCTGCCTTTGCTGTCTTCTTACCGTTCATCTATGTAATTCTGCCTTTACTGTCTTCTTACTGTTCATCTATATAATTCTGCCTTTACTGTCTTCTTACCGTTCATCTGTGTAATTCTGCCTTTACTGTCTTCTTACCGTTCATCTATGTAATTCTGCCTTTAATGTCTTCTTACTGTTCATCTATGTAATTCTGCCTTTAATGTCTTCTTACCGTTCATCTAGGTAATTCTGCATTTAATGTCTTCTTACCGTTCATCTATGTAATTCTGCCTTTACTGTCTTCTTCCTGTTCATCTATGTAATTCTGCATTTACTGTCTTCTTACCGTTCATCTGTGTAATTCTGCCTTTACTGTCTTCTTACCGTTCATCTATGTAATTCTGCCTTTACTGTCTTCTTACTGTTCATCTATGTAATTCTGCCTTTAATGTCTTCTTACCGTTCATCTGTGTAATTCTGCCTTTAGTGTCTTCTTACCGTTCATCTAGGTAATTCTGCATTTAATGTCTTCTCTTTTCATCCATGTAATTCATATTTTTTTCATGTGGTCATTACTTCCGTTGTTATTGATACGACTTGATATGAATATACTATTGTCGCTACTTCTGTTATAGTTACGTAATTATTGTTGTGTTTTGTTGTTAGTGTTAGGGTTGACGTGTGTTTGTTTGTTTAACGTGTCTACTTTTGCCATCCGTGGGCTGGGTGGTTCTTCAAAATGACAGAGCCATGGACTCAAGATCTGATATCTCGAGTTCAACCCCAGCCTGCAACATAACAAACTGGCCTGTTCGCTGCCCATCTTAATGTTTCCATCATTCTGGTGATGTCAGCTTAGTGTTTGATAGGTCCACTGGCCTGTTTGCTGCCCGTCTTAATGTTTCCATCATTCTGGTGATGTCAGCTTAGTGTTTGATAGGTCCACTGGCCTGTTCGCTGCCCATCTTAATGTTTCCATCATTCTGGTGATGTCAGCTTAGTGTTTGATAGGTCCACTGGCCTGTTCGCTGCCCATCTTAATGTTTCCATCATTCTGGTGATGTCAGCTTAGTGTTTGATAGGTCCACTGGCCTGTTCGCTGCCCATCTTAATGTTTCCATCATTCTGGTGATGTCAGCTTAGTGTTTGATGGGTCCACTGGCCTGTTCGCTGCCCATCTTAATGTTTCCATCATTCTGGTGATGTCAGCTTAGTGTTTGATAGGTCCACTGGCCTGTTCGCTGCCCATCTTAATGTTTCCATCATTCTGGTGATGTCAGCTTAGTGTTTGATAGGTCCACTGGCCTGTTCGCTGCCCATCTTAATGTTTCCATCATTCTGGTGGTGTCGGCTTGGTGTTTCAAAAGTCCCTCCTCCCCTCCTCCCCTCCTCCCCTCCTCCCGAATTTCCTTGCGAGCTCATAGGGTTTTGCGCAGGCTTAGGGAGTCTGCCAGATAATTCTTGGCAGATTTTTTTGGGTGGAGCACATATGGAATTGTCTGAGTGCGATGAATCCCTTTTGAACAAACTCCAAACTCCAAACTTTTGTCTCTTGTGCTTTTGTAAAGCGCGTGACCAGCTGACATATAGAAGTCAATATTTTTTGGTGATTTCTTTTTGTGACTTCTTTCCCATTGCATGTGTTATGGTTCATGTGTTCTCTTTGTCAATATGTTTGTATTATATGTAATGCGGATACAGTAGGCCTAACGCTACTTTCCGTGAGTATTTAAGTGTTCTGAAGTTCGAAGAAGTTTCTCGCTCTTTGTCTGTCTGTCTGTCTGTCTGTCTGTCTGCCTGTCTCTCTCTCTCTCTCTCTCTCTCTCTCTCTCTCTCTCTCTGTCTGTCTGTCTGTCTCTCTCTCCCTCTCTCTCTTCCTCTCTCTTTGTGTGTGTGTGTGTCTTCTGTCTGTCAGTTTGTCTCTCTGTCTCTCTGTTTGTCTGTTTGTCTCTCTGTTTGTCTATTTGTCTGTCTGTCTGTCTGTCTCTCTCTCTCTCTCTCTCTCTCTCTCTCTCTCTCTCTCTCTCTCTCTCTCCCTCCCCCTCTTGTTCTGAAGCTTTACTATGTAGCTAGCGCCGTAGGAACTACTATGTTGTTGACAACATCAACAAATGCCCCTGTCTTACCAACTCCATCTCTTCAAAATGGATGTATTTCTACCCACGTTAATTAAAATCATGTACAGAAAAAAAAACCACCTAAAGTCAAGTCTTCTTCGTGGCGTACGCTGCTACACAATCATCTGAGTCCCGGTGATGAATACAGCCGTCTTTTCCAGCTCCTGTCTGCAGCCATGGAGTTTGGTTGTCAGCACGAAGTCAAGTGAACACCTAAGATACAGGAGTGACCGAACAAGTAAAAAAAAGACATCGTGCAGCAAAGGCGAATCCTTGCTTGATTGTGTGACATTGTCAACACTCTACTGCATCATGGTGTTGATCCTATTGTTATTGTTATTTAAAGCCCAGCCGACTGCGTAGAGCCATATCAGGGCTATAACTATGTCAAAACATACACAATTTCAACAGGATAAAAAACGAAAAGAAAATTAAGTACACATACCAAGGCATTCGCGCGCATAATCTAAGGACATGCCCCTGGCATTGACCACTCCGTCCAATGTATCGCACAAGTGATTTAAAAGAACACACCTGAATACAAATTTAAACATACCTAAGAACACCAAAACATATCTAAATATGGACCTTAGTTACCTGAAATTGCTTCCGCATATCTCATCTCCCTAGAGCCAAAAACGCATTTAATACATGTACCCAATTATCAATCCTAAGATAAAGAACGTAAGACTTTATCCAAAACATACAGATGAATGGACCAGCAAGGCAGAAAATGACAGGAAGAAAAGACAGAAAGCAAAGAAACAAGGAAAGTGACAGAAAAGTGGAAATTTCTAGCACAGAATATCCAGAAGGTGGGATACTATTTATACTGAAAGAGCCCCCGGCATCCCCACGGGGTAGGGGGGGGGGGGGGGGGTTTGATCCTTGCCTGCTGCATGGACCGTAGAATTGAACCCTAGCCCACGACATTACGATGATGACCAATTGTCTACAGAACACACATAAGACTTTTTTTAGTTCTGTTTCACTTGTCTTACGTATCTCATGAACTTGCAGCAGTCAACACCCAGCACGCAGATGGAAGGCAGCTTCTCAAAACTGAGTCAGACCTTGATAAGGATCACTGAAAAAAGTAAGCAAAATGAAATAATATGTTAAAATGACAGACAAATCATTGATAGGCTGACAAAAGAAAGCGACAGCACAAGCTCATAATAAGATCGAACAAGACGTGGAAAAGTTATAAATCCAGTTAAGAGTACGAGACCTCATATTTAGAGGTGTCAGAGCGACAGATCGAAACCAGGACTGGAATGACACAAGCAAAATTATTGACATCCTGAATTATTGGACCCCAGACCATGGTTCTCAACCGATATTGTCAAAATATACCACCTGAGAAAACGACAACAAAACCCAGAAATCAGAACTCGAACAGTTTATCATTATTTTAGGTCATAACACTTCCTGGGAGAGGATAATTATATGATGACAGTAACTCTGATGGACCATCATCATCAGGTGCCTTGCTGCATGGCATTGGCGATCATGGACTTCCATCTGTCCCTATCTCTTGTTGCTTCAAGCATCTCTTCCGCCCTCCCTGTCTCCAGCCACTCTGCAAGTCTGTCTAGTATCTTCCCCCTGGGTCTACCTCTGATGGATACCAAACATCAGTTATAATCAACAATACACCTTCATTAAATATATACCCTTAGTTATAATCAACAATACATTTGAATGAAAGTATAGTATGTTATAACCAACAATACAGCAGGAAATAAGAGGGAAGCAGGGAGAATTTTAAATATCAACTAAGTAACATAACTCTTGAGAGTCACGAAGTTATCTCCCATGTAGAATGTTCTGAGCTTACCACTTTATGCTTTGTGGCTGCGTCAATGCTATATGAATGGGTAGCGCAAACTGTGTTGGGTTTGAGAAATTCTACATGGGAAATAACTCCGTGACTCTCAAGAGTTATGTTACTTAGTCAACAAAACAGCATCAAATGTATACTTCACTTATAACAAACAATACCCTTTCATTGAATTATACATTAAAAGTTATGACCATCAATATACTTACGCAATATATATTCGTTTAGTTATAATCAAAATACCCTTAAATCAAGTGTAGACATTTATTTAATTGGCCATCATCGTAATGTCGTGGGCTAGGGTTCAGTTCTACCGTCCATGCAGCAGGTCAGATCAACACCCAACCTCTACCCCTTGAGGACGCCGGGAACTCTCAATACATCAGCTATATCATCATCATCATCTTTCAGCCATCGAAAGTCCGTTGTTGGACGTAGGCCTTCCCCAGCTGTTTCCATTCACTTCGTTCCAGTGCTTTTCCTCTCCAGTTCTTGTTAAATCCATCCAGGTCATCTCCCCATCTAGTTTTCTGTCGCATGTCTTCCTCTATTGTGAGTGCCGCCTCTTGGTATCCAGAACGTGGTTTTTGTTGTCCATCTATCGTCCATTCTCCTGGTGAGATGTCCTTCCCAGTTCCATTTCAGTTTGTTGATGGTTTCCAGGATGTGTTGCACTTTTTTCTTTCTCCGATCCACTGAGCCGTTTTGCGATCTTTCCTGGTGGTACCAAACATGATTATTTCATGTGCTCTCTGCATGATTCTTAGCTTCAAAGCGAGTTTTCTTGTTGTTATTGTTGCTGTTGTTGTTGTTGTTGTTGTTATTGTTGTTGTTGTTGTTGTTGTTGTTGTTGTTGTTGTTGTTGTTGTTGTTGTTGTTGTTGTTGTTGTTGTTGTTACTGTTGTTGTTGTTAGATCCCATGTTTCTGCACCGTAGGTGACCTGGCAGAATGCATTGGTCGTAGACTTTTAGTTTCAGGACAGTTGGAATTTTGTCATTCTTGAAAACCGAACACGCTCTTCCAAACGCTCAACTGTATACATTTAGTTATAACTAACAATACTTTTTACTCAGTGTGTACACATTTAGTTATAACCAACAATACAAATTAAATCAAATGTAGACATCTGGTTCTAACCAACAATACTTTTACATCAACTGCACACATATCTATTGAACTGTGGACTCAATCCAGCCCGCAACACTAAACACTGGCCTGTTTGCTGCCTGTGTTAATGTTTCCATCATTCTGATCTTGTCGGCTTAGTGTTTTGTAGGTCCTTTCCCCCATTCCATTTCAAGACCTTGCCAGCGCATAGGGTTTTAGGCAGACTCATTAAGCCTGCCTGACCATTGCTAACAGATTTGGGCGGAGCACATATGGTTTTGTACGAGCGCTAAGAATTTTTCTCGAACAAATTCCAATTATCCTATACAGAAAGAGAGAGAGAGAGAGAGAGAGAGAGAGAGAGAGAGACAGAGACAGAGAGACAGAGACAGAGAGACACAGAGAGAGAGAGAGAAGAGGCGTTTCTAGCACAGCATGTCTAAAAAGTGGAGATACTAGATATACGAAAGACCCAGTGGTTTACACGGGAGGCTGGTGGGGATCCTTAGTTAATCAGAGCAGGCGCCATCAAGTGTGTATAATGGACCCTGTACTCACATACATACACATCGCACAGACAGAGAGACAGACAGACAGACAGACAGCAGACAGACAGACAGAGCCACACACACACACACACACACACACACAGGCAGAGACAGAGAGAGAGACGGAGAGAAAGGCCACAGTTGACTTGCATTAATCAGCTCTAGATAATGAAGGAAAGGGGTTATGAGTGTCTTCATCTCTCATTCATGAGGATATTACAGATACGCCACAAGACACCTTTCTCTTCAGATATGAACCCTGACCTGTTTAAAAATATCTCCTGTTTTAATTAATCGCTTCCCCCTGCTCTCCCTTTTCCCTCTGGTTTCCTTCAGGCTGTGGCGAGCTGCTAACAGAGGGAGCGTGATGGTTGCCCCGGGCATTATGTAGACGGATAGTTGTCCCGGGCTGTATGTAGGCGGATGGTTGCCCCGGGCTGTATGTACATGTAAATGGATGGTTGTCCCGGGCTGTCTATAGACGGATGGTTGTCCTGAACTGTATGTAAACTTATGATTGTCCCGGTATGCATGTAAACTGATGATTGTCCCGGTATTATGTAAACTGACGATTGTCCCGGTATTATGTAAACTGATGATTGTCCCGGTATGTATGTAAACTGGTGATTGTCCCAGTCCGTATGTAAACCGATGATTGGACCGGTCGGTATGTAAACTGATGATTGTCCATGGTCTGTCTGTTAACTGATGATTTCCCGGTCTGTATGTAAACTGATGATTGTCCCAGCCTGTATGTAAACTGATGATTGTCCCAGCCTGTATGTAAATTGATGATTGTCTCGGTCAGTATGTAAACTGATAATTGTCCTGGGCTGTATATAACTGATGATTGTCCCAGGCTGTTTGTAAACCGATGATTGTCCCAGGCTGTATGTAAATTGATGATTGTCCTGAACTGTATGTAAACTGATGATTGTCCCGGGCTGTATGTAAATTGATAATTGTTACAGTCTGTATGAAAATTGATGATTGTCCTGAACAGTATGTAAATTGATGATTGTCCTGAATCGTATGTAAACTGATGATTGTCCCGGGCTGTATGTAGATTGACGGTTGCCCCGGTCTGTGTGTAGACTGTTTCCTCGATGGGACGAAACACGGCTGCCAGGGGCGACTACTTTTGTACAGGCAGTTGTGCGAAACGTGTGTCAGGCAATTAACAACGTGCTCACGTGTGCGATGATAATTATGACGCGTATGATGAGTGTCGCGTGCTTGGCGGGCCATGTTTTATGATCCTGTGACTAGGGGAGTCATCATGACGACAGCTCTCCTGCCTTCTGCAATAGGAGTGGGGGGAAGAGGGCTTGTATCTGGGCCTCAGTAGCTCAGTTGGTTTGAGCGTCGGATTCACATGGTGATGGTTGTGGGTTCGAATCTCGGGGTGCGCTATATTAAAACTGGCCTTCTCACTGTCCCATCTTAACATCATTGTTGTTCTGGTGGTGTCAGTATAGGATTAGATAAGTCCCCCTTCCCCCGCTTCCCCCACATCCCTGGGATGGTTATCCCCGTCGGTCATATCACCTAAGGTTGGGTGTCGACGTAAAAACTAAACCAAATCAATCAGTCAGTATACACATATTGAAATGTGGACTTTGTATCTATGTATACATATATGTATGTATATATATATATGTGTGCGTGTATATATAATTATATATATATACATATATGTATACATAATTTATATATATGTGTGTGTGTGTGTGTGTGTGTGTATGTGTGTGTCCAGAGAAAGAGATATCTAGAGATACAGATTATATATAGGTATATAGACATATGTAGATATATATATATATATATATATATATATATATATAAATTTAGAGATTAGAGATATAGAGATAGAGATATAGATATATAAATCGATAGGTAGATATAGTGGAATTGCTCTGACTGTTTCCTCGTTATCAAAGCTTTGTATTCACATTTAGTCAATTATTCTGTGCTGTCTTATGTTTAGGTGGCTTACTCTGTATGTAAGTAGATGTCTCTTCCCTCTTGCAATCACAGGCAGCAAGTCTGACTTGTTCTACGCAGAACGAAACTATTGCAATCTTCCGTGAGAGCAGACAGGACCATCTACATGGAAGGCCAGAAAGCTGACAGAGTACTACTCTAAGAGCGGTACAGGACTTTCATTGTGGAGGGCCTGAATACTGGCAGATCACTGTAGGAAGGTACAAGACTGGCAGAACACTCTCACCTCACCTGTCTGTCCCTCGCCGGGATCGGCGGTACGAACCACACTCGACGTCACCAGTCTTCTCCAGGTAACACGACTGAGACATCTGTGGGCAACCTCCTGGATCCCAAGGTTCATATTGCTTATATAGCACAGCCGACTACTAGAGCCATATCAGGACTACACTGGATCCCCAGACCACATACTTCAGTTGTGTTGTTGAAACAGGAGGTGTGCAACAGAACATTCTAGGAGGGTACAAGACTGGCAGAACACTCTAGGAGGGTACAAGACTGGCAGAACACTCTAGGAGGGTACAAGACTGTCAGAACACTCCAGAAGGGTACAGGACTGGCAGAACACTCTAGGAGGTACAAGACTGGCAGAACACCCAGGAGGGTACAGGACTGGCAGAACACTCTAGGAGGGTACAGGACTGGTAGAACACTCCAGGAGGGTACAGGACTGGCAGAACACTCCAGGAGGGTACAGGACTGGCAGAACACTCTAGGAGGGTACAGGACTGGCAGAACACTCTAGGAGGGTACAGGACTGGCAGAACACTCTAGGGGGGTACAGGACTGGCAGAACACTCTAGGAGGGTACAGGACTGGCAGAACACTCTAGGAGGGTACAGGACTGGCAGAACACTCCAGGAGGGTACAAGACTGGCAGAACACTCCAGGAGGGAACAACACTGGCAGAACACTCCAGGAAGGTACAAGACTGGCAGAACACTCCAGGAAGGTACAGGACTGGCAGAACACTCCAAGAGGGTACAAGACTGGCAGAACACTCTAGGAGGGTACAGGACTAGCAGAACTCTCCAAGAGGTACAAGACTGGCAGAACACTCTAGGAGGGTACAAGACTGGCAGAACACTCCAGGAGGGTAAAGGACTGGCAGAACTCTCCAGGAGGGTACAGGACTAGCAGAACACTCTAGGAGGGTACAGGACTGGCAGAACACTCGAGGAGGATACAGGACTGGCAGAACACTCCAGGAGGGTACAAGACTGGCAGAACACTTTAGGAGGGTACAAGACTGGCAGATCACTCTAGGAGGGTACAAGACTGGCAGAACACTCGAGGAGGATACAGGACTGGCAGAACACTCCAGGAGGGTACAAGACTGGCAGAACACTCTAGGAGGGTACAAGACTGGCAGAACACTCTAGGAGGGTACAGGACTGGCAGAACACTCCAGGAGGATACAGGACTGGCAGAACACTCTAGGAGGGTACAGGACTGGCAGAACACTCTAGGAGGGTACAAGACTGGCAGAACACTCCAGGAGGGTACAGGACTGGCAGAACACTCTAGGAGGATACAGGACTGGCAGAACATTCTAGGAGGGTAAAAGTCTGGCAGAACACTCTAGGAGGATGCAGGACTGGCAGAACACTCTAGGAGGGTACAAGACTGGCAGAGCACTCCAGGAAGGTACAGGACTGGCAGAACACTCCAGGAGGGTACAGGACTGGCAGAACACTCCAGGAGGGTACAAGACTGACAGAACACTCCAGGAGGGTACAGGACTGGCAGAGCACTCCAAGAGGGTACAGGACTGGCAGAACACTCCAGGAGGGTACAAGACTGGCGGAACACTCCAGGAGGGTACAAGACTGGCAGAACACCCCAGGAGGGTACAAGACTGGCAGAACACTCTAGGAGGGTACAGGACTGGTAGAACACTCCAGGAGGGTACAGGACTGGCAGAACACTCCAGGAGGGTACAGGACTGGCAGAACACTCTAGGAGGGTACAGGACTGGCAGAACACTCTAGGAAGGTACAAGACTGGCAGAACACTCTAGGAGGGTACAGCACTGGCAGAACACTCTAGGAGGGTACAGGACTGGCAGAACACTCCAGGAGGGTACAAGACTGGCAGAACACTCTAGGAGGGTACAGGACTGGCAGAACACTCTAGGAGGGTACAAGACTGGCAGAACACTCTAGGAGGGTACAGGACTGGCAGGACACTCCCGGAGGGTACAGGACTGGCAGAACATTCTAGGAGAGTACAGCACTGGCAGAACACTCTAGGAGGGTACAAGACTGGCAGAACACTCCAGGAGGGTACAGGACTGGCAGAACACTCCAGGAGGTCTGAAGACTGAGGGACCGTCCTAGCGGAGGACTTAAAAGGGGAGCACTTATAATGTTTATTGATCCCCAGCACAACATATTTTCTTTCTGTCTTTCTTTCTTTTCTTGTCTTTTTCTTTCTTTTCTTTCTTTCTTTTCATTATTTCTTTCTTTCTTTCCTTCTTTCCTTCTTTATTCATCCATTTATTCATTCATTTATTCATTCATTCGTCTATCTATATTATCTACTAATTCATTCACATATCTATATATTCATTTCTTCATATTTATTCATTTACTTATATATCTATTTATTATGTATTTATTCATTTATCTATTTATGTATGTATTCATTTATTTACAATATTTCTCTGCTGAAAAGGTGTCTGTGTTATTTGTATTGTTTCTCAGCAGACAGTTTGTTATGTTCAGTGACAAGTCTCTTTAGTTTGCTTGTTTTTCTGTTTGCTTGTTGTTAACCTCTACTTGGGCCGAGGACACTACCTGTATTTACTCTTCTTGACAATACGGTATCTGGTTCTTGTGTTTTATAATTGATGCAATGTTAAACAGGAGACTATTCAATCTGTGTCCTTGTTAAAGTTTTGGTTTATGCTCATTTAGTCAGCGACTTACACTGGAAGAATTTATGTCTATGACCTGTCCCTATTGCTATTTATGTCTATGATCTGTCCCTGTTACTACTCATATCTATGATCTGTCCCTGTTACTATTTATATCTAAGATCTGTCCCTGTTACTATATATGTCTATGATCTGTTCCTGTTACAATATATGTCTATGATCTGTTCCTGTTACTATTTATGTCTATGATCTGTCCCTGTTACTATTTATGTCTATGATCTGTTCCTGTTACTATATATGTCTATGATCTGTTCCTGTTACTATTTATGTCTATGATCTGTCCCTGTTACTATTTATGTCTATGATCTGTCCCTGTTACTATTTATGTCTATGATCTGTTCCTGTTACTATTTATGTCTATGATCTGTCCCTGTTACTATTTATGTCTATGATCTGTTCCTGTTACTATTTATGTCTATGATCTGTCCCTGTTACTATTTATGTCTATGATCTGTCCCTGTTACTATTCATGTCTATGATCTATTCCTGTTACTCTTTATGTCTATGGTAGTCTTTGTCCCATTTGTTCAACGTGTTGCAAAGATTGCAGTCTCGGATGTATGGCGACACCTCGCGTAAAAACCTAATTTTCAGCCTTAATATTACCATGAATAATAACGAGAACCACATCATGAAGGCTGATAATAATTGTTCTTATGAATATTAATGACAATAATTGTTCAGCAATGTACACACGTGCAGACATCCATTACAGTGTAGGCATGCAATGCACTGAATGGTTAATCGCTGTTTAGACAGTTTTATGTTTTGATTATGACTCGTTCGATTCTTTTGAACACTTGCATGTTGTCCTCTCTCTCTCTCTCTCTCTCTCTCTCTCTCTCTCTCTCTCTCTCTCTCTCTCCTCTCTCTCTCTCTCTCTCTCTCTCTCTGTCCCTCTCTCTCTCTCTTTCTCTCTTTCTTTCTGTCTCTCTGTCTCGCTCTCTTTCTTTCTCTCTCTTCTCTCTCTTTCTCTCTCTTTCTTCCTCTGTCTCTCTCTCTCTCTCTCTCTCTGTCCCTCTCTCTCTCTATCTCTCTCAATCTCTCTCTCTTTCTCTTTTTGTCTGTCTGTCTGTCTGTCTGTCTGTCTCTGTCTCTCTCTGTCTCTCTGTCTCTGTCTCTGTCTCTGTCTCTGTCTCTCTCTCTCTCTCTTTCTCTCTCGCTCTCTTTGCGGGCCTCAATAGCCCAGTTGGTTTAGCGTCGATTTCTGACGCTAATGGTTGAGGGTTCGAACCAGGGTGTACGCTACATTAAAACTAGCCTTCTTATAATTCTCGTTCTGATAATGTCGGTATAGGATTACATTGGGCCCCCCTTCCCCACTTCCCTGGGATGGTTATCCCCGTCGACGATATCATCATCATCATCATCACATGCCCTGCCACATGGCGTTGGCGATCATGGCC
This sequence comes from Monoplex corrugatus, assembly GCA_030674185.1. Taxonomy (NCBI): domain Eukaryota; kingdom Metazoa; phylum Mollusca; class Gastropoda; order Littorinimorpha; family Ranellidae; genus Monoplex; species Monoplex corrugatus. Next base: position 18,418,741 of record JAPXFY010000014.1, on the reverse strand, counting down.
CTCCATATGCATCTGTCCCTTGTTGCCGCAAGTTTATCTTCCACCCTCTCGTCCTCAGCCACTCTGCAAGTCCGTCCAATATTTTTTCCCTGGGTCTACCTGGTGCTCTTTCCCTCCAGCTTTCCTGTTGTGACCAGGTGCTCTAATTCCCCTTTCCTCATAAAATGGTATATGAATGTTGCCTGTCTTTTCCTTATCCTCTTTGTGAATGACCTTCTTGTGTCTGTCGACGATATCACCTGATGTAATCCCGTACCAAATTAATCAATCAATCATCAATTACTCAGTCTCTTTGTTTCTGTCTCTCTGTCTCTATCTGTCTTTCTCTCTGTTTCTGTCTGTTTGTCAATCTGTCTGTCTCTGTCTGTCTGCCTGTTGGCTGTCTGTCTGTGTGTCTGTCTCTGCCTCTCTCTCTCTCTTCTCTCTC
>JAPXFY010000014.1:18405814-18413314 GCA_030674185.1 Monoplex corrugatus | reverse complement strand
AAGACAGACATAGACTACGCTTGGCACAGAGTAAATTAAATTACCGATATTTTTGCGCTGTGTCTGTGGCCCGGTTTAAAAGAGTGTCCAGTTTGTCTCTTCTACTCTGCGACCCTGAACACGAACCATTCAGTCAAACAGTCTCCATGTCTCCGTCTCCTGTGACTCAGTTGGTTGGATTGCATTGTAACAACATTTTCCTTACTGACATCTCTCTCTCTGTCTCTCTCTCTCTGTCTCTCTCTCTCTCTCTCTCTCTGTCCTTCTCTCTGTCTCTCTCTCTCTTCTCTCTCTCTCTCTCTCTCCCTCTTCTGTCTCTCTCTTCTATCTATCTATCTACCTATCTATCTATCTATCTATCTATCTATCTATTTATCTATCTATCTATTTATCTATCTATCTATCTATCTAATCTATCCATCCCATCCATCCATCCATCATCATCTATCTATCTATCTATCTATCTATCTATCGATTCATCTGTCTGTCTGTCTATCTTTTCGTCTCTCTATCTCTCTCTTTTTCTCTCTATCACTACTTCTCTGTCTCTATCTCTCTCTGTCTCTGTCTCTGTCTCTTTCTTTCTCTGTGTCTCTGTTTCTCTCCGTCTCTGTTTCTCTCCGTCTCTGTCTCTTTCTATCTCTGTTTCTCTCTATCTCTCTGTCTGTCTGTCTGTTTCTGTGTCTGTGTCTGTTTGTCTGTCTGACTCTCTTTCTCTCCCCCCCCCCCCCCGCCCTCTCTCTCTGTCTCTGTCTCTTCCTCTCTCTCTCTGTCTCTCTCTCTCCCTCTCTCCCTCTCTCTCTCTCTCTCTCTCTCTCTCTCTCTCTCTCTCTCTCTGTAGAGACCTTTACAAAATATATTCCAGAAACGTTAGTCCCATCACATGTTGTGTTCGACAATTCAGGAGTAAAGTTGTCTGGTGGCGTTTGTGGCAAACTGTACGGCGGTGTTGCATTTTTTTTGTGAGAAAACAATTATGCGCATACATCAAAAGAGTACAGGCTGAATTTGGTAACATAGTTGTCCTGGAGGCAGACACAAGTAGATCACTCATAAGGAAGATTAGGAAAAGACAGGCAACATTTATAGGCCATTTTATGAGGAAGGGGGATTTTGGAGCACCTGGTCACAACGGGAAAGCTGGAGGGAAAGAGAGCACTAGGTAGACCCAGGGAGAAAATGCTGAACGGACTTGCAGAGTGGCTGGGGACGAGGAGGGTGGGGGAGATGCTAGGGGCAACGAGAGATAGAGGCAGATGGAAGTCCATGATCGCCAACACCATGCGGCAGGGCACCTGATGATGATGAGTTGTCCTTCTTGTTTCCAAGTCCCTGTTGAGTACAGGGACAGACTGTTTTCTTGTAGGGTGTCACTTACCACCCGAAAGGGAAAAGAGGAAAGAATACAAAAGGATTTATAAGAAAATCAGGAATAAGTGCAATGAAGTTAAGGAAGTTTGGCTAGAAACAAAGTGCTAGGAAATGGAAGTCGAACACAAAACAGATCCTAAGTTTATGTACAGAAATATTGAAGAAATTGCTCACAGGAAAAAGACATGCACATCATCTGGTTGCTTAAAATCAAAAGATGGTACGATTATTATGGAAAAAGACAATGCATTATATAAATGATGAGACTATACATTGAAAACCTGTTTGACGGTGACAACGGAGAAGAATACAACATTAGATAGAACTTCGAAGGACCACAAATAAAGAAAACGAAATTAGAAGAGCAATGAAAAAGACGAAACAGGGAAAAGCCCCAGGATTTGACAGTATTACTGTAGGAATTATACTGAAGGTCTAGATGAATTTAGTATTGAAAAATGAAAATTATGACAACGGGAAAATCCTGACAGACATGTTCAAGTCAATATTCGTTGCACTTCCAAAGAAAGTAGGGGCTATAGAATGCGAACTCCATCGTACAATCAGCTTGATCAGTCATATGACAAAGATTCTATCAAGAATAATCATGATGAGGACAAGGAAAAGAATCAAACCAGAAATATCAGAAGAACAACGTGGATTCGTTGAAGGAAAAGGAACTGTTAATGCCATATATATCGCAAGAATTCTCATAGAAAGACCAATTGGGTTGAAAAAGGATGTGTGTTTATGTTTTGTTGACGATATCAAGGCTTTTGATGGGGTAAGATAGGCAGAAGAACTGATCAACAAAAAGGAAAAGCTAGATATTGATGGGGGGAATCTAAGAATAATAAAAACAATATGTATTGGGAACATACAGCAGCTATGAGAGTAGAAAATAATATCAGCAATTGTCAAAATTTCAAAATAGAGGTTAGACAGGGATGTGTTCTGTCACCAGACTTGTTTTCACTTTACAGCGAAACCAACATGAGAAACCCTGGGAAAAAGGGTGAAGGAAAACTGATAAACAATTTTTGTTATGCAGATAAACTGTTCTAACTGCAGAAAATGAAAAAAAAAAAAAAACCACCTACAAAAGCTTGTGAATACAATAGAAATAGAAAGCAGAACTAAAGGGCTAGCGCTACAAAAAAAAGACAAGTTATGTTAATCAGTAAAAAAAAAAAAAAAAAAAAAAAGAAGAAATCCACTCTTGTAAAATAACAGCAAATGTCACAACACTGAGAAAGGTTGGTAAGTTTAAGTATCTGGAAACAGTCATCTCACTAGACGGCAGATGCACATTAGGATCATACAGCAGAACTCGCCGAGGTAAAACAACATTGAAGAAATGCAAAGCGTTCTTACCAACAAATGTCTATCAGCTGACATCAGGAAGAGAGTTTTTCAGTGTTGTATAAAACCAATACTGTTGTACAGATGCGAAGCCTGGACAATCAACAAGCAAGTCCGGACATTATTGAGGCAGCAGAAATGTGGTTTCTAGGAAGACTGTTCAGAGTCCAATGGACACCAAAGAAAACAAACGAGGCAGTCTTGAAAGAGAAAAACACAAAAATGATATTAACAAAGAAGATAAGGAAAAGGAAATCAACATTTATAGGACATTTGATAAGACACGAGAAATTTGAGCACCTGGTCACAACAGGAAAGCTAGAAGGAAAAAAAGCACCAAGGTAGTCCAGGTTAGAAAATAGACAGTTTTACGGAGTGGGTGTCGACAAAAGGAACAAAGGAAAGATTCGTATGGAGGCCCATAATTGCCAACGCCACGCGGCATGGCACATGATGATGATAATGATCAGTGTATGTGTAAATACTGACGTCTTTATGAATCACGTAACAATCAGAGTAACTATAAGTCAGCAATGATGCTTGCATGTGTATCTGTGATGTATTCATGTATTCAAAATCTGTCATAGGTGTTTCATATGCCGTCATGAATGACTTCAGTCTGTTGTCGTTCCTAGAGGGATGAATAATATATCAAATGGATTAAACGGCCTTGATGTTACCTCGGCGGGGAAAGATGTTTGGTTCAGTGAGGGGATCACATTGAAGTTAGTGTTCATCGTTCACCACACACCACCAGTGTTGTATATAATAGTAACCAACAAGTAGATAGAAAATCTTGTTAGCTGTTGTAAATGCGCTAGCTAGTTCTGTTGATAGACCCACGGATTCATGATCTGATCAGATGTCTCGAGTTCAATCCCAGTCCACAACATAGAAATAGCCTGTTAGCGGCCTGTCCTTACGTTCCATTCATTCTGGTGGTGTCAGCTTAGTGTTTCCTAGGTTCCGTAAATCCCGTCCCCCTTTTAAGACTTTGTTAGTGCATACAGTTTTGTGCAGATTCAAAGAGGCTGACAGACAATTGCTGACCCGTTTTGATGTAAGGGCATACGGAATTGTCAGAGTGCCATCAATATGTCTTGAGTTTGGAGTTAGGTGTTGAAGTTTGCAAACTCTTGAGTTTGGAGTTAGGTGTTGAAGTTTGCAAACTTTTGAGTTTGGAGTTAGGTGTTGAAGTTTGCAAACTGTTGAGTTTGGAGTTAGGTGTTGAAGTTTGCAAACTGTTGAGTTAGGAGTTAGGTGTTGAAGTTAGCAAACTGTTGAGTTTGGAGTTAGGTGTTGAAGTTAGCAAGCTGTTGAGTTAGGAGTTAGGTGTTGAAGTTAGCAAACTGTTGAGTTAGGAGTTAGGTGTTGAAGTTAGCAAGCTGTTGAGTTAGGAGTTAGGTGTTGAAGTTAGCAAACTGTTGAGTTAGGAGTTAGGTGTTGAAGTTAGCAAGCTGTTGAGTTAGGAGTTAGGTGTTGAAGTTAGCAAACTGTTGAGTTAGGAGTTAGGTGTTGAAGTTAGCAAGCTGTTGAGTTAGGAGTTAGGTGTTGAAGTTAGCAAACTGTTGAGTTAGGAGTTAGGTGTTGAAGTCTGCAAACTGTTGAGTTAGGAGTTAGGTGTTGAAGTTAGCAAACTGTTGAGTTAGGAGTTAGGTGTTGAAGTCTGCAAACTGTTGAGTTTGGAGTTAGGTGTTGAAGTTAGCAAACTGTTGAGTTAGGAGTTAGGTGTTGAAGTCTGCAAACTGTTGAGTTAGGAGTTAGGTGTTGAAGTTAGCAAACTGTTGAGTTAGGAGTTAGGTGTTGAAGTTAGCAAACTGTTGAGTTAGGAGTTAGGTGTTGAAGTTAGCAAACTGTTGAGTTAGGAGTTAGGTGTTGAAGTTTGCAAACTGTTGAGTTTGGAGTTAGGTGTTGAAGTCTGCAAACTGTTGAGTTTGGAGTTAGGTGTTGAAGTTAGCAAACTGTTGAGTTAGGAGTTAGGTGTTGAAGTCTGCAAACTGTTGAGTTTGGAGTTAGGTGTTGAAGTCTGCAAACTGTTGAGTTAGGAGTTAGGTGTTGAAGTCTGCAAACTGTTGAGTTAGGAGTTAGGTGTTGAAGTCTGCAAACTGTTGAGTTTGGAGTTAGGTGTTGAAGTTAGCAAACTGTTGAGTTAGGAGTTAGGTGTTGAAGTTTGCAAACTGTTGAGTTAGGAGTTAGGTGTTGAAGTTTGCAAACTGTTCAAGAGGGATTCATCACACTCAGACAATTCCATATGCGCTCTATCCAAATCGGGCAGATTCTCCATGCCTGCGTAAAACCATATACGCTAGCAAGATCTTGAAATGGGAAGGAGGGAGAAGGGACCAATCACAGACTAAACTGATACCACCAAAATGATGGAAACATTCAGATGGGCAGCGGACAGGCCAGTTCTTAATGTTGCAGGCTGGGATTGAACTCGAGATATCAGTTCATGTGTACGCGGCTCTATCAAAACAACCAACCAGACTGGATGTTGTCTTAAATAAACAGTAAACTCTGAACTAAGCTGAAAGGTTTTCGAAATTCCAAATTCCAATTCCTAGGATAGTTGTGATCCGTTTTTGTCTGTCTTTGGTAATTGTGTACATGGAATGCAAAACATGAGCGACTGCCCGCGTTCAAACAAACAGGAACCAGAAAAACACGAAAATAGAATCAGAACGCTTATTCAATACAACCAGACCAGACAGGCACACATTTTCGGCAAGCTGGCCTTTGTCAAGCGTGAATGTAAGATCACAAACAAACAAACAAACAACAAATGCAAACATTAGGAGAAAAAGACTGAAACTTCCCTGATGCTTCGTCCTCTTCTCCATCTGGACGAAGCAGCAGAGACGTTTCAGTCTTTGTCTCCTTATGTTTGTATTTGTTGTTTGTTTGTATGTTTTGTTTGTTTGTTTGTTTGTTTGTTTGTTTGTTTGTTTGTTTGTTTGTTTGTTTGTTTGTTTGTTTCACATTGACAAAGGCCAGCTGGCCGAAAATTTGCGTCTGTCTTTGTCTGGTTGTATTGAATAAGCGTTCTGATTCTATTTTCGTATTATTCTGGTTCCTGTGTACATGTACATCAGTCTTGGCATCCTGACCTTTCACTCATGCACCGATAGAAGGACATTGTCGTGGGCTATGATCTATGTTGCGAAGTCACTTGACTCAAACCAACAACTCAAAGTCACTGGACTCAAACCAACAACTCAAATCACTTGACTCGAATCAACAACTCAAAGTCACTTGACTCAAACCAACAACTCAAATCATTTGACTCGAATCAACAACTCAAATCATTTGACTCGAATCAACAACTCAAATCATTTGACTCGAATCAACAACTCAAATCATTTGACTCAAACCAACAACTCAAAGTCACTTGACTCAGACCAACAGCTAAAAATCACTTGACTCAGACCAACAGCTAAAAATCACTTGACTCAGACCAACAGCTAAAAATCACTTGACTCAAACCAACAACTCAAAGTCACTTTACTTAAACCAACAACTCAAAGTCACTTTACTTAAACCAACAACTCAAAGTCACTTGACTCAAACCAACAACTCAAAGTCACTTGACTCAAACCAACCACTCAAAGTCAATTGACTCAGATCAACAGCTTTAAAAATGTAGAAAAATAAGAGACTGTCAGGATGATCTGAACATTCTGTTTATATTGTTTTTATTTAGCTACGAAGTTGTTTTCAGTCGGGCACACACACACACACACACACACACACACACACACACACACACACACACACACACACACACACACACACACAAACAAACAAATAAACAAAACAAACAAACAAACAAATACACACACATACACACACACACAAACAAACAAACAAACACACACACACACACACACACACACACACACACACACACACACACACACACACACACACAAACACCCTCCCCGCCTGTCTTTTAGTTGATTAACCCATAAATGACGTGGTGTCCAGCACAGTGGTCTATTGGGTTTCAGTCCTGTGGGGAGCCCCTCTGCTGCCCCACCTTCTGCCCCACCCCCTGTCCCACCCCTGCCATTACCGGATTGTCTTGAAGGCTTCTGACGGCGTGTCTTCACGTGGCCATCTCTATACTGTGACACTCGACAGACGAATTTATGTTCTGTGACACCAGACAGCTGGGTCTGTATGTCTGTGTTGAGGTCAGAGAGATGTAGAGTGATAAAGATGGCCATCTTCTATATTGTGACACCAGACAGGTGGGTCTATGTCTGTGACACCAGACGGCTGGGTCTGTATGTCTGTGTTGAGGTCAGAGAGATGTAGGGTGATAAAGATGGCCATCTTCTATATTGTGACACCAGACAGGTGGGTCTATGTCTGTGACACCAGACGGCTGGGTCTGTATGTCTGTGTTGAGGTCAGAGAGATGTAGGGTGATAAAGATGGCCATCTTCTATATTGTGACACCAGACAGGTGGGTCTATGTCTGTGACACCAGACGGCTGGGTCTGTATGTCTGTGTTGAGGTCAGAGAGATGTAGGGTGATAAAGATGGCCATCTTCTATATTGTGACACCAGACAGGTGGGTCTATGTCTGTGTTGAGGTCAGAAAGATGTAGGGTGATAAAGATGGCCATCTTCTATATTGTGACACCAGACAGGTAGGTCTATATCTGTGACACCAGACAGGTGGGTCTGTATGTCTGTGCTGAGGTCAGAGAGATGTAGGGTGATAAAGATGGCCATCTCTATATTGTGACACCAGACAGCTG
>JAPXFY010000014.1:18383314-18388314 GCA_030674185.1 Monoplex corrugatus | reverse complement strand
GATGATTCAGCAACCTCTGGTGATGTATCATGTCTCAAAGTACATCCAACAACATCCAAGCAATGCCATTTTCTACAAAAGAATACGCCACAGATTAGATCAGTTTGGAAGTAGACATAGCAATGGGCTGTGCAATTTCTCCAATACTTTCGCGTTAGCAGTAAAGGTTATACAGAAAGCAGCAGTGAGGACTTCAGGTCCAGCTGACCTTGGAAGCTGGTACCAAATGTTCCCTCTAAAAGCCTTCATGGACAACACCACAGTGCTTTCCACATAATAAAAGGAAACATACAAGATCCTGAAGCAGTTAGACGAGGTAGTCACCTCATCTAGGAGTTTCAAAAAAACGAACAAAATCACAGAGCCTCTCACTGAGGAAACGTAAAGTAGCCGAAACAGTAACATTTACCATCGCCAACCAATCCATTTCAACTGTTACAGAAGAACCAGTCAAAAGGCTCGGAAGATGGTATGATGACTCCTCGAAATATGCAAAAAGGGCTAAGGAAACCAAGCAAATGGCAGAAGAAAGTTTGCAGGTAATAAACCAGTGTGACCTTCTTGGCAAATACAGTCTGGTGCATGCAGTTCATCCTGATTCTAAAACTGCTCTGGCATCTACTGATGTGGAATCAATGGAGGCCAAAATTAACAAATACCCAAGGAAATGGCTTGGTATACCACCGGATCTCGCTGACGTTCTGCTCTATTGTCTCCAGGCGCAGCTGAAGCTAATCTTAAAATCCATTGTCGATGAATACACGGTAGGAAAGGTCAGGTTTGAGGACTGTCAGAAAATGGAAAGTATGGGAGGCATTGGACTCAGCGAAATAAAGTCTCATAATCAGAAAAATAATTGAGCACACGCAAACCAGTAAGCAGGGACTGGGATCAACAAAAAATGGAGTGGTGATCAAAGGCCAGTGGAGAGACAAAAAGAAATATGATAATACAAGTGATGAAGAAAGAAGAGGATGCCAAAAGAATCCAGAAGGCAGTCCAGCATGACCAACAGGGGCAATGGACGACATGAAAAAATGCACTCTCAAGAAGTCTAAGATGGAATGACCCGCGGCACATGGCCCCTTTCAGAATCAGTTTCATCGTCAGAGCTGTACACGACCTTCTGGCCTCGAACTCAAGTCTGGTGAAATGGGTGAAATCAGGTGACCCTGCGTGCCCCCTCTGCCAGGACAAACAAACAGTGGAACATGTCTTGATGTCATACGAGGTAGTGCTAACCCAAGGAAGATAACATGGAGGCACAGACAACCTTCTACACGGCAGGAGGCAGCAAAAAGATGGCCTAAAAAAGGTGTAAGATCCTTAGCATGGAAGCGGGGTCTGCTGGAATGAACGGACAACTGGTAGCATAAGCAGATCTACCACAATGAAAAAAAAACCACCCAGAAATCATTAGCCAGGATGGCATGGACCGGGTATAGTTATCCACTCCCATTAATAAAAAAAAATTGATTCTGATCGAACTCATTGTACTGCATGAAAGTAGAATGGAAGAAACCCATATCTACAAGACTGATAAGTATTCAAGTCTAGTCAGCAACTTGACGAAATCCGGCTGTCAAGCCAAAATCCTCGCCATAGAAATTGGAGCAAGGGGGTTGATAGGCACATAAGCCTATGACCTCATGAAATAGCTCTCGATTTCTGGGAGAAGACCAGGGCCCTAAAAGCAATGGCAGATGCAGATGAAAAGAGTTCCAGCTATATCTAGTCAAGGAAAAACAAATGTGAGCATCATAGGGCTTAAAATTCCCCTATATGTTGTCAGCGTCTGATAGCTGTGTGTTTAAAACATCTGTCTCAAGGGTGACTTGGCCTCGTGACGCCTGGTCACCTTGGATGCAAGTAATAGACCAGTGTGACCTCTTAGCAAATACAGTCTGGTGCCTGCAATTCATCTTGATTCCAAAACTGCTGCTCTGGCATCTACTGATATAGATATCAGTACCAGTGATGTGGAATAAAAACTGGCAACAGCAGAAGGGCATCAGAACCATGACCTGGGTGCGGCCTGGGCCCCTCAGAGTGTCAGGAGTTAAGGGTCGAAACATTTGCTTGATGGAGGTTTCTCCTTCTACGATCTTCTGCTGTCCTCTGCTGCGGTTCCCACCCCATTTTTCATACCCAGGTGACATTCTCTACAGTCTGTTGTGGCTCCTACACCCCCAGTGGTAGACGAGGATCATTGGAGGTAGGATGTCTGATGGAACATTTCACTCACAGAAATATCTTGTAAACAGTATCTGTTGTTCATCTTATTCACACAGTAACCAGTGTCTATGTTCATCTTACTCACCCAGTAAATCAATGTGTTGTTCACCTGAATCACCCAGTAACAAGTGTCTGTCGTTCATCTGATTCATCCAGGAACCAGTTTCTGTTGTCTGCTTGTTCACCAGTAACCAGTGTCTGTTGTTCACCTTATTCACCCAATAACCAATGTCTGCTGTTCATCTTATTCACCTGATAACCAGTGTTTATTGTTCACCTTATTCATCTAGTAACCAGTGTTTGTTGTTTTTCACCTGATTCATCCAGTGCCAGTTGTTCACCTTATTCACACAACCTCCAGTATCTATTGGTCACCTATTCACCCAGTAATCAGTGTCTGTTATTCACCTAATTCTCCCAGTAACCAGTGTCTATTGTTCACCTTATTCGCCCTGTAATCAGTACGTACTGTCATTCTTACCCAGGTCAGTGAAATCAGGGAAGGTCAACAAATTGTGTTGTCTGTCTGTGTGTGTTGTTCTAAACTTGGTGTATCGTGTTTCTTTGGTGTCTATTCTGTACGTTCATTGGCCGAAATGATGTGTCTGTCATGTTTTGTCAGTTCAACATGTGTTCTTCTTTCTTGTCCTTTCTTGTGTGCCTGGTTTTTGATTGACTTGCATGCTGACAGTCACCTGGGTTCAGGTTCCTGTCAGTTTTGCCTTGCTGTAGACATCATGTCTACAGCATTTTCAGGACAGATGGGTAAAGTATCTTGAAGACAATGTCTAATGCATCTTGCGGACAGATGTCAGAAGCATCAACAGGACAGATGTCAGAAGCATCAACAGGACAGATGTCAGAAGCATCTACAGACAGATGTCAGAAGCATCAACAGAACAGACGTCAGAAGCATCAACAGGACAGACGTCAGAAGCATCAACAGGACAGATATCAGAAGCATCAACAGGACAGACGTCAGAAGCATCAACAGGACAGATGTCAGAAGCATCAACAGGACAGACGTCAGAAGCATCAACAGGACAGACGTCAGAAGCATCAACAGGACAGACGTCAGAAGCATCAACAGGAAGACGTCAGAAGCATCCACAGGACAGATGTCAGAAGCATCAACAGGACAGATGTCAGAAGCATCTACAGGACAGACGTCAGAAGCATCAACAGGACAGACGTCAGAAGCATCAACAGAACAGACGTCAGAAGCATCAACAGGACAGATGTCAAAAGCATCAACAGGACAGACGTCAGAAGCATCAACAGGACAGACGTCAGAAGCATCAACAGGACAGACGTCAGAAGCATCAACAGGACAGACGTCAGAAGCATCAACAGGACAGATGTTTGAAGCATCAACAGGACAGACGTCAGAAGCATCAACAGGACAGATGTCTGAAGCATCAACAGGACAGATGTCAGAAGCATCCACACGACAGATGTTTGAAGCATCAACAGGACAGATGTTTGAAGCATCAACAGGACAGACGTCAGAAGCATCCACAGGACAGACGTCAGAAGCATCAACAGGACAGACGTCAGAAGCATCAACAGGACAGACGTCAGAAGCATCAACAGGACAGACGTCAGAAGCATCAACAGGACAGATGTTTGAAGCATCAACAGGACAGATGTTTGAAGCATCAACAGGACAGACGTCAGAAGCATCCACAGGACAGACGTCAGAAGCATCAACAGGACAGACGTCAGAAGCATCCACAGGACAGACGTCAGAAGCATCAACAGGACAGACGTCAGAAGCATCCACAGGACAGATGTTTGAAGCATCAACAGGACAGACGTCAGAAGCATCAACAGGACAGACGTCAGAAGCATCAACAGGACAGACGTCAGAAGCATCAACAGGACAGATGTCAGAAGCATCAACAGGACAGACGTCAGAAGCATCAACAGGACAGATGTCAGAAGCATCAACAGGACAGACGTCAGAAGCATCCACACGACAGATGTTTGAAGCATCAACAGGACAGATGTTTGAAGCATCAACAGGACAGACGTCAGAAGCATCCACAAGACAGATGCCTGAAGCATTTTGCCTGGGACATTTTTAAGCGTCATGGTGATGTGTAAAGCCTGGTGATCTTGCCCTGGACATGAGTGAAGCATCTTGCAGCAGAAGTGTTTGATTTAAAGATGTCTGAAATGTCTTGCTGTAGAGATGTCTTAAGCATTTTGCCATAGCTTTAAATGTGTAAATGAGAGATGTCTTAAGCATTTTGCAATAACGTAAGATGTGTATATGAGAGATATCTCAAGCATTTTGCTATAACTTTAGATGTGTAAATGAGATATATCTTAAGCATTTTGCCATGGCTGTAAATGTGTGAATGAGAAATGTCTGAAACATTTTGTCGTCGCTATGTGTTAGTGAGAGATGTAAAATATTTTGCCATAGCCGTAAATCAGAAATGTCTTTGAACATTTTGCCATATCTGTGGATGTGTTAATGAGAGATGTCTAAAAACAGTTTTCTATGGCTGCAGATGTGTGAGTGAGAGATGTCTGCAAGACTCAGGGCCAGGCGCCGTATAGGGTACAGACCGGCTTAAGCGGGAGCCAGTGTCGCGGCCACATCCCCCAGCCGACACCTCTCTGCTGCTTGCCGACTGACTTATGGGCTCCGCAGGATTAGATTAGTGTCTCCACACAGTGTCCCGTTTCTGTCCCAGCTCCAGTTACCCGCCCTGAGCTTACAGCGGGGGTGAGAAGTGTATTTAGAGGGTTGGCGG
>JAPXFY010000014.1:18360814-18370814 GCA_030674185.1 Monoplex corrugatus | reverse complement strand
CCACCCACCCCTTTGCCCCCCAGTCCTCTCTAGCCCCCCAATCTCCCTCCCCCTAACCCCTTCTGCTTATTTCCCTCTCCACCTCATTTGCCAAACACATCCAAAAACTGTGGTAAGCGAAGCGGGTGAGTCAGGCATGAAGAGTCCTAAGATGTGGGACATTTTTTCACAGTGCTATAGTGATCAGAATGGAGATTCTTCTTCTTCTTCTCTCTTTCTTCTTTTTCTTTCTTCTTCTTCTTCTTTCTTCTTTCTTCTTCTTCTTCTTCTTCTTCTTCTTCTTCTTCTTCTTCTTCTTCTTCTTCTTCTTCTTCTTCTTCTTCTTCTTCTTCTTCTTCTTCTTCTTCTTCTTCTTCTTCTTCTTCTTCTTCTTCTTCTTCTTCTTCTTCTTCTTCTTCTTCTTCTTCTTCTTCTTCTTCTTCTTCTTCTTCTTCTTTCTTCTTCTTCTTCTTCTTCTTCTTCTTCTTCTTCTTCTTCTTCTTCTTCTTCTTCTTCTTCTTCTTCCTTCTTCTTCTTCTTCTTCTTCTTCTTCTTCTTCTTCTTCTTCTTCTCTTCTTCTTCTTTTCTTCTTCTTCTGACTCTTCTTCTGACTCTTCTTCTTCTGACTCTTCTTCTTCTGACTCTTCTTCTTTTTCTTCTTCTTCTTCGTCGTCGTCGTCGTCGTCTTCTTCTTCTTTTTCTTCTCCTCCTTCTTCTTCTTCTCCTCTTTCTTCCTTATTTTTTTTTTTTTTTTGCTTTTGTTTTTTTATCAGCGTCTTCGTGTCTCTGTCTCTCTCACATGCACACTCTCTCTCTCTGTCTCTGTCTCTCTCTGTCTCTCTCCCTTTCTGTATATGTATATGTAGAAGATTACAGGTGAGATAACACAAACTGCAGAAAATGAAAGGGACCTACAAAACCTTGTGAATATAATAGAAACAGACAGCAAAATAAAGGGTTGGAGCTAAATAGTAAGAAGACTGAAGTCATGGAAATCAGTAAAAAAAAAACTTGAAATCCCCTCATGCAAAATAACAGCGATGGCCCAACTTTGAGACAGGTTGATAAGTTTCAGTATCTGGGAATGGTCATCTCACCAGACGGCAGATGCACATCAGAAATAGCCAGCAGAATCGGCCAAGCCAAAACAGCATTCAAGAAGATGAAAAGCATTCTCACCAACAAATGCCTATCCATTAACACCAGGAAGAGAGTTCTTGAATGTCATATAGAACCGATAATGTTATACGGTTTTGAGGCGTGGACGGTCAACACGCAAAGCCAGAACAAGATTGAGGCAGCCAAGAGTTCCATGGACGGCAAAGAAAACAAACGAGACAGTTTTGATGGAGACAGACACAATATCATTGATAAAGAAGATTAGGAAAAGACAAGCAACATATATAAACCATTTTATGTGGAAAGGGGAATTAGAGCACCTGGTCACAACAGGAAAGCTGCAGGGAAAGAGAACACCAGGTAGACCCAAAGAGAAAATATTGGAAGGACTTGCAGGGTGGCTGAGGACAGAGAGGGTGGAAGATGTGCTAGCGGCGACTAGGGATAGATGCATATCTCCCAACAAAACATACAAATGAAGAACTCCCATCTGTATTCTCCAAGTATTTCACCACCAAAATACAAACTCTTCGTGACAGGCTTGACAGGACATCCTGTCAACCATGCCCACCTGACCCTTCCTTCTCTGGCACACCTCTTACTACTTTTACCCCAGTCTCACAAGAAGAAATTTTCAACACAATCAGATCCATGTCGTTCAAAACCTGCGAACTGGATCCTCTTCCAGGTTCTCTCTACTCCGACTGTCTCCCTACTAGACTCTCCTCCCATTCATCACTGACATCATCAACACTTCTCTTCAAACTGGAACTGTCCCAGATTCTTTCAAGTCTGCTATTGTTCACCCTCTCCTCAAGAAACACAATTTAGACCCAAATGAACTGAAAAATTACCGGCCTATCTCTAATCTCTCTTTCTTGTCAAAACTCCTTGAAAAAGTCGTCCTCAACCAGCTGAACTCTCATCTGTCTGCCAACAATCTCCTCAATCCTTTCCAGTCAGCCTACCGCCAGTGCCATAGCACTGAAACTGCCCTACTACAATTCTCAACAATCTCCTCCTTGCAACTGATACTGGCAAAGTCTCTCTCCTCACACTCCTTGATCTGTCTGCAGCCTTCGATACCACTGACCATGGTATTCTCCTTTCTAGACTTCATCATACTTTTGGCATCTCTGACATTGCTCTCTCCTTTTTCACTTCGTATTTATCAAACAGAAAACAAACTGTTCTCATCAATGGCACTTACTCTCAACCTGCATACCTGACTTGTGGTGTTCCACAAGGATCTGTCCTTGGCCCTGTTCTTTTCACTCTTTACACCTCCCCCCTGTCCACCATCATCAACTCCCACTCTATAAAACACCACTTCTATGCTGATGACACCCAACTTCAAGACAGTGACTCACCTGACAATATACAGCGCCTGTTGACTCGCACCACTGAGTGTTACTCGGACATTAAGAACTGGATGACGTTCAACAAACTTCAGCTTAATGACGACAAGACAGAAGCTATCCTCATTGGCACCCGTCAGAAACTTTCTCAGCTGCCGCCTCTTTCTCTCCCATTATGTAACACATCAGTCCCAATTTCTGATTCAGCTAAAAACCTTGGTGTCTGCATTGACTCTACCCTCTCCATGAACAACTTTGTTTCTCAAACTGCCAGATCTTGCTACTATCATCTCCATCGTATAAGGCTGATCAGGAAGTATCTCTCTGTGGAAACAACTGCAAAACTCGTTCTCTCCTTCATAATGTCTCGCATTGACTATTGCAATTCACTCCTGTCTGGTCTTCCTGCCTCCACCATTCACATCCTACAGCGCATTCAAAACAATGCTGTACGCCTTGTACTCAAAAAGAAAAAAGCTGACCACATATCTCCTCTCCTGGCACAACTTCACTGGCTCCCTGTATCAAAGCGCATACAGTACAAACTAGACACCATGTGCTACAAAAGCCTCAATAACGCAGCCCCCGATTACTTGTCAAGCCTACTTGAGATCTGTCTTCCCTCACGTACCCTCCGCTCTGCCTCCGATCCTCTGACTTTTCGCTTTCCACGCACTAAGCTCAATACCTATGGTCCACGAGCCTTCTCTGTTTCTGGTCCACTCTCCTGGAACAAACTTCCTCTCTCAGTCCGTCAGCAACCTACTTTTGTCTCTTTCAAGTCCGCTCTCAAAACTCACCTTTTCTCCTCCGCATAAAATCCTAACCTCACTCAACCCCCCCCCCCCCCCCCCTCTGCAGCCTGTCTCCGCTCGGAGGGGAATCACATGGTTATAATATATAATTGTATATGCTATGCTCTCTATAATTTTCCATTGCTTTTATTCTTGCTTTTATTGCTTTTATTCTTTCTCCCCATTTATAGCCATGCGTGTGTGTGTGTGTGTGTGTGTGGTGTGTGTGTGTTGTGCGTGCGTGCGTGCGTGCGTGCGTGTGTGTCTGCTTCAGCGCTTAGATTTGATTTTATCAAGATTTTGCGCTATATAAATATTGTAAATTATTATTATTATTATATATTATATGGAAGGCCATGATCGCCAACGCCATGCGGCAGGTCACATGGTGATGATGAGGTGAGATAACGAGCTGGTATAACTTAGAAATGGCACTGTACTCAACTTAGGACAGAACACTGTTTATACTAAAGCAGGGTAACAAATACCTACATGTACGGTTTGACTGTGGTCATGAACTGGATAAAATAAAAACAACTAACATGGTACAAAAATCAGTGACAGGCAAGTTTGCTTAACAAAGTGCAAAACAGAACATTGAGGATTGGTTGTCACAACAAGTTGTTAACAAAGTGCAAACAGAACAATGAGGATTTGTTGTCACAAGCAAGTTTGCTTAACAAAGAAAACAGAACAATGAGGATTGGTTGTCACAAGGCAAGTTTGCTTAACAAAGTGCAAAACAGGAACAATGAGGATTTGGTTGTCACAAGGCAAGTTTGCTTAACAAAGTGCAAAACAGGAACAATGAGGATTTGGTTGTCACAAGGCAAGTTTGCTTAACAAAGTGCAAAACAGGAACAATGAGGATTTGGTTGTCACAAGGCAAGTTTGCTTAACAAAGTGCAAAACAGGAACAATGAGGATTTGGTTGTCACAAGGCAAGTTTGCTTAACAAAGTGCAAAACAGGAACAATGAGGATTTGGTTGTCACAAGGCAAGTTTGTTTAACAAAGTGCAAAACAGGAACAATGAGGATTTGGTTGTCACAAGGCAAGTTTGCTTAGCAAAGTGCAAAACAGGAACAATGAGGATTTGGTTGTCATAAGGCAAGTTTGCTTAGCAAAGTACAAAACAGGAACAATGAGGATTTGGTTGTCACAAGGCAAGTTTGCTTAACAAAGTGCAAAACAGGAACAATGAGGATTTGGTTGTCAACAAGGCAAGTTTGCTTAGCAAAGTGCAAAACAGGAACAATGAGGATTTGGTTGTCACAAGGCAAGTTTGCTTACAAAGTGCAAAACAGGAACAATGAGGATTTGGTTGTCAAACAAGGCAAGTTTGCTTAGCAAAGTGCAAAACAGGAACAATGAGGATTTGGTTGTACACAAGGCAAATTTGCTTAACAAAGTGCAAAACAGGAACAATGAGGATTTGGTTGTCACAAGGTCAAGATTTGCTTAAAAAGTGCAAAACAGGAACAATGAGGTTGGTTGTCACAAGGCAAGTTTGCTTAGCAAAGTCAAAACAGGAACAATAATTGGTTTCACAAGGAAGTTTGCTTAGCAAAGTACAAAACAGGAACAATACAGTTGGTTGTCACAAGGCAAGTTTGCTTAGCAAAGTACAAAACAGGAACAATTACAGTTGGTTGTCACAAGGCAAGTTGCTTAGCAAAGTACAAAACAGGAACAATACACAGTTGTTACAGAGTTGTTAAAGTCAGGAATACGTGTTCACAAGGCAAGTTTGCTTAGCAAAGTACAAAACAGGAACAATATACAGTTGGTTATCACAAGGCAAGTTTGCTTAGCAAAGTACAAAACAGGAACAATATACAGTTGGTTATCACAGGGCAAGTTTGCTTAGCAAAGTACAAAACAGGAACAATACACAGTTGGTTGTCACAAGGCAAGTTTGCTTAGCAAAGTACAAAACAGGAACAATATACATGTTGGTTTCACAAAGACAAAGTCTTGCTTAGTCAAAGTACAAAACAGGAACAATATACAGTTGGTTATCACAAGCAAGTCTTGCTTAGCAAAGTACAAAACAGGAACAATATACAGTTGGTTATCACAAGGTAAGTTGCTTAGCAAAGTACAAAACAGGAACAATATACAGTTGGTTTCACAAGGTAAGTATGCTTAGCAAAGTACAAAACAGGAACAATATACAGTTGGTTGTCACAAGGTAAGTTTGCTTAGCAAAGTACAAAACAGGAACAATATACAGTTGGTTGTCACAAGGCAAGTTTGCCTTAGCAAAGTACAAAACAGGAACAATACACAGTTGGTTGTCACAAGACAAGTTTGCTTAGCAAAGTACAAAACAGGAACAATAACAGTTGGTTGTCACAAGACAAGTTTGCTTAGCAAAGTACAAAACAGGAACAATATACAGTTGGTTGTCACAAGACAAGTCTGCTTAGCAAAGTACAAAACAGGAACAATACACAGTTGGTTTGTCACAAGACAAGTTTGCTTAGCAAAGTACAAAACAGGAACAATACACAGTTTGTTGTCACAAGGTAAGTCTGCTTAGCAAAGTACAAAACAGGAACAATGTACAGTTGGTTGTCACAAGGTAAGTCTGCTTAGCAAAGTACTAAAAGGAACAATGTACAGTTGGTTGTCACAAGGTAAGTCTGCTTAGCAAAGTACTAAAAGGAACAATGTACAGTTGGTTGTCACAAGGTAAGTCTGCTTAGCAAAGTACTAAAAGGAACAATGTACAGTTGGTTGTCACAAGGTAAGTCTGCTTAGCAAAGTACAAAACAGGAACAATACACAGTTGGTTTTCAAAAGTCAAGTTTGCTTGGCAAAGTGGAAAACAGGTACAATGTAGTGCTGGTTGTCACAAACAAGTTTGCTTAGCAAAGCGCTCAACAGGAACGACATACAATTGGTTGTCACAAGACAAGTTTTCTTAGCAAAGCGCTCAACAGGAACGACATACAATTGGTTGTCACAAGACAAGTTTGCTTAGCAAAGCGCTCAACAGGCACGACATACAATTGGTTGTCACAAAACAAGTTTGCTTAGCAAAGCGTCAACAGACACGACATACAATTGGTTGTCACAAGACAAGTTTGCTTAGCAAAGCGCTCAACAGGCACGACATACAATTGGTTGTCACAAGACAAGTTTGCTTAGCAAAGCGCTCAACAGGCACGACATACAATTGGTTGTCACAAGACAAGTTTGCTTAGCAAAGTACAGAACAGGAACAATGTGGTGTTGGTTGTCACAAGACAAGTTTGCTTAGCAAAGTACAGAACAGGAACAATGTGGTGTTGGTTGTCACAAGACAAATTTGCTTAGCAAAGCGCTCAACAGGCACGACATACAATTGGTTGTCACAAGACAAGTTTGCTTAGCAAAGTACAGAACAGGAACAATGTGGTGTTGGTTGTCACAAGACAAGTTTGCTTAGCAAAGTACAGAACAGGAACAATGTGGTGTTGGTTGTCACAAGACAAGTTTGCTTAGCAAAGTACAGAACAGGAACTATGTGGTGTTGGTTGTCACAAGACAAGTTTGCTTAGCAAAGTACAAAACAGGAACAATGTGGTGTTGGTTGTCACAAGACAAGTTTGCTTAGCAAAGTACAGAACAGGAATAATGTGGTGTTGGTTGTCACAAGACAAGTTTGCTTAGCAAAGTACAAAACAGGAACAATGTGGTGTTGGTTGTCACAAGACAAATTTGCTTAGCAAAGTACAAAACAGGAACAATGTGGTGTTGGTTGTCACAAGACAAGTTTGCTTAGCAAAGTACAAAACAGGAACAATGTGGTGTTGGTTGTCACAAGACAAGTTTGCTTAGCAAAGTACAGAACAGGAACAATGTGGTGTTGGCTGTCACAAGACAAGTTTGCTTAGCAAAGTACAGAACAGGAACAATGTGTGTTGGTTGTCACAAGACAAGTTTGCTTAGCAAAGTACAGAACAGGAACAATGTGGTGTTGGTTGTCACAAGACAAGTTTGCTTAGCAAAGTACAGAACAGGAACAATGTGGTGTTGGTTGTCACAAGACAAGTTTGCTTAGCAAAGTACAGAACAGGAACAATGTGGTGTTGGTTGTCACAAGACAAGTTTGCTTAGCAAAGTACAAAACAGGAACAATGTGGTGTTGGTTGTCACAAGACAAGTTTGCTTAGCAAAGTACAAAACAGGAACAATGTGGTGTTGGTTGTCACAAGACAAGTTTGCTTAGTAAAGTACAGAACAGGAACAATGTGGTGCTGGTTGTCACAAGACAAGTTTGCTTAGCAAAATACAAAACAGGAACAATGTGGTGTTGGTTGTCACAAGACAAGTTTGCTTAGCAAAATACAAAACAGGAACAATGTGGTGTTGGTTGTCACAAGACAAGTTTGCTTAGCAAAGTACAGAACAGGAACAATGTGGTGTTGGTTGTCACAAGACAAGTTTGCTTAGCAAAGTACAAAACAGGAACAATGTGGTGTTGTGTTGTCATAAGACAAGTTTGCTTAGCAAAGTACAAAACAGGAACAATGTGGTGTTGGTTGTCACAAGACAAGTTTGCTTAGCAAAGTACAGAACAGGAACAATGTGGTGTTGGTTGTCACAAGACAAGTTCCTTAAACAGCTCTATTGCACTCATACTCCTATAGAAAGATCACTGGCCTTTTGAATAAAAGATTCGCATTCTCATTTGAATTGCAGAGCATTATAATTTATAACTGTGAATGGATGTATGTGCCAAATATTCTTTTTTTTTTCTTAGCGAATGTAATAAAACCTGCATACACAATATGGAGTTGTTTGATGAAGCAAAGTTAACTAGAGGTTGGCGCCATTATGGACCTGTAGTGTTGTAAATAAATCAGTGACTCAGAGATCAGTCACCTGATACAGTGATTAATAATCCTTCCTCTCTCTCTCTGTCTTTCTCTCTCTCTCTCTCTCTCTCTCTCTCTCTCTGTCTGTCTGTCTGTCTCTCTGTCTCTCTTTCTCTGTCTCTGTCTCTGTCTCTGTCTCTCTCTCTCTCTCTCTCTCTTTCTTTCTGTGTCTGTCTCTCATTCTCTATTTCTCATTCTCTCTTTGTCTCTATCTCTCTCTCTTACTCTCTCTCTCTCTCTATGTCTCTGTCTCTGTCCTGACTTCTCTCTCTCTCTCTCTCTCTCTCTCTCTCTCTCTCTCTCTCTTCCCTGCAGGCCTCAATGACTTAATTCTTTGGGCATCGGATACAAATGCTATTGAATCTGGGGTGCACTACATCAAAACTGGCCTTATTACTGCCCACATGAACATAACACACAAAAAATATATTGCACGGACTTGCTGGGTGGCTGAGGACAGAGAGAGTGGAAGATGTACTTCCGGCAGCAAGGGATAGATACATATGGGGTGCCTTGATCGCCAACGTCATGCGGCAGGGCACTTGATGATGATGGTGGTGGTGGTGGTGGTGTCGGTGTAGGATCCGATAACCCTCCCTTTCCGCACTTACTGGGGATGGTTATCCCCATCAGCTATATCATCTGAGGAGGATCCATTCAGTCAATGAGACTGGCTGTCCGTCCACTGTTCAGAAATAACAGAATGCAGCAGAGGCCTCACAGCAAGAGCCAGGGCACCAAGAGAACGTTGCAGCGCTCCATGTGTGCTAACAGCCGTCTTGAGTGAACAAAAATTAAAACTTCGTTGCCCCTTTGAAAGTAGAGCAACCCCATTCCCCAAGCCCGTGATGGAAAATCCATAATGATCATGGCACATTCTGTCAGCTGTACATAAACAATGGTACTGGCAAGATCTGGAGAGGCGAGCCCCAGTAGTTCAGTTGGTTTGAGCGTCGGATTCACATGCTAATGGTTGTGGGTTCGAATCCCGGGGTGCGCTGTATTAAAACTGGCCTTTTCACTGCTCCATCTTAACATGATTGTTGTTCTGGTGGTGTCACTATAGGATTAGATAAGTCCTCATTCCCCCACTTCCCTGGGATGGTTATCCCCGTCGGCCATATCACCTGAGGTGGGTGTTGACGTAAAAACTGAACCAGATCAATCAATCAAGATCTGGAAGTTCTACTGATCGTGTGGGTTCTACGACCTGGCCATGTCACTGTCATGGCCGACTGAGTGATGTCATCACAAGCGTTCTGCGTCTTCGTACTGCTTTCGTCACGTTATTGAATGAGCTGGTGTAGTTTTATGTCAACATCCGCGTCATGCATTAAGACTGACGTGGATAAAACCGCTCCAGGAAAATGGGGGAAGGCTGACCTATCTGATCCTATACTGACATTTCAGAAAAAGACCTACAAAATCTTGTGAATATTCATAATTGAAGTATAAACAGAAATAAAGGGCTGGAGCTAAACAGTAAGAAGACTGAAATCAAGGTAATCAGTCAACAACAAAAAAAGCCAAAAAATCCCCAATGCAAAATAACAGCAAATGGCACAATTTTCAGTCAAACCTGTCAAGTTAACGTCAGGTGGTGTGAACAGTCTTCTTGTAGCAGAAAAAAGCTCTGGGGACTGCTTGACAGAAGAAGGTCCTAGAAGAAAGCCTCCACCCCTACCCCCACCTACCCAAGCAAGTGTTTCGGTTCTAAACTTCTTACACTCTTTTTCGTCACTGTTCCATCTTCATCTACCATTGTTGGTGGTCCTTCAACGTTCTTTCTAACGATGTGTTCCTCTTTTCTGTCATAGTCAAACAGGTTTTGGATATACTCTCACCATCTAACATTTTGTCTTTTTCCATGATAATTGTACCAT
>JAPXFY010000014.1:18333314-18348314 GCA_030674185.1 Monoplex corrugatus | reverse complement strand
TTAAGTCTCTCAACGGTCTTGCACCCCCTTACATCTCTGACCTCCTCCATCTGTACACCCCCTCTCGTCAACTTCGTTCCTCGGCTGATACTCGTACCTTCCGCATACCATTCTGTCGCACTAAAACTTATGGTCAACGCTCCTTTTCCTATCAGGCCCCTGTAATCTGGAATCAGCTCCCTGTCTCTGTTCGCCACTCTGCAACTCTCACTTCTTTCAAGTCCTCTCTGAAAACCCATCTCTTCCAGTCCCTCTCATGATACTTATAAAGACTCTACCACCTAACTTCCCCAAATCCCCCCTTGTTGTCTTTTGAGCCTTGAATGTCGGCTGGTGTGTGTGTGCGTGTGTGTGTGTGTGTGTGTGTGTGTGTGTGTGTGTGTGTGTGTGTGTGTGTGTGTGTGTGTTTGGTTGTGTCTGCGTGATACCTGTAAGCGCTTAGGGCTCTTGTTTTCATCAGATTAGGCGCTATATAAATGCTCTTTATTATTATTATTATTTTTACTCGTTGGTCGTCTGTTCATTGTAGGAAATATGGAAATTGCTTTTCTCAGGCGCTTGATCTGAAGCTTGCAATCATTGCCTATCATGTCATTGAACCTCTGTTAATGTCGTCGTCGTTGTCATCGTCATCATCATCGTCGTCGTCGTCGTTGTCATCATCATCAGCTTCTTCATCATCATTATCAAGAACAACAATACTATCATCATCATCGTTAACATCATTACCAACATCATAAACATCATCCTCACCATTATCATTAACATCATCACCAACTCTACCATGAAAACAACATCTTCTTTTTCTTGTTCTTCTTCATCATCATCATCATCATCATCATCATCATCATCATCATCATCATCATCAAGAACAGTATCACTATCACCATCATCGTTAACATCATTATCAACATCACTGATATCATCATCTCCTTTATCATTAACATCATCGCCAACACCACCATGAATACAACAACAACAACATCATCATCATCATCATCATCGTCGTCGTCATCATCATCTTCTTCTTCTTCTTCTGCTTCTTCTTCTGCTTCTTCTTCTTCTTCTCTTCCTCCTCCTCCTCCTTCTTCTTCTCGTTGTCGTCCTCCTCCTCTTCCTTCTTCTTCTTCTTCGTCTTCCTCGTCCTTTTCATCATTATCAGCAGCAGCAGCAACAGCAACAGCAGCAGAAGCAGCATAATCACCATCGTCGCCATCATCATTACCACCACCACCAACATCAATGTTATCCATATCACCACCACCCACATCACCATTACTACCACCACCACCATCATCATCATTATCAACATCGTCGTCGTCGTCATCATCATCATCATCATCATCGTCATCATCATTATCATCTTCATTACAAGCACTGCTATGACGACAAACAGCGAATTAGTCCCAGTGTTGATATAGTCATAAAATGCCCAAGACAACAGAAGTAGTGCCCGCTATAGTGTTACAGACACCAAGAGAAGTAGTGCCCGCTATAGTGTGACAGACACCAAGACAAGAGAAGTAGTGCCCGCTATAGTGTGACACACACCAAGACAAGAGAAGTAGTGCCCGCTATAGTGTGACAGACATCAAAAGAAGTAGTGCCCGCTATAGTGTGACAGACACCAAGACAAGAGAAGTAGTGCCCGCTATAGTCTGACAGACATCAAAAGAAGTAGTGCCCTCTACAGTGTGACAGACACCAAGAGAAGCAGTGCCCGCTATAGTCTGACAGACATCAAAAGAAGTAGTGCCCCCTACAGTGTTACAGACACCAAGAGAAGTAGTGCCCACTATAATGTGACAGACACCAAGAGAAGTAGTGCCCGCTATAGTGTGACACACACCAAAACAAGAGAAGTAGTGCCCGCTATAGTGTGACACACACCAAAACAAGAGAAGTAGTGCCCGCTATAGTGTGACACACACCAAGAGAAGTAGTGCCCGCTATAGTGTGAGACACACCAAAACAAGAGAAGTAGTGTTCGCTATAGTGTGACACACACCAAAACAAGAGAAGTAGTGCCCGCTATAGTGTGACAGACACCAAGAGAAGTAGTGCCCGCTATAGTGTGAGACACACCAAAACAAGAGAAGTAGTGCCCGCTATAGTGTGACACACACCAAGAGAAGTAGTGCCCGCTATAGTGTGAGACACACCAAAACAAGAGAAGTAGTGCCCGCTATAGTGTGACACACACCAAGAGAAGTAGTGCCCGCTATAGTGTGAGACACACCAAAACAAGAGAAGTAGTGCCCGCTATAGTGTGACGACACCAAAACAAGAGAAGTAGTGCCCGCTATAGTGTGAGACACACCAAAACAAGAGAAGTAGTGCCCGCTATAGTGTGACAGACACCAAAACAAGAGAAGTAGTGCCCGCTATAGTGTGAGACACACCAAAACAAGAGAAGTAGTGCCCGCTATAGTGTGACAGACACCAACAAGAGAAGTAGTGCCCGCTATAGTGTGAGACACACCAAAACAAGAGAAGTAGTGCCCGCTATAGTGTGACACACACCAAGAGAAGTAGTGCCGCTATAGTGTGACACACCAAAACCAGAACCATATGTCCCGCATAGTGTGAGACACACCAAAACAAGAGAAGTAGTGCCCGCTATAGTGTGACAGACACCAAAACAAGAGAAGTAGTGCCCGCTATAGTGTGAGACACACCAAAACAAGAGAAGTAGTGCCCGCTATAGTGTGACAGACACCAAAACAAGAGAAGTAGTGCCCGCTATAGTGTGAGACACACCAAAACAAGAGAAGTAGTGCCCGCTATAGTGTGACAGACACCAAGAGAAGTAGTGCCCGCTATAGTGTGACAGACACCAAGAGAAGTAGTGCCCGCTATAGTGTGACAGACACCAAGAGAAGTAGTGCCCGCTATAGTGTGACAGACACCAAGAGAAGTAGTGCCCGCTATAGTGTGACAGACACCAAGAGAAGTAGTGCCCGCTATAGTGTGACAGACACCAAAACAAGAGAAGTAGTGCCCGCTATAATGTGACAGACTCCAAGAGAAGTAGTGCCCGCTATAGTGTGACAGACACCAAGAGAAGTAGTGCCCGCTATAGTGTGAGACACACCAAAACAAGAGAAGTAGTGTTCGCTATCGCTAACTGTGACGAACACCAGGCGCCACACAGTGCGTCCCATAGAAATCAGGTACAGATATCGATTTTCCCTACAAATGGCTCCAATCAATCAGGCTTTTGCTCTCACTGGGGCCAAAGTTGATCGAATTTCTCCTGATAACATCTTCTGCCCTCTGTGCTATCTGGGTCACACCGTGGGAGGTGCTGACATATAAAGGGAATGATGTGGTAGAGAGCGCTAAGTAGACAGTAGAAGGCTAGGTATGCTAGATGTATATCATGTTCTGTTTATAGTGAATAGACATCATCATGTTCTGTCTCATATGAAAGAAATCATTTCATGATGTACATCTTTTCATGGCTACAATATCACAGTAGGAACAGCTCAGCTTTTTTCAGTTTTAGTCTGCGCGCGTATCTGTATATATGTGTGCATATGTTTTGTATTATGTTGACATAATAAGTAACGATATCAGTACTTACTGATGTCACATTTTACGTTATCATCATCAGTGGGACTATAAATGTATGAATGAAAGATTTTTTTAAAAAGTTTTCAGACAACCACTCTGCGACAAGAAATTGCAAGTTGTGGATTTGGATTTAGCATAATGGATTTAGATTGTTGAAGGCATGTATCATTCTTGAATCTTCTTAATCAGTTTCAGTCCTGTTGTTTTGTATGTAATACAATTATCCAGGAAATGAAGTTCGTCTTCAGTCATTCCACAAACTGTACATTTTTCACATTCTCTTGGAATTTCGGGTGTCTGCCTCTTTCAATCTGTTTGTCATGTGCACTGATTCGAAGTCAGCATAATGCTTTTCCGTGGTCAAGATTTTCAATACCTGTTAATTACTGTTCCAAACAGTAGTTGGCTGTAATGTTTCTATGGAAAAGTAATTTCAGTATGTTTGTTTATTTGTTTGTTTGTTTGTTTGTTTGTTTGTTTGTTGATTCGAGAAACATATATAAGTGTATTGTTGTTTCCATTTTTTCATTTCCTGTTCTAGTTTCTGATTATTCAATGACTGGCTGACTGTTCCTACATGATTCATTTCAATGGCACGGAGATTATTTTTATATAAATTCAAGCCAGGGCTTTGTATGTATTTGTGTAATTTGTAATATTTCATTGTACATCTGACGCAATGAGTCTGACGTGTGTAACCAAAATTTAATACTTGACACATAATTTTTTTTCTGATAGGAAATCGTCCCAGTTCAGCAACAATTAATAGGTTTACAGCTTTTGTTATTTTCTCCAAGTAATTGCTTACAAAAACTTATGTTATTGTTCATGAGTTAACTTTTGTGGAGGACAGTTCTGGAATAGTAGCTTGAACACGAAATTATGTGTAATGTTACTGGAATCTTCTGCAGGGGAGGACTATATTTCAGCACCATGATTTGATATATGAGTGATGATTGTGTCATATAGATATATTATTACATCTGCTCTCAATTCCAATTCTTTGGTGGACCTTCTCAGAGCATGGACTGCTTTGTTTGCCTTGTTTTGCTAGATATTCAAACACACACATACAATACCTTGGTGGAAATATCTTTTTCTTTTCTTTTCTTTCAGTGACTTTTGAAAGCCACGTAGCTGCGGTATGAATGGGGGAAGGAGGAGTGTACAAAACGCGCCTGCTATTTTTCAAAAGTGGGTGAAGTTTGTACCTAATTATCATTTTTCTAGTTTTGTTATTTCTTGTGGAGGGTTTTCTTTTCCTTTTCTTTCTTTTTCTTCTTCTTCTTCTGTTTCTTCTTCTTCTTTTTTCTTCGTTGGATGTTATCTAGCATACAAGTGCGAAACATTAGCAGCCGTTTCAAACAGCTTAACAGGTAACGTGTTTTGGGCAAGTGCCGGGAGCAAGAGTATAAATGTCTGCACACGTATAATCAAAACATATAGGATGACACGCCTCTAATCTCTCACTGAGGTGCCAGTGTGGGGATGAATGCCCCTACACACACACACACACACACACACACACACACACACACAGCCACACACACACACACATACACGCACACACACACAACCACACACACACACACACACACACACACACACCAACCACACACACACATACACACCACACACCACACACACACACACACACACACACACACACACACACACACACACACACACACTCCTAAAATAAGCTGAGAGTGGAGAGGGGCAAGAGTGGCGCCGTTTGGGCGACAGAAGGCGCTGTATCAGGCTATCTATCCCTTCCTCCCCTCATCAGCCCATAAACACACACACACACATACATAACACGCACACAGCACATTCACTGGCCGCTCAGGTTTCCCTCATGTGATCTCCCTCTGATGTCTTGATCAAGCTGGAGAAAGGATGTAGACGGGCAGTGGTGGGCACTTCATTGATCCACCTTGGCATCTACCAGCCTCTGTTCTCTCCCCCTGCCCTCACCCCCACCCTCCATCACTTTCCCGTTCCGTTCCTCGCGCCCTCTCGCCATCCCCTTCAGCCTGTGCTCGCCCCGGGGCCGCTGTGGCGGGCTGTCATCAGTTATCGGCGGTTTATGACGAGGCGATAATCTGTGCTAAGTAACCAGAGAGCTTCAATGCTATCTCTCAATCACCGGCTTCCAATGCGTGACGGCTCTTTTCAATTGGAAAGATAACACCGGGAAGACGAAAAAACTCTCTCAAGTGTGAAAATGGCGTCTCTGAAGATGTCTGCCTCAGGCTGGTGTGGGGGCCACGGCAGCGCCCTCTTGACTTTGTGAATGACAAGGACGACAACCGTGTCAACAAACGTTTATCAACAATCCGCTGTGTGCCAGATGTGTACTGATAAAAGTCTGTATTGCCCTGATCTAGTTGTCTCTCCATCTACACCACTGGCCATCAGTCATCTTCACCACTAAAAGGAAACAGATGATACTTGCCTCTCGATTAATCTTTAGAAATACAGAGATAACAGATCATAATAGCCATGATTAATCTTTAGGATTAAATGCGTACAGGTGACCGTGCCCATGATTTATCTTTACGACTATGCAGAGATGAAGGCTGGTGAATGCTTCAGCAGCAGACAGCCAACTTAGCGATTGAAAACTGATGCAGTAACCAGCTTGGGGACTAACAGCCACCTGCTGCGTTCGCCAATAAGCAGCAACCATTGAACGATTGGCACCCGTCCTCCCGCACCTCAAATAGGCGTTTTGCTGGGTTGAAGACCACACCTTGACCACACCACCGGTCTGACGGTCAACACTATGACATCCAAGACGCCGATGCTTAGTGGTATCCAAGGGGTTTGCACCAACACACAGTGCACGGTGTATTCACACACAGCGTGGAGTCCATTCAGACCCGAGAGCACAGCGTGACAGGCGTTCCACATGGCCACTTCATTATCGTCTTCATCCTTCACTGGCTGTCGTACGCCACTTGACTAAGAATCCACTACAAATGCATATCTCACACCAAGCTTCATGGACCTGGATGTGTCACTGGTCCCGCCAATATGCTGCACACAGAGGGCATTCAGCGATGTTGGAGTCTTCCGCTTTGTCCGCTCCGCTGATTCTCCTTCTCCTCCACCTTTGTTTTGATGCAGTATATAGAGAACTCATTCAGATGTGTCCTTTGTGGCCAGCGGTATTGTGTGCAGATTCAATTATTTCGCCAAGAGGAGAGAGAGAGACAGAGACAGATAGACAGAGACAGAGACAGAGAGCGGTATGGCTGGTGTTTAATTAATTGCTGTCTGGGTATGGAGTGCAGGACACTGGGCTATGGGGATGATGGGGGGGTGGGTGGAGGAGAGCAGTCTTCTTGGAGTGATGGACACTGTGACACTGCACATCTTCAGACTTCAGACTTTGTTCTCTCCCTCCTCCTTCGTCTGTCCTCATCAACGCCTTGTTCTGTCTTCATCAACATTTTGTGCTTCTCTTGTTCTTCTTCATCACATTTGTTCTTCTTCATTAACATTTTTCTGTCTTCATCAACATTTTGTCTCTTCATCAACATTTTGTTCTGTTCATACATTTGTCTTCTTCATCAACATTTTGTTCTGTCTTCATCAACATTTTGTTCTGTCTTCATCAACATTTTGTTTCTTCACATTTGTTTGTCTTCATTAACATTTTGTTCTGTCTTCATCAACATTTTGTTCTGTCTTCATTAACATTTTGTTCTGTCTTCATCAACATTTTGTTCTGTCTTCATTAACATTTTGTTCTGTCTTCATCAACATTTTGTTCTGTCTTCATAACATTTTGTTCTGTCTTATACATTTGTTCTGTCTTCATCAACATCTTGTTCTGTCTTCATCAACATTTTGTTCTGTCTTCATCAACATTTTGTTCTGTCTTCATTATCATTTGTTCTGTCTTCATTATCATTTTGTTCTGTCTTCATCAACATTTTGTTCTGTCTTCATCAACAGTTTCTTTGTCTCTCCTTTAGTTCTGTCTTCATCAACTTTTGATTGTCACTCACTTGTTCTTTTGTTCTGTCTTCAGCATCTTTAGTTCTGTCTTCATCAACATTTTGTTTAGTCTTCATTAACAATTTCTTGTCCCTCCTCCTTTGTTCTGTCTTCATTTTGTTCTGGCATTTAACAAATTTTGTTCCTCCCTTTGTTCTTTCTTCATCAACATTTTGTTCTGTCCTCTTCCTTTGTTTTGCCTTCATCAAACTTTTGTTCAGCCCTCCTCTTTGTTCTGTCTTTGTCAACAATTTGTAATTCTGTCTTCACAAAATTTGTTGGTGGTCATCAATACTTTGTTCTGCTTCATCAATCATTTTGTTCTGTCTCTCACTTTTGTTCTGATCTTCATCAACATTTGTGTTCTGTCTCTCCACACCACATTTTGTTCTGTCTTCATCAACAACATTTGTTCTGTCTTCATCAACACATTTGTTCTGTCTCATCAACACTTTGTTCTGTCTTCATACAACTTTTGTTCTGTCTTCATCATAACTTTGTTCTGTCTTCATCACACCAACACTACTTTTGTTCTGTCATCACATCAACATTTTGTTCTGTCTTCATCAACAATTTACTCATTTTTGTTCTTCTTCATACAACATTTGTTCTGTCTTCATTACACATTTGTTCTGTCTCACATCACACTTCAACATCTTTGTTCTGTCCTACATCTTCTCTCAACTTATCATTTTGTTTGTCTCTTCATTCAACAACATTTTGTTCTGTCTTCATCAACATCACTTTGTTCTGTCTCTTCGTCATCATCCAACACTTTGTTCTGCTCCTTCATCTTTAGTTCTGCTCTCAACATTTGTTTCTGTCTTCATCAACACTAACACTCTTGTTCTGTCTTCATCACATCCATTTGTCATCTTCCTTTGTTCTGTCTTCATCAACAAACACTTTGTTCTGTCTTCATCACACCAACACTTTGTTCTGTCTTCATCAACACCAACACTTTGTTCTGTCTTCATCAACACCAACACTTTGTTCTGTCTACATCAACACCAACACTTTGTTCTGTCTTCATCAACACCAACACTTTGTTCTGTCTTCATCAACACCAACACTTTGTTCTGTCTTCATCAACACCAAACTTTGTTCTGTCTTCATAACACCAACACTTTGTTTGTCTTCATCAACACAACACTTTGTTCTGTCTTCATTAACACAACACTTTGTTTGTCTTCATCAACACCAACACTTTGTTCTGTCTTCATCAACACCAACACTTTGTTCTGTCTTCATCAACACCAACACTTTGTTCTGTCTTCATCAACACCAACACTTTGTTCTGTCTTCATCAACACCAACACTTTGTTCTGTCTTCATCAACACCAACACTTTGTTCTGTCTTCATCAACACCAACACTTGTTTCTGTCTTCATCAACACCAACACTTTGTTCTGTCTTCATAACACTCAACACTTTGTTCTGTCTTCATCACACACAACACTTTGTTCTGTCTTCATCAACACCAACACTTTGTTCTGTCTTCATCAACACCAACACTTTGTTCTGTCTTCATCAACACCAACACTTTGTTCTGTCTTCATCAACACCAACACTTTGTTCTGTCTCATCAACACCAACACTTTGTTCTGTCTTCATCAACACCAACACTTTGTTCTGTCTTATCATTAACACCAACACTTTGTTTGTCTTCATCAACACCAACACTTTGTTTGCTTCTTCATACACACAACACTTTGTTCTGTCTTCATCAACACCAACACTTTGTTCTGTCTTCATCAACACCAACACTTTGTTCTGTCTTCATCAACACCAACACTTTGTTTGTCTTCATCAACACCAACACTTTGTTCTGTCTTCATCAACACCAACACTTTGTTCTGTCTTCATCAACACCAACACTTTGTTCTGTCTTCATCAACACCAACACTTTGTTCTGTCTTCATCAACACCAACACTTTGTTTTGTCTTCATCAACACCAACACTTTGTTCTGTCTTCATCAACACAACACTTTGTTTGTCTTCATCAACACCAACACTTTGTTCTGTCTTCATCAACACCAACACTTTGTTCTGTCTTCATCACACCAACTTTGTTCTGTCTTCATCAACACCAACACTTTTTTTGTCTTTACTAACAAATTCTCTACATCACACCAACACTTTGTTCTGTCTTCATCAACACCAACACTTTGTTCTGTCTTATTAACACCAACTTTTTTTGTTTCATAAACCAACACTTTGTTCTGTCTTCATTAACATCAACACTTTGTTCTGTCTTCATAACACCAACACTTTGTTCTGTCTTCATTCAACACCAACACTTTGTTCTGTCTTACATTAACATCAACACTTTGTTTCTGTCTTATCAAACACCAACACTTTGTTCTGTCTTCATTAACACCAACACTTTGTTCTGTCTTCATCAACACCAACACTTTGTTCTGTCTACATAACACCAACACTTTGTTCTGTCTACATAACACCAACACTTTGTTCTGTCTCATTAACACCAACACTTTGTTTGTCTTCATCAACACCAACACTTTGTTCTGTCTTCATCAACACCAACACTTTTTTGTCTTCATCAACACCAACACTTTGTTCTGTCTCATTAACACCAACACTTTGTTCTGTCTTCATTAACACCAACACTTTGTTCTGTCTTTATTAACACACACTTTGTTTCTGTCTTCATTAACAACCAACACTTTGTTCTGTCTACATTAACACCATACTACTTTGTTCTGTCTTCATTAAACACCAACACTTTGTTTGCTGTCTTAAACATCAACACCAAACACACTTTGTTCTGTCTTAATTAACACCAACACTCTTCTGTCTTCATCAACACCAACATTTGTTCTGTTACATTATAACACCACATTTTGTTCTGTCTTCATTAACACCAACACTTGTCTGTCTACATTTACAACACACACTTTGTTCTGTCTATCATTAACACAACACTTTGTTCTGTCTACATCAACACAACACTTTGTTTGTGTCTTTATCAACACTTTGTTCTGTCTTCATTAACACACTATCCTTTTGTTTCATCAACACCACTTTGTTCTGTCTCATTAACACCAACACTTTGTTCTGTCTACATTAACACCAACACTTTGTTCTGTCTTAATTAACACCAACACTTTGTTCTGTCTTATTAACACCAACACTTTGTTCTGTCTAATTAACACACATTTTTGTTTTTACAACACTTTGTTCTGTCTGTATTAACACCAACACTTGTGTTCTTGTCTATCTAACACCAACACTTTGTTCTGTCTTCATCAACACCAACATTGTTGTCTTGACTTTATTAACACCAGCATTTGTTCTGTCTTTATTAACAATATTCTTATGACTTTATCAACACTTTGTTAATTCTTCATCAACATCATCACTTTGTTCTGTCTTAATCAACACATTTTCTTGTGGTTTTATCAACACTTTGTTCTGTCTTCATTAACACATATTCTTGTGGTTTTATCAACACTTTGTTCTGTCTTCATTAACTTCAACACTTTGTTCTGTCTTAATTAACACCAACACTTTGTTCTGTCTTAATTAACACCAACACTTTGTTCTGTCTTAATTAACACCAACACTTTGTTCTGTCTTAATTAACACATATTATTGTGGTTTTATCAACACTTTGTTCTGTCTGTATTAACACCAACATTGTGTTCTGTCTTCATCAACACCAACACTTTGTTCTGTCTTCATCAACTCCAGCACATTGTTCTGTCTTCATCAGCTCCAGCACATTGTTCTGTCTTAATACCAACACTGTTCTGTCTTAATACCAACACTGTTCTGTCTTCACTAACACATATTCTTACGACTCTATCAACACATTGTTATGTCGTTCCTAGTACTCGACACATAGTTACGACTCTGAAACACACTAATAGAATCAGAACACGTATTCAATGCACAATACAAGACAGACGCACATTTTCCGCAAACCGGCCTCAATCAAGTGTACACAAAAGTCAAAGAATAAATATACAAAATTTAGGCGGAAAAAAAGACAGCAAGACTTTCCTGATGATTCGTTCAGCAGAAAAAAATTGACAGATGTCAAATCATAAAGTTTCAATTTCAGTTTCTCGAGATGACGTCTCTGCGCTCGGAACGAATTCCATATACACTGACGTCACAGGTGCCATGTGTATGGTGACCATGGCACAAGACTTAAACATGCACATAAACCCATGAGCTGGCCAGGTCCTGAGGTCCTACCTAGCCTGTGTTTTACCTGGTCTACATTTTATGCTGGTATTTTATCAGCCGACCACTGCAATAATCTTGGTTACCTGTAAATGACATGGTGCTTGTGTAGAGCAGCAAGAACTTGCCAGTGACATTTATGACGATACTTTGTGCCCACACGGAGACCAATCAACAGTGGTCAGCTGAGAGAAAAATATCAGTTACTCAGGCCAGTCCAGTGTGCCCATAAAGACAAGAGACCCACGTCCAGCGTGTATACCAGAGGTTGGGAACAGTCACACAGCCAATGTACTATGATCAGGTGCACGCTCTCCGCACGTGTCTGATTGACACACAGACGGGTCGCTTCGGCGGAGCCGCTTCCTGTTCATTGTTATGCGTTATGTCCACACCAACAGCCTGGAGTGGGAGTTAGTTCTAGGAGAATTCATTGCACTCGGACAATTCCATATACGCTCCACCCGAATCTGTCAGCAATTATCTGGCGGATTCCTACAATCTGCGCAAAACCCAATGCACAACAAAGTCTGTCCTCGGACAGATAATGGTAACACCACCACCCTTCACATGCACAAGACGTAAGAGAAGGGCACTGTAGAACACCTGATGACAAACTGTAGAAGGAAACCTCATGGTCCTGAAGCACACCCGGGGTACCATACAGAGCTCAGAACAAACAGCAGCGGCGAGCTTTCATTGCTGCATTTCCATGCCACTAATACAAAAGGCAATCAGTAAGTAGGCGGCAAGAACTTGTAGAGGGGACATATTTGATTGAGGATTCGATTTCAAGATCATCAATATATAACAAAGCGACGGAAGGTGCTTAACCCTTTGACTCCCTCACCCTGTCCACCAGCTTCCTACATACCCTCTCACTCCCTCACCCTGTCCACCAGCATTCTGCATTGCCAACCATGCTAGCAAAGCAAAAATTTAACTCTTTGACTCCCTCACCCTATCCACCAGCTTCCTGCATAACCCTTTGACTCCTCACCATATCCACCAGCTTCCTGCAGGAAGCTGGTGGATATGGTGAGGGAGTCAAAGGGTTAAGTTTTTGCAGTTGGTGGAAAGGTGTGGGAGTCAAAGAGTTCATTGAAAACCTGACAGAATACAGTGTAGCATTATTGTTATTATAACGTGTCACGCTTTATTCGTGCATGCAGTTACACCTTTCGTTGGAGTTTCGGTGTTTATTTTAAAACATTATTGGTTTTTGAACCGGAAGCAGTTAAGATTTGGAGTTGGCATGACCCTTCGAAACTGCGAAGACGTTGTGGTTGAATAGATAATGAAAACACAGTCAAATGAATTCGTGTGTTGCTTCAAAAGCATATATGGGTATAAAAGTGTATGAACTCTTTGTCGCTAGTCAGAGGTGTGTATAGAGGAGAACAGCGCGTGTGGCGGAGTACCAGTTCAAAACGACAGAGCTGGTTGCAGGACAAGGAGCTCTCAACCTTTCTCGCTCGCCGGCCTAAAAAAACGGAAGCGCGTGTCTGCTATCGTGACAAGGGCGTTGGTTGCGCATGCGTGTGGAATGTCAGACAAGATGGCCGAGTGAGGTGAGCACGTTGGGCCATTCACACCATGGCGCTTCAAAGATGACGGCGTCTCTGAAACTGAACCTGTCTTACTGGGGACAAACACGGCATGCACACGCACGCACGCACGCACGCACGCACGCACGCACGCATACACACACACTCACACCACACACACACACACACACACACACACTCTTAGTTTAAAAAAATGGATACACCCCCACCAGCGAGTACATCTGTTGTATAGTAGACAGAGACTATATGACGGTCCTTTATCACAAATCTATGCTGGGTTTGTTAACACAATCTAACACAAACAAAAGCAGCAATAAAAGAGACAGACCGAGAGATGGGGGGTGGGTGGGATGAAGAGGTAATGCAGGCTATTAACTGAAGATAGTCACTGCTGACCAATGGCCAGGACAGACCAAGGTGGACAGAAAGAACAAGCAAGATAGATAGGGATGACACAGGAGATAGAGAGTAGACAACAATGATAGATGGAGGGGTTGATTGACAGACAGGGAATGATAGATGGAGGGTTGATTGACAGACAGGGAATGGATGATAGATGAGGTGGTTGATTGACAGACAGGGAATGATGATGGAGGGGTTGATTGACAGACAGGGAATGATGGATGGAGGGTTGATAGACAACGGAATGATGGATGGAGGGTTGATTGACAGACAGGGATGATAGATGGAGGGGTTGATTGACAGACAGGGAATGATAGATGGAGGGTTGATAGACAGGAATAATGGATGGAGGTGTGATTGACAGACAGGGTGATGGATGCATTGACAGACAGGGA
Organism: Monoplex corrugatus; assembly: GCA_030674185.1. Taxonomy (NCBI): domain Eukaryota; kingdom Metazoa; phylum Mollusca; class Gastropoda; order Littorinimorpha; family Ranellidae; genus Monoplex; species Monoplex corrugatus. The sequence continues at coordinate 18,334,152 of JAPXFY010000014.1, read as the reverse complement.
ATGATGGGATGGAGGGTTGATAGACAGACAGGATGATGATGGAGGGGTTGATTGACAGACAGGGATGATGAATGGAGGGGTTGAATGGACATAGACAAAAGGATGATGAATGGAGGGGTTGATGGACAGACAGGGATGATGAATGGAGGGGTTGATAGACAGACAGAGGATGATGAATGGAGGGGTTGATAGACAGACAGGGATGATGATGGAGGGTTGATAGACAGACAGGGGATGATGAATGGAGGGTTGATAGACAGACAGGGATGATGAATGGAGGGGTTGATAGACAGACAAGGGATGATGAATGGAGGGGTTGATGGACAGAGAGGATGATGAATGGAGGGTTGATAGACAGACAAGGGATGATGGATGGAGGGTTGATGGACAGGGGATGATGGATGGAGGGTTGATAGACAGACAGGGATGAGGATGGAGGGTTGATAGACAGACAGGGATGAGGGATGGAGGGGTTGATGACAGACAGGGGATGATGATGGAGGGTTGATTGACAGACAGAGGATGATGAATGGAGGGGTTGATAGACAGACAGGGGATGATGGATGGAGGGGTTGATAGACAGACAGGGGATGATGGATGGAGGGGTTGATATACAGACAGGGATGATGGATGGAGGGGTTGATGGACAGACAAGGGATGATGGATGAGGGGTTGATGGACAGACAGGGATGATGGATAGAGGGTTGATGGACAGACAAGGGATGATGGATAGAGGGTTGATGGACAGACAGGGATGATGGATAGAGGGGTTGATGGACAGACAGGGATGATGGATGGAGGGTTGATGGACAGACAAGGATGATGGATAGAGGGGTTG
>JAPXFY010000014.1:18313314-18325814 GCA_030674185.1 Monoplex corrugatus | reverse complement strand
ACAGGTTGATAAAATTAAATACCTGGGAACGACCATTTCACCAGACGGCAGATGCACGTCGGAAATAGCCAGCAGGATCGGCCAAGCCAAAACAGCATTCAAGAAGATGAAAGCATTCTTACCAACAAATGCCTATCAATTAACATCAGGAAGAGAGTTCTTGAATGTTATATAGAACCAATACTGTTGTACGGTTGTGAGGCGTGGACAGTCAACAAGCAAAGCCAGAACAAGATTGCGGCAGCCGAGATGTGGTTTCTAAGAAGGATGTTGAGAGTTCCATGGACAGCAAAGAAAACAAACGAGACAGTCTTGATGGAGGCAGACACAAGTAGATCATTCATAAGGAAGATTAGAAAAAGACAGGCAACATTCATAGGCCATTTATGAGGAAGGGGATTTGGAGCACCTGGTCACAACGGGAAGCTGGAGGGAAGGAAGCACCGGGTAGACCCAGGGAGAAGATACTAGACGGACTTGCAGAGTGGCTGAAGACAGGGAAGGTGGAAGAGATGCTTGAGGCAACAAGAGATAGAGACAGATGGAAATCCATAATCGCCAACGCCATGCGGCAAGGCACCTGATGATGAGGAGGAGGAGAAAAAGGCTAAAACTTCCCTGCTGCTTCGTCCAGTGGGAGAAAAGGACATAGGCACACATACATACTCATGTATACAAGCACACACACACATATATATTTATCACAGCGGTGAAGGTTCAGTGGGTCAATACAGCTATACAGCAACAACAAAAACTACCACCACTACCACTACATAGGAAGAAAACTGCACAGAATTAATTTTTTTTCATATACTTTAGTATGGGCTTTGTATGCAAACACACACATGAAAATACACACACGCCAACACACATTCATAAGTGTCTAAAAGCACATATGTGAATAGACGTTAAAAGAAATAACGAACGAACATATTCATGCACATACACAGTGAGCGCGCATAACATACATACACTCGCACATTGTCTGTCAAGACAGAAAAATATAAAACAGTTTGACATCTCCACAAAGACTACCAGAGACGAATCTTTATTATCGTTTTTAGACAGAAGGTGTTAGACATTAAGGCACGAGTCACATACAAGATGGAGAGGGTTGGAGAAGAGCGAAAAGAAAGAAAGAAACAAACAAATAACCTACTTGGTCGACTGACCAAACACAGGCTTTTTGATTCCTAGCACACATTTTCGTCACACAATTAACAGTCCCCCATACATTGTATGACTCAGCCATCACGCACTTAATATTGTATGGTTGTAACATTATGACACTCGTCTCAACTATGAGTGCTAAATGGTTTTGACATGATGACATTAGTCTAACCCCCCGGCGTATAGTTACTATTCTTCAGTGTCCTGTTCAACGGAAGAATTACATTATCCAACAACCTCCTACCACCACATCCACTTTTTGTTACCATATTTGTGTTTTGTATACCAAGGTCCTGACAATGAAGCGTACACTGATCATACGGAAAATGCGTGCCAAGATATTCCGCTAACAGTTGGCAGTTCTATCAATACAGAGGTCCTGACCTGTGACTGCATCGGTTGGCCAGGTGCGTCACACTATCCACCGTCCGTCAGGTGTGCAGGGATAAATTAGGCACACAGGGCCACAAGGTCTGCAGAAGAACCCAAACCACAAACATCTCGGCTTACACCTCCCGTACCCTGCTCTCCCCACTGAGTCCTCTTCATAATGTTGATCTGCTCTCTCCCCTTGCCCCTTCATGGTCAATTAATTAACGTATATATTGTAGAAAACACCAGAGAAGACTTCGTGACTTATGTGACCAATTTAATGATCAGGGTGCGTGACACAGATAGAAATGTATCATCTATTGACACAGGAAATTTTCTGTCTATCGTGACAAAGCAACAAATGTCTATCGTGCCTACACACAAGATATGCCGTGACAATTTTTCGTGCTTACACACGGGTATGTTGTGACAAGTTGTGTGCGATGTGGAACTAGATCTAGTCCTGTCAACATTATCCACAGTGTATCTCCCTCACCCTGCCCGACCTTCCCGCTGTCTGCACACCTTACCCGCCATCTTGTGCACACGCCACGAGCCGCGCGCCACCTGAGGTGTAAGAAGGTCTGTCCCGGGCAAGTATCGCTTTCACCATCCTGGTCTTTCCACACCCGCCACTTGGCTCTACAACCTTGTCCCCTAACTGGCAACAAACATCTGTGTCACCAGTGGCTGACTTCACTGACTGGTTCAGGACGCGTACAGCCAACAACTTGAACCAGTCAGAAACGAGCGAAGCGGGGACACAGTATTTGCTGCACACACCGAGATATCTATCAGGCTTCACTTAGGTGTGCTCGGCCAACCAAGATGGCCGACCTCCCACGAAATCTCGCGTGACTGGCGACCATTAGCGTCCTGTTTAGCTTGCAAGCCTGGAGAGATTGCGCCCCTTGATACACGCCAAGGTGGCTGTCATGGAATGATGTCCTCTGACCCGAGTAATCTCCCCTGTGCTGGGCTGTGTGTGGCGTGGTGTGGTGGTGATGGCAGTGGAGGGAATCGTTTTGTAGCGGGCTGACATGGAGAGACACGCAACGACGCCTGTTTCAAAGGGAGGCAACTAGTGTGGAGACCTCGCCCTGACCACACGCGTTGTTCCCAGTGCCAGCCCTCACACCTGTACATCTTCCTGTTTGTAATCAATGTGTCCTTTATCTGTCAGGTACAACATTGATCGTTCCCAGTGCCAACCGTCACACCTGTACATCTTCTGTGTAGTTAATGTGTCCTTCATTCATCGTTCTGAGTGCCAGCTCTCACGCCGTGTTACTGATCAGTGTGTCCATTCCCAGTGCCAGCCCTCACGCCTGTACATCTTCCTGTTTGTAATGTATGTAATAATGATAATAATAATTACAATATTTATATAGCGCGAAATCTTGATAGAAATCAAATCTAAGCGCTGAACAGACACATACGCACGCACGCACCCACACGCACGCGCACATACACACACACACACACACACACACACACAACACACACACCACCCACAAACCACCACACACATGGCTATAAATGGGGGAAAAACAAGAAAAGCTATGGAAAAACTATAGAGAGCATATTATATACAATTATATATTACAATGTGATTCCACTCCGAGCGGAGACAGGCTGCAGAGGGGGGTGAGTGAGGTCAGGATTTTATGCAGAGGAGAAAAGGTGAGTTTTGAGAGCGGACTTGAAGGAGACAAAAGTAGGTTGCTGACGGACTGAGAGAGGAAGTTTGTTCCAGGAGAGTGGACCAGAAACAGAGAAGGCTCGTGGACCATAGGTATTGAGCTTAGTGCGTGGAAAGCGAAAAGTCAGAGGATCGGAGGCAGAGCGGAGGGTACGTGAGGGAACATAGATCTCAAGTAGGCTTGGCAGGTAATCGGGGGCTGCGTTATTGAGGCTTTTGTAGCACATGGTATGTGTCCTTCATTCATCGTTCCCAGTGCCAGCCCTCACACCTGTACATCTCCCTGTTTGTAATGTATGTGTCCTTCATTCATCGTTCCCAGTGCCAGCCCTCACACCTGTACATCTCCCTGTTTTCTTCGAACTGTTTTCTACTTTTACAAATGAAGGATTACGAGAGTGTTTTTGCCTGGATTCCTGGCCATGTTGGTATTGGAATCAATGAAAAGGCTGACTGCCTGGCCAAGAACGCCACAAGGGAAAAGATGTCTCAATCCGTGATTCCTTACACAGATGTAAAATCGAAAATACACAGTCACGTGAGAAATCTGGCAGGAGGGTTGGAATGAACAGACAGATAACAAACTTTTCCAAACCCGCCCTAGCCTGAAAGAAATTCTCCCATCTGCTGCAGGAAACCGTAAGAAAGAGACAGTCGTTATGTAGGTTACACACGGGTCACACATCCTACACTCATCCATACCTTTTAAAAAATGAAGAAGCACCATGGTGTATACTGTGTGACAAGCCGTTGAGCATCAGACACTTCGTCCTCGATTGCTGGGACTTGTACGATGTAAGACAAAAGCACTACATGGCGGACTCCTTAAAGAACCTCTTCCGAGACGCCCCTCCTGATGCAATTTTCCAGTTTTTACAAGAGATCAATACATTTTACCTGGTATGATTTTACGGCTGATTTTCCTTAATTGCATTGCAGATTTGCAAGGTTAACGGTGAGCATGGTTTTTAACTGTTGTCTTTTATCTTAACCGGGTTGTCGTTTTTGACGTGGTGTTCGCTCTGATATGGCTCTAGTAGTCGGCTGGGCGATAAGCAGTATGAACTTGAACTTGATCTCCCTGTTCGTAATTCATGTGTCCTTTATCAATCAGGCAGTCTACAACATTGATCGTTCCCAAGGGCCAACCATAACACATGTACACCTTCCTGTTCATCATTCATGTGTCCTTCAGGTATCGTTCTTAATGCCAACCGTCACACCTGTACATCTCCCTGTTTATAATTCAGGTGTCCTTTAGTTATCGTCACCAGTACCAATCCTCACACCTGTACATCGTCCTGTCTGTAGTCAATGTGTCATGTATTTATTGGGTAGAACTCAGTTGGTAGCACTGCCAGCCCTCACACTTTCATATGAATGATCATTATGTCTTTATCCCTCCCAATGCCCATCCTCACACCTATACATCTTCCTGTTTATAATCAATGCCAGCCCTCACACCTATACATCTTCCTGTTTATAATCAATGCCAGCCCTCACACCTATACATCTTCCTGTTTATGATCAATGCCAGCCCTCACACCTATACATCTTCCTGTTTATAATCAATGCCAGCCCTCACACCTATACATCTTCCTGTTTATAATCAATGCCAGCCCTCACACCTATACATCTTCCTGTTTATGAATCAATGCCAGCCCTCACACCTATACATCTTCCTGTTTATAATCAATGCCAGCCCTCACACCTATACATCTTCCTGTTTATAATCAATGCCAGCCCTCACACCTATACATCTTCCTGTTTATATCAATGCCAGCCCTCACACCTATACATCTTCCTGTTTATAATCAATGCCAGCCCTCACACCTATACATCTTCCTGTTTATAATCAATGCCAGCCCTCACACCTGTATATCCTTCTGTTTAGATTATGTGTTTTTAATTTATCGTTACCAGTGGAGGCACCCACACCTTTACATCGTCTGTTTATAATCAGTGCCAGTCCTCACATTTGCAGCTGTTCTCTTACAGTCCGTGTCCTGTAGGTTATTCACTATCTTGTACAACACGGGACATCAACGAGGAATTCTTCCACCGACTCCAGATGTGGCTCTCCCAGCACTACTATCATTACGAAAAAACGGACAAACAACATGCAAGACTATGACTGTATATGTTGAAAATATAACAATAAATGTGTGTTCGTGTGCAAAATCGATGGAAACTGGGGGAGAAAGATTACAAATCTGATGAATCTATTATAAACTGTAGCTGACAGGGATGGGACTCATGATCAGCCCAAAGCAAAACGCAGACGATGGCCCAATATGTGGATGAGCTATCTCTAACAACATCGGGGATTAGGAGCTCGAAGCTGTTCACAAGTTCACTACCAATTATGTACAATCTGACCATATTTTTGAGCCAGTGCTCAGCAAGCACTGCAAAAAGGCTTCCACATTTTCAGCTTTAGAAAGAGGGAAAGATAGAAAGCTTACCAAACTCTGTATAGACCAGGTCCATGGACAGTCTACCATCAAGCTGAGAGATAAGGATTCTCAACTAAACACAAGGAGAAAAAATCAACGAGTTCCACGTGCTCTGCCTGAGACACATACTTGGTAACTCTCGGAGAGAACACGGCCAATAATGCATTATCTGATAGAGAAGGAAGTCCATCCATGTATACCCTCTTCATGTACGCCCCAGCCCCAGTGTGGTTTCAGGGCTGAGAGATCCATCATCGACATGATCTTCTCACTCAGACAGCTACAGGAGAAGATCTGAAAACAGGGGCCACCTTATCGACCTGACTAAAGCCATTGACGTGGTCAGCAGAAGAGGTCTCTGGACACTTCTGGAGAAGACTGGATGCCCACCAAAGCTGTTGAATCTCATTCGTCTCTTTCCATGATGGCATGCAAGAGACAGTGCAGTTTGATGGATCATTCTCAGAGCCATTCCCCGTTCAAAGCGGAGTGAAACAGGGTTGAGTCCTCGCCCCAACTCTCTTACGGATCATCTTCTCCCTCCTATTGTCATCCATTTTCAGAGCATCTGATGACAGAGTGTACTTACACACCATGTTCAGCAGCAAGTTCTTCAACCCTGCACGCTTCAGAGCTAAGATCAATATGTGTCAGATCCTGATCCAGGAGGTACTCTTCACTGAAGATGCCTTGACATCTTACACACAGCCTGGTGCCTAACGCCAGTCAGCTCCCCAGCGCATGCTTGCCAAGCACTTTGGCCCACCATCAGTCTGAAGAAGACAGAATCATGGGACAGAATGTCAGCAAAGACCCCAGCATCAGCATTGGCGACCACACCCTTCAAGTAGTAAGTCAATTCACCTACCTGGAATAACAGTCTCCAACAACCTGTCCCTCGACCCACAGCTCAAACAGTGGACAGGAAAAGCTGCCGCTGCCAGGGCCAAGCTCTTCATGAGAGTGTGGGAAAATAACGAACCCACCCAAACCACCAAGACTTGAATGTATAGAGCCTGCATGTACCCTTCTGGACAGCACTGAGAGCAGGACAACTTATGTGAGCCAAGAACACTTCGTAATAATAACAATAATAAATACAGTATTTATACCGCACCAAATCTTGACAATTCAAATCAAAGCGCACTCACGCACCCGGTATACGCATACAATCGACAAGGACCACCTTACAATATTTAATACACAGACTGAGGGGAAAAAGTAGTTGTAGAATTCATTGTTGGGGAAAGAGGTTGGTTTTTAAATTGGAGTTAAAGGCAGAAAGGGTAGATGCTACCCAAAGGCAGAGCGGAATTCTATTGCAGGCTGACGGTCCTGAGACAGAAAAAAACAAACAAAACAAACAAAACAACAAAAACACCGCTGGCCAACACTTGATCATTCAAATCTGGGGACTTGAAGGGAAAGAGTGTCTGAAGCTGAGCGCAAAGTGCGAGTTGGAGTATAAATGTTGATGGTTCTCGCAAAGATACGATGGAGCAGACTGGTAACTGGATTTGTTACACAAGATATCCAGCTTATATTCAATTCTTTTTCAGACACACAACCAGTGAAGAGAGCAAAGGAGAGGACTGATACGATTAAACTTTTTTCTTTTTGAGGACAAGACGAGCAGCTATGTTTTGTATGCGTTGCAGACACAGGAGAGAAGCAGCTGGTAGTCCAGTAAGGAGAGCATTACAGTAATCAAGACGAAACAAAATGAGAGACGTCAGCAGTTTTGATACAGCCTCAGCTGAAAGATATCTGCTAACGTAACCAATGCGTCGAATCTGATAGTAGCATGACTGGCAGGTCTGGGTCAGAAACTTCTCCATAGAAAGAGTGTTGTCCAAGGTCACACCCCGAGTCTTGACAGAATCAGAGAGAGGGATGATGTTGTCACCTAGCTGGATAATATTCAGCGTGATAGAGGCAAGTTTATTGTTGGTACCTACAAGCATGGCTTCGGTTTTATCACCATTTAACTGTAGTTTATTTTGTGTCATCCAGTTCTGGATATCAACGCAGCAGCTGGATGCTTCTGAGATAAGACAAGTGATATTTTCAGCGGTGGTGCTATTCTGTAGTTGTGAATCATCTGCATGAAAAAAAATGTTTCATGTCATGCTGTTGATGATGTTGGCTAGGGGTGAAGTACATAAAGGGTTAACAGGACAGGGCTTAACACAGAGGGTCAGCTTCTGACAAGGATTCATATTGCATGCGAATAATTCCATGTGCGCACCACCCAAATTGACAGTATTATCTGGGAGACTCCTTAAGCTTGCGCAAAATCTTGTGCAATAGCAAGTTTTGAAATGGGAGGGAGGGAGAGAACAGCACAGGTGATATACATAGCTGACACTACCACAAATGACTGGAGCATTAAGATGGGCGACAAACAGCCAGTTTTTACGTTGATATCTAGGATTGAACTCAAGACATCATCTCTTGAATCCGCGACTCTATCGACACAGCCAGTTGTTTGTGATGAGCACCCAGACAGGGCTGTTGTAGGACACCCTGACTGCATTGAACAAATAGACAAGATCCTTCCCTTGAAAGGAGAGGGACCACACCTATATAACCTGCTTCAGCCAGTCAAAGCAGGTGACCATAATATTTCAAGACTTCTTTAACCCTTTGACTCCCGGATCCTATCCATCAACTGCAAATACTTAACCCTTTGACTGCCTCACCCTATCCACCAGCTTCCTTCCTGCAGGAAGCTGGTGGATAGGTGAGGGAGTCAAAGGGTTAAGTTTACAGGAAGCTGTGGATAGGGTGAGGGAGTCAAAGGGTCAAGTTTTTGCTTTGCTGGCATGGTTAACAATACAAGATGCTGGTGGACTGGGTGCGGGAGTCGAAGGGTTAAGTTGTTGCTTTGCTAGCATGGTTGACATTGCTGAATGCTGGTGATAAGGGTCCGGGAGTCAAAGGGTTAAGTTTTTGCTTCGCTGGCATGGTTAACAATACAAGATGCTGGTGAAAAGGGTCCGGGAGTCAAAGGGTTAAGTTTTTGCTTTGCTGGCATGGTTGACAATACAAGATGCTGGTGAAAAGGGTCCGGGAGTCAAAGGGTTAAGTTTTTGCCTTGCTAGCATGGTTGACAATACAAGATGCTGGTGAAAAGGGTCCGGGAGTCAAAGGGTTAAGTTTTTGCCTTGCTAGCATGGTTGACAATACAAGATGCTGGTGAAAAGGGTCCGGGAGTCAAAGGGTTAAGTTTTTGCCTTGCTGGCATGGTTAACAATACAAGATGCTGGTGAAGGTGAACAGTGTGCAGGAGTCAAAGGGTTAAACAAAATGACCCGCTAGTGCAGGCATATATACTATGTGTGGTGGGACTTGAAACCTCAACGAACGAATGAAGAAGAAACGGAGGATGAAGTCTTGCTTAAGGAGGCAGACTTACCCAGATTTGGGTACCAAGATTGTGATGTTCAGTGTTTCAGTTCTAATTAACCAATCACCATGATATTTGGCAAGAAGATACCTCAGACAGTATTCTTTGGATTGAATATTTTTGTTGGGGTCTGTGAATTATGAAAAGTTGACAAAAATTAATTAATTAAATTATAAGATTTTTCGCGAGATTGTAGACATCAGACATAATATGTTCAAAAGTTTTCATCCGATTTCCTTAATATTTGGCACACATATAGCAGGGACAGGTACCTATAGCCGGTAGTAAAATCTTGCAGTTCTGCTTGAAAGAAACATTTTTATCAAAAGTTGTATTATAATTTTTTTTTATTAAAATTATTCTAAAAATTGTTGTGATGATTGTACAGAAAATAATGATAGTAGAGCTAAGATTTTACTGCATGCCATACATACTATTCAGATGTGTTTGCTCACTAAATAAATTCCTAACATAAATATACGTGTAGTTATAAATGTCACAGTATGTACTATATTTTTTCCTTTTCGCAAGAACATTTTTTAATTAATTAATTCATTTTTGTCAACTTTTCATAACTCACAGACCCCAACAAAGATATTCAATCCAAACAATACTGTCTGAGGTATCTTCTTGCCAAATATCATGATGATTGGTTAATTAGAACTGAAACGCTGAACATCACAATCTTGGTACCCAAATCTGGGTAGGTCTGCCCCCTTAACCATCCATCCGTTGCTAAACGTTTTCTGCCGGAACCAGCGTGACGGCGACAGGGGTGACCAAGGCAGCAGCACTAACAAGGCGACATGTGTCCTGTGCACCACGCCTATCAGTCCTGTTTACGACTGTTTAATGACTGAGAGGGGTTACGTTAGACTAGCAGATACCTGGTTGCAACAAGGCAGCTGCAACATTTTATGTGTTGGATACAATGCATGAAGCTTCTCCATGCACTCCTCTTTTTGTCATCTCACACACACACACTCACACACACACACACACGCATACAGCATACACGCACGTGCGCGCGCGCGCATCCACACACACACACACACACACACACTCACTCACTCACATGTACCCACACAACATACACTCACTCACTCACACACACACACACACACACACACACAACACATACATGTACACACACACACAAACACACACACACACACACACACACACACATAAACACACACACACACAAACACACACACACACACACACAAACACACACACACACACATAAACACACACACACACACACACACAAAACACACACACACACACGCGCGAATACACTCACAAACACACACACACACACACACACACACACACACACACACACACACACACACACACACACACACACACACACACACATACACACACACACAAACATCATGTGTAAATCTCAACTAACCACTGTATCAAAACACTATGGTCAAACACAGAGTTCGTTTTGTTTGCTCGGCAGTTGCAGGCCCTGCAACAAGTTCAGGATGCAACGACGAAGTTCTCATTCAGTTCAGCTACCACGTGTTGCCACCTTAACTAATGTCCCACGGGTACGATAATCAAGTGGGTAAGAGGTCGGACCTTGGAGGGTATGGGTTCAGTCCTATCTGGATACCTCCCGATTGGTGGGGTAAAGGTTGGAGTATTTTTACAATCACCCAGGTCGACATGTGTGCAGACGTCCTAGTGTTTAAGTCCCCTTCGTGTGTATATGAAGCAGCTCTCAATTTCGGGGAGAGAGAGGACCAGAGCCCTAAAGGCAATGGCAGAAGCAGCGGAGAAAAAGCTTCTGCTGGATCTGGACCAGAACAAAAGTGAACTACATAAGTAACGTAACTCTTGAGAGTCACGGAGTTATCTCCCATGTAGAATTTCTCAAACCCAACACAGTTTGTGCTACCCACTCAGCTAGCATAGACGCAGCCACAAAGCATAAAGTGGTAAGCTCAGAACATTCAGAACTGTGTTGGGTTTGAGAAATTCTACATGGGAGATAACTCCGTGACTGTCAAGAGTTACGTTACTTAGTTGATATTCAAAATTCTCCCTGCTTCCCTCTTATTTCCTTTGAACTACATAAGGCTTCAAATTCTCCCTTATGTTGCTGATGACCGATAGCCAAGTGGTTAAAACATCCGTCACAAGGCTGACTTTGCCTCGAGCAACCTGACCACCTAGGATGCGCGGGTTCGATTCCCGAAGGAGAACCACCACAAAAAAAAATGGCGACAGCAGAAGGGCATCCAGGAGTCATGACCTGGATGCGGCCCAGCCCCCTGAAAGTGTCAGGAGTTAATGTCCGAAACTCGTGCTTCTTGCCAAGCTGTGTCAAACGCCTTGAAGTCTTGGAAGAACTGGTAGAACTCCCTGTAATGTTGGAGAGTTTTTCTCAAAGGGCGCGCAGATTAAAGATCTGTACGATAGTACCGCTGCCTTTATGGAATCGGCCTGGTCTTAGATAATAATTGTATGTGCTTGCGGCTGTAATCGTTCCAGAATGATTTTGAGCGCTGCTTTGCTGACATGGCTGATGAAACAATTAATGCGGTACTTCTGGCAGCGTTGGAGACTTCCTGTCTTGAGAAGGGTAACGATTAATGATTGGATCCATGGCATACACACATACATCTGCACACGCGAACACACACACGCACACACAAACAAACGCGCGCACACACACACACACACACACACACACAACACATTCTGTCACTGACACAAGTAGTTTGTATTCCTCTTGAGTTCAATATGAAGCATTACTCTATTTAACAGACAAGGAGAAATCCAACCCCCAAACTACCAACATCCTCAACAGCTGAATGGACTCGCCTTACAAACCAGTCTACTCTTTTTTCTTTGTATTGAAGGAGGGGTGACAGTCCTTGACGGGGAGTGTTGGAATACGGAGGTGGGAAGGTAATCGGGGAGGGTGGGGGAGGGAGGGAGGGAGGGAGAGACAAAAACTCCTTTTGCGTGTACGAGTGTGAAAAGAGCGAGTCTGATTTCAATTTAACCAGATTTGTTTTCAGGCAGACGCGGGTTGTACAGACGCAGTACACGCAATCCGACTCGGTCCATGTGGCCACACCACATCTCCTCGCTTGATGATGGCCTTCACAGTCTGCCTGAGTTCCAGTCCCGCTTTGTTGGTGCTGGGGTCTGCACAAAGACATGGGGATCAGCTGACGTGTGCTCGTATGACCGGGATACCGGGCTTGGGGTTGGGAGATGGGGTTGGTGTAGAGGGTGTGGATTTGTAACGAAAGGTAAAGGGCCTCAGGGATGCTAGTGAGGACTTGGTTCTGTGATTCTGTGCCGATAGTCTTTGCCTGTCTTTGTCTCAGCCCTGCAGTCATACTACACCACACACACA
>JAPXFY010000014.1:18300814-18308314 GCA_030674185.1 Monoplex corrugatus | reverse complement strand
TTTGTCTGTGACAGTGTTATCCACAATCGGTGACAGTATTATAGTTTTGTATAGCCGAAAGAAATGTTATTCAATGCCTTGAGCTGTCATTGCTTTCAGGATTCAAAAGCCCTTTTTGCATTCGAGTGTAGTGGTTGCCACATGTTTTCTGAAGAGTAGCATTCTTTCAAAACAGATGTCAAGGTAGCGTAAGTTGTTTGTTTACTTGATATTGGTTTCTCTAAACGTAACTGGTGGAACGTTTTTATTTGCTGTTTTGTTATCAAGGATGCAGAACAGTACCTGTGTTTTGGTGGGGTTGATTGCCGATCCGGTATCTTGACGCCACTGATCTACGTTGTTTAACTGTTCTTGGACTGCTTTGTTTCTTCCTAGAGCATTTTTACCTGTCTTGTAGATGAGTCCGTCGTCAGCAAAGGTGAGTATAAGGGCGAGTCTGAGTCCGTTATTATTTAGGTCAGCAGGTCCTTTTGTATATATGCTGTATAGGTTGTAGAGAACAGAAGAAAGTGGCGATACCTGAGGGGGTCCAGAGAGTTTTTGTGGTGCTGAACACCAGTTTCCAAGTCGTAGAACTACTATTCGTTCTTGGAGTGTAGCTGCAGTCTATCTTGTGACTGTCATGCTAACGCCATATTGCTGAAGTAGTTCCATGACTAGTGTGAATTAAACATTACTGAACGCATCGTTTAGGTCTATAGCTACAACAATGGTTTCTTCTTTGTCCTAAAAGCCTTCGTTGACTTCTGGAGCAAAGGCAGCTGCTTTTTCCCCGTGTACTCTTTTCTTGTTTTAAAGCCTGTTTGATTTGGTGGGAATGTTTTGTCTGTCTTCTAGGTCTCTAGATAGTTTCTTTGATATTGTTTTCCTTCAGTTTCATATCAAATTTCTCATTCAAGATGCTGTCTGAAGCATGCATGCGTGATGAGTATGCGGGCGAGCGTACTGTATATATATATATATATGTGTGTGTGTGTGTGTGTGTGTGTGTGTGTGTGTGTGTGTGTGTGTGTGCGTGCGTGTGTGTGTGTGTGCGTGTGTGTGTGTGTGTGTGTGTGTGTGTGTGTGTGTGTGGTGGTGTGTGTGTGTGGTGTTAATTCTTTCCATATGATTTGCTAATTATTATATCAACGTATTGGTGGAAATGGTGGCATGGTGTCTTTGTATGTGTGGTGGTGTGTGTCGTGTGAGTGTGTGTATGTGTGTGTACGTGTGTGTGGTGTGTGTGTGTATGTGTGTATGTGTGTGCGTGTGTGTGTGTGTGTGTATGTGTGTGCGTGTGTGTGTGTGTGTTAGCGTGAAGTGTGTGTGTGTGCGTGTGTGTGTGTATGTGTGTGCGTGTGTGTGTGTGTGTGTGTGTGTGTGTGTGTGTGTGTGTGTTATTAGGGATGTACATGTTTGATGTGTGTGTTGTAGGATGTATGTTTGATGTGTGTGTTGTAGGGATGTACATGTTTGATGTGTGTGTTGTAGGGATGTACTGTTTGATGTGTGTGTTGTAGGGATGTACATGTTTTGATGTGTGTGTTGTAGGGATGTACATGTTGATGTGTGTGTTTTGGGATGTACATGTTTGATGTGTGTGTTGTAGGGATGTACATGTTGTTGTGTGGTGTGTTTTAGGGATGTACATGTTTGATGTGTGTGGTTGTAGGATGTACATGTTTGATGTGTGTGTTGTAGGGATGTACATGTTTGATGTGTGTGTTGTAGGGATGTATATGTTTGATGTGTGTGTTGTAGGGATGTACATGTTTGATGTGTGTGTTGTAGGGATGTACATGTTTGATGTGTGTGTTGTAGGGATGTACATGTTTGATGTGTGTGTTTTAGGGATGTACATGTTTGATGTGTGTGTTGTAGGGATGTACATGTTTGATGTGTGTGTTGTAGGGATGTACATGTTTGATGTGTGTGTTGTAGGGATGTACATGTTTGATGTGTGTGTTGTAGGGATGTACATGTTTGATGTGTGTGTTGTAGGGATGTACATGTTTGATGTGTGTGTTTTAGGGATGTACATGTTTGATGTGTGTGTTGTAGGGATGTACATGTTTGATGTGTGTGTTGTAGGGATGTACATGTTTGATGTGTGTGTTGTAGGGATGTACATGTTTGATGTGTGTGTTGTAGGGATGTACATGTTTGATGTGTGTGTTGTAGGGATGTACATGTTTGATGTGTGTGTTGTAGGGATGTACATGTTTGATGTGTGTGTTGTAGGGATGTACATGTTTGATGTGTGTGTTGTAGGGATGTACATGTTTGATGTGTGTGTTGTAGGGATGTAATGTTTGATGTGTGTGTTGTAGGGATGTACATGTTTGATGTGTGTGTTGTAGGGATGTACATGTTTGATGTGTGTGTTGTAGGGATGTAATGTTTGATGTGTGTGTTGTAGGATGTACATGTTTGATGTGTGTGTTGTAGATGTACATGTTTGATGTGTGTTGTAGGTGTACATGTTTGATGTGGTGTTGTAGGGATGTACATATCTGCTTTTCATTAATCATTTTAGATACGAATTTAACTTTTGCTTTTATGATACTTTGATGTGGATGTTTTCATGTGTTGCATGTTTTTTGCGGAAGAGACCACGATATTATTTGTTTTCTCTTTTAGCAATAACACATTTGATTTGACTGACTTGTAATACAACTGTACGCATGTTGTATCCCTGAGGGAGCTACGTTTTGATTCAAGAGACCAAAGATAGAACCACAGTATCCATGTTTCATCCCTTGGGGTGCTGTGTTTGATTCAAGAGGCCATGATAGAACTACTGTATCCGATATAATAACACGTTTCGTTCTGATCACTGGAAACATAGTACATGTACACACACAGTCATTGCCAGGGGGCATCACATTGAACTCTGTTCCCCATGTTGACGATTAGTCATGGTGGCTGAGTGCTGACAGGCACGAAGGCTGATATCAGTGGATTCCATCTTTCATACAATAGATTTGAGGATTACAAATTGGTTGAATTAAAGCTCTGGGCGATATCCACATGGTCTCTCTTGCTTCTTCCCTCCTTCCCCCCCCTTCCTCTCCCTCCCCCCCCTTCTCTTTGTCGCCTTCTCTGTCTCTCCCTGTCTCTCCTGTCTCTGTCTCTGTCTGTCTGTCTGTCTCTCTCTCTCTCTCTTTCTCTCTCCCTCTCTCTCTCTCTCTCATTCTTTCTCTCTCCCCACCTCTCTCTCACTCTCTCTCTCTCTCTGTCTATGTCTCTGTCTCCCTCTGTCTGTCTGTCTGTCTCTCCTCTCTCCTCTCTCTCTCTCTCTCTCTCTCTCTCCCTCTGTCTCCCTCTGTCTGTCTGTCTCTCTCTCTCTCTCTCTCTCTCTCTCTCTGTCTATGTCTCTGTCTCCCTCTGTCTGTCTGTCTCTCTCTCTCTCTCTCTCTCACTGTCCTCCTCTGTCTCTCTGTCTGTTCCTTCTGTTGTCGTCTGTCGTCGTCTCTGTCTTGTCTCTGTATCCCTCTGTCTGTCCTCTCTCTCTGTCCGTCTCTTCTCTCTCGTCTGTCTGCTCTCTCTCTCTCTCTCTCTGCCTCTCTCTAACGTGTGCGTGCGTATGTGTGTATGTGTGTATATATGTATGAATGTGTGAGTGTGTATGTGTGTGTGTGTGTGTGTGTGTGGGGTGTGTGTGTGTTTGTGTGGTATGTGTGTATATGTATGTATGTGTGTATGTGTGTGTATATATGTATGTATGTGTGTGTGTATGTGTGTGTGTGTGGTGTTAAATTGAAGTAATATAGGTCTCCATGTGCTCATTGTATGTTGGTCATGTGTGTCGTGAATATGATCGTGTCTAGTGTTGTGTATGTGTGTGTATCAAGTGTATGTAAGTGATTGTGTAATGGTGTTGTGTAATAGTATGGGTGCTTGCCTATGTGTGTGTGTGTGGATGTCAATAAATTGAAGAAAATAAACTACATCAGGTTCTCAACATCCGTCCCATTGGTATGTTGCGTTCACTGTGTTCTGATGACGGTATCATCCGATTCGCCTGTCTAGTGTTGCTGTGATGATGTGGAAGATCAGAGTGTCACTGTTGTAGTGATCTGATGCCCGTGAGATGCGTCAGTCTGCTGTAAGTGTTGGGTGTTTGCCTAGTAGCATCGACACATCACAGGTTTCCTTGACTGAATAACGAATAGATTAAGTCAGGACAGATATATCTGGTGTTTATTGACAAATTGACTGAATAACGAACGATTATGTCAGCACAGATTTATCTGTGTTTCTTGCGGAATTGACCGAATAATGAACAGACTAAGTCAGAACAGATTATCTGATGTTTATTGACAAATTGACTGATAACGAACATACATGTCAGACAGATTTACTGGTGTTTATTGACATAATTGACTGAATAACGAACATACTATGTCAGAGCAGATTTAACTGGTGTTTATTGACATAATTGACTGAATAACGAACATACTATGTCAGAGCAGATTTAACTGTGTTTATTGACATAATTGACTGAATAACGAACAACTATGTCAAGCAGATTTAACTGGTGTTTATTGACAAATTGACTGAATAACGAACATACATGTCAGAGCAGATTTAACTGGTGTTTATTGACAAATTGACTGAATAACGAACAACTATGTCAGAGCAGATTTAACTAGTGTTTTTGACATAATTGACTGAATAATGAACAACTATGTCAGAGCAGATTTACTGGTGTTTATTGACAAATTGACGAATAACGAACATACTATGTCAGAGCAGATTTATCTGGTGTTTATTGACATAATTGACTGAATAACGAACAACTATGTCAGAGCAGATTTAACTGGTGTTTATTGACATAATTGACTGAATAACGAACAACTATGTCAGAGCAGATTTACTGGTGTTTATTGACATAATTGACTGAATAACGAACAACTATGTCAGAGCAGATTTATCTGGTGTTTATTGACAAATTGACTGAATAACGAACAGACTATGTCAGAACAGATTTAACTGGTGTTTATTGACATAATTGACTGAATAACGAACAACTATGTCAGAACAGATTTATCTGGTGTTTATTGACATAATTGACGAATAACGAACATACTATGTCAGACAGATTTAACTGGTGTTTATTGACAGAATTGACTGAATAACGAACATACTATGTCAGACAGATTTAACTGGTGTTTATTGACAATGATGATAACGAAATCATGTCAGACAGATTATCTGATATTTATTGACGAAAATGACTGAATAAGACAGACTAGTCAGAGCAGATTTATCTGTGTTTATTGACGAAATTGACGGATAACGAGTACATCATGTCAGCACAGATTTATCTGGTGTTTATTGACGCAATGGACTGAATAACGAACAGACTCTGTATGTCGGAACAGATTTATCTGGTGTTTATTGACCAAACAGACTAAGTCAGAACAGATTTATCTGGTGTTTATTGACAGAACTGACGGAATAAAGAAGAGACTGTGTCAACGCATGTATACCTCATGTTTTAAGACAGCATTTACAGAATAACAAACCGAACATCAAATGAGAAAAATGGTTCAGCTCAACGACACATCTGGGAAGTTAGTTACTCTCTTGTTGTTTTTGTCTTAAAGCTATTAAATGTGTTTCATCATTGTCTTTTGTGTTCGCTCGACAAAAGCCGATTAGTCGAAATGTTTACCTGTCTTCTTTGTTGGTAAATATGCGTTCTCTTTCTGTTTTCGGTTTTCCTTTTGTTATCAAATGACAGTTTTTGTCATCTCCATTTATATCTAGTGTTTAGAACAGAGGAACAGTGGAGTTTAATGTTTAGAACAGAGAGAACAGTGGAGTTGTAATGTTTAGAACACAGAGAACAGTGAGTTGTAATGTTTAGAACACAGAGAACAGTGGAGTTGTAATGTTAGAACACAGAGAACAGTGGAGTTGTAATATTTAGAACACAGAGAACAGCGGTTTGATGTTAGACACGAAAATGGAGTTTAATGTTTAGACACAGAGAACAGTGGAGTTGTAATGTTTAAAGAAACAGGAGAATTAGAAACGAACGTGGAGTTGTAATGTTTAGAACACAGAGAACAGTGGAGTTGTAATGTTTAGAACACAGAGAACAGTGAGTTGTAATTTTAGAACACGAGACAGTTGAGTTGTAATGTTTAGAACACAGAGAACAGTGGAGTGTAATGTTTAGAACACAGAGAACAGTGGAGTTGTAATGTTTAGAACACAGAGAACAGTGTAGTTGTAATGTTTAGAACACAGAGAACAGTGGAGCTGTAATGTTTAAAACACAGAGAACAGTGGAGTTGTAATGTTTAGAACACAGAGAACAGTGAGTTGTAATGTTTAGAACACAGAGAACAGTGGAGCTGTAATGTTTAAAACACAGAGAATAGTGGATGTAATGTTTAGAACACAGAGAACAGTAGAGTTGTAATGTTTAGAACACAGAGAACAGTGGAGCTGTAATGTTTAAAACACAGAGAACAGTGGAGTTGTAATGTTTAGAACACAGAGAATAGTGGTTGTATGTTTAGAACACAGAGAACAGTGGAGTTGTAATGTTTAGAACACAGAGAACAGTGGTTGTAATGTTTAGAAACACAGAGAACAGTGGGGTGTAATGTTTAGAACACAGAGAACAGTGGAGTTGTAATGTTTAGAACACAGAGAACAGTGGAGCTGTAATGTTTAGAACATAGAGAACAGTGGAGTTGTAATGTTTAGAACACAGAGAACAGTGGTTGTGATGTTTAGAACACAGAGAACAGTGGAGTTGTAATGTTTAGAACACAGAGAACAGTGGTTGTAATGTTTAGAACACAGAGAACAGTGGGGGGTGTAATGTTTAGAACACAGAGAACAGTGGTTGTAATGTTTAGAACACAGAGAACAGTGGGTTGTAATGTTTGGATTTGTAAGTGGCTGAGGACGAGAGGGTGGGAGATGAACTTGTAGCGACAAGGGAAAAATTCAAATGGAGGGCTATGATCACCAATGATACGCGGCAGGGCGCATGATGATGATGATGAATACGACACAAAGATAGAAAGAAAAATGAAAGTAGTAGTAGTAGTAATAGTGGTAGTAGTAGTGGTAGTAGTAGTAATTGTAGTGATAGTAGTAGTAGTAATAGTAGTAATAGTAGTTGTATTAATGGTGGTGGTGGTGGTGGTGGTGTGATGGTAGTAGTAGTAATTGTAGTAATAGTAATAATAGTAGTAATAGCAGTTGTATTAGTAGTGGTGGTAGTAGTAGTAGTAGAGTAGTAGTAGTGTAGTCGTAGTAGTCGTAGTAGTAGTAGTAGTCGTCGTAGTAGTCGTAGTAGTAGTAGTAGTAGTATCGGTGTTATTGTTGTTGTTGTTGTTGTCGTCGTCGTAGTCATTGTTTTAATTTTTCATAATCAGTTGGACTCACTATGCATCAGACATGGTCATTTTTTTTTGTGGGGCGCGGAGAACTCAAACTGTGTGTCCAGCTGACTATATTCCATTATAAGTTTACCTGTTGTTTCTTCCT
>JAPXFY010000014.1:18290814-18293314 GCA_030674185.1 Monoplex corrugatus | reverse complement strand
GTTGACGCCAGGATATGTTATGATAGTAAGCGTAGAGTACAGCCCTGCCACGCAGTCTCAATCTTAGATGAAACTTCATAGCATCACGATTATCATCCTCGTCGACATCATCATCATCACATTGTTAAAAAAAATATATAAAAAAAAAGAAACCTACACCAGCTTCTGTGGCCATTAAGGTGGCGTAGAAAATGGGACGAAAAAAAAGTGAGCACAAAGGTAACCTCCCTGAGTGCGATGATCCTTAAAAAAAAGAAAGAAAAGAAAAACTCCAGATCTTCGGGATTGCAAAAGAAAAGTAGCATTCTCGAGTGCTTTGAATCCTGACATGAAGAACATGAAGCCTGTTTGAATCAGATTTTCAGTTTCAGTTTCAGTTTCTCAAGATGACGTCTCCGCGCTCTGAATGAATCCATGTGCACTAACGTCACAGGTACCATGTGAGGAAGAAAATTCCAGAATGATCACGGCACAAGCCTTAATCATGCACATAAAGCAATGAGCTGGCCTGAATCAGAATAGGAAGGAAGCCTTTTTGATGGTGTGTACACAGAGAGAAAGTCTGAGAGATAAAGAGGAGCAGTTCCAGAGAGACAAAAAAAGAACTGACAAAGAGTTGAAAGTTTGTAATCTATCCGTGCTTAAAATAAGCGTGGGTTTTTAACCCTTTGACTCCCCAACCCTGTCCACCAGCATTCTGCATTGTCAACCATGCTATCGAAGCAAAAGTTAACCCTTTGACTCCCTCACCCTATCCACCAGCTTCCTGCAGGAAGCTGGTGGATAGGGTGAGGGAGTCAAAGGGTTAACTTTTTGCAGTTGGTGGATAGGATGGGGGAGTCAAAGGGTTTAGTTTTTGCAGTTGGTGGATAGGGTGAGGGAGTCAAAGGGTTAAATTTTTGCAGTTGGTGGATAGGGTGTGGGGTCAAAGGGTTAACTTTTTGAAGTTTGTGGATAGGGTGCGGGAGTCAAAGGGTTTAGTTTTTGCAGTTGGTGGATAGGATGTGGGAGTCAAAGGGTTAACTTTTTGAAGTTGTGGATAGGGTGTGGGAGTCAAAGGGTTAAGGTTTTACAGTTGGTGGATAGGGGGCGGGAGTCAAAGGGTTAACTTTTTGAAGTTGGTCCGTGTGGGAGTCAAAGGGTTAAGTTTTTGCAGTTGTGGATAGGGGCGGGAGTCAAAGGGTTAACTTTTTGCAGTTGGTGGATAGGGTGTGGGAGTCAAAGGGGGTTAAGGGCAGGTTGTAATGATAGTATGTAGACGCCTTGACGTGTTGAAGACGAGTTTTGAACGTTCTGCAGTTCATCAAGACGATGTCTGGGATTGTCTGATAGAAATGATTTACAACAGTCTAATTTCTACAGGACAAAGGCACATACCAGAGATGAGATGAGATGAGGTAAGATGAGATGAGACGAGATGAGATGAGATGTCCTCACGGGACGTGAAAAGACATGACATAACATTACATAACATAACATAACATATTACATGACACGACGTAAAATGACGTAACATAACGTACCGCAACGTGGAGGAAAAAAATTAACGTTACATAGCACGACATGACATAACATGACAATATATGAACACATATGACATGATACGATACGATACGATACGATAATATAATATATATAATATAATATAATATAATATAATATAATATAATATAATATAATATAATATAATATAATATAATATAATATAATATAATATAATATAATATAATATAATATAATATAATATAATAAATATAATATTATAATATAATATAATATATTATAATATAATATAATATAATATAATATAATATAATATAATATAATATATAATATAGGATACGACAGGACAGGACGTGACATGACATGATATAATATGATATGACGTGACGTGAAGTGATGTGATGTCATGTATATGATATGATATATGATACGAGACGAGACGAGACGAGAGGAAACCAGACGAGACGAGATGAGACAATACAACACAACACAACACAACACAAGACAGGAACAACAACAATGGTAAAAATTCCATTCGTATAGCACAAACGATCGTGTGGTCTACACATTATGAGTGACAAATCGGTCTTGTATAACGCTGTTCTCCAAAATTTGCATTCACTCTGCATTGCGGATAATTAGACACTGTAGCGCAGCTCAAAAAAAGACCAACTACAAGGCGAGCTGACTACTTTCCACGACACTGCTGTACAGTCCTCATCTTTGGTGGGCGTCCATGCTGGGTGTTTCCATGTGTCCCTAACCCTGCACTGACATGACTTACTGCATCATTACCGTCATCATCATCATCATCATGTGCCCTGCCGCGTGACGTTGGTGATCATGGCCCTCCGTATGTATCTATCCCTTGTCGCTGCAAGTTCATCTTCCACCCTCTCTGTCCTCAGCCATTCTGCAAGTTCGTCCAATATTTTCTCCCAGGGTCTACCCGGTGTTCTCTTTCCCTCCAGCTTTCGTGTCGTGACCAGGGATCATC
>JAPXFY010000014.1:18283314-18285814 GCA_030674185.1 Monoplex corrugatus | reverse complement strand
TGGGGGGGGGGGGGGGGCTGTTCGATATGGGGGTGGATGATTTAGGTGGCTGGGTCTGAAGGCACAGAAAGGTAGCAGTTATTCGTGAGTTTTGAAAACAATACACACACTCACACACATACACATACAAACACACACATACATACACACACAAATACACGCATACATACACACAAAACACATACACACACATAACACACACGCTACACATACACATACACGCTTACACACATACACACACAAATACACACACACCACATGCTGAGCAACACAACACACACACACACACACACACATACACACATACAAACAACACACATACCACACACACACATACACACACACAACTACACACACACACACACACACACACACACATACACACACACACACGTACACACACAACACACACACAATTACACACA
Source organism: Monoplex corrugatus (assembly GCA_030674185.1). Lineage (NCBI taxonomy): Eukaryota > Metazoa > Mollusca > Gastropoda > Littorinimorpha > Ranellidae > Monoplex > Monoplex corrugatus. The sequence continues at coordinate 18,285,389 of JAPXFY010000014.1, read as the reverse complement.
TACACAACACACACACACTACACACACACACACACACGTACACACACACGTCACACACACACACACACACACATACACACACACACACACACACACACACACACACGACACGAACACACACACACGACACACACACACACCCCACACACACACCACACGAACAAACACCACACACACACACACACACACACACACAACACACACACATACACACACACACACAACACACACACTCACACACACGCACACACACACACAAAACACGCACGCACACAGCGCACACACAACACCAACACGCACACCCCACACACCACACACTCACAACACCACACACACAACAACTCAAACACGCACAACACGCACAACCACACACTCCCACACCACACACGCACGCCACCCACACAACACACACACGCGCGCGCGCCGACACACACACCCACACACACACACACACACAAACATGGAACGCATGCCTGGTTGAAAAAAAAAGACAGGCATACATCTTTTACCTTCTTGCCTTGTCAAGCGTTTTCAAATGACAACAAAGAAACAAATACAAAAACTGAGGAAGACAAAACCACAGAATTTCTACATTTCACTGCTCTGAAGAAAATGACCGATGACGGCCTAAGCCCTCCGACGATCAAACAACAACAATAATTAATCTCACATTTTTGCATAGCAGAACTGATCTTACTTCTTTTTATTAACCCTTTGACCCCGCTCTGTCCACCAGCGTACTACAATGCCAACATTCTAGCAAAGCAAAAACTTAACCTTTTGACTCCCTACCTAAAACCTGACTTCCATGCACAGAAAACTGGTAATAGGGTTGGAGTCCAAACGATTAAGTTTGGTGATCAGTAAATATAACCGTGCGATCAAAGGGATAATTCACGAATTTTCATCTGTAAATTACCTGAGAACACTTTCACAAACGATTTACGATTCTTAGCGGTCATTATCGGGCCTGTTCAAACAAGAGAAGAGGCAGTTTATGTCTGTAGAGCATTGAGTAATAAGTCAATTCATTACAAACATCACGCAGTTTTTCACTGCCTTCTTCATCGTCAGGGAAGTCGTTATTATCTTCCTAAGTTTGCTGTATTGTACTTGTTTCCTTGCTTTCTATAGTTTTCAAAATAATGACCAAAGGAACAGAAAGGAAGGAAGAAAAGAGGGGGGAGGGGCATGGGTTTTCACCAAGAAGTGTGGCTAAGTTCCATCATACCTTTATTATCAAACGACACATGGAACACCAGGACTAGGGAGAGGGGGGGGGGACACAGGAAGGGGGGATTGAGCGAGACAGGACGGTGTGGTGGGCATGAAAGATCACGTCAAACCATATGATTGTCGCAATCTTCAACCTGCTGGACAAAACTCCAGGAATTTCGCAGGTTTTTGGTTTGTATTTGTGTTGTATGTTGGTGTTTTTTTATTGTTGTTGTTTTTCTGTTTTGTTTTGTTTGTTTCAAATTTGCGCATTAGAATTTGTCTTTTATTTATGTCTTCTGTTATGCTTACAAAGGCCATTGGCTGAAGTTTAGCACTGATTCTTTGTAGTCTTTGTGGTCTCTGAGTTTTCGTTATTCTTTACTGATTTGACAGCTTTAGGCAGCCATATGATTTAATTTGTGTTGCAGGTTATGTTATGTTCATTTAAACTCACCTGTTACAATTTTCCGTTCTGAAACATTTGATATCAGACACTGACAAAAACCTGTATAATAATGACGATGAAGTGTCGACACTGCATGCAGAGTTCCTTCCCTTATTTCACATAGACAATACATTATAAATGAACAGATGACATGATGAACATTCATGTTCATTTTTTAAATCAAGGAAATAACCCCTCTCATAACGAAGTCTAAACTAACATATCTACCTATCTAAACAGCCCAGATTTCTCAAAAGAACGTGTTCTTCACAGAAACAAAGTAACTAAAATATGAATCAGAACGCGTAATTTAATACAACCAGACAAGACAGATGCAAATGTTCGGCCAACTGGCCTTTGTCAAGCGTACTCGTAAGATCACAAACGAATAAACACCAAATTACAAATATTT
>JAPXFY010000014.1:18270814-18278314 GCA_030674185.1 Monoplex corrugatus | reverse complement strand
TTTGATAGAAAAACTTAGAGAAATCAGGACTTGTGCTTGACATAAAAATTGGATGGCAAAAAGGCTGCAGGTGTTTTTGTGTTTGCTTCCAATTGGCTCTAAGACACAATGAGTGCGCTTCTAAAATGTCCTTTGTTATTTCTCCATTCTAGAACACCTTTGTTGTGTCTCCACTCTAAATGTCCTTGTGATGTCTCCACTGTAAAACGCCTTTTGTCCATCGTCAGTATTACCATACTTCTGTAAGCCTTGCCATTTCTTCGCTCTCAAAAGAAGTTCCGAACCTGAAAGCCGGCCTATCAATTTTACATGTTTTTTGTCAGTTTAAAGCCTTATTGTTTTCATAATTTCAAAGCTGAAGGCAGACCTATCAATTTTACATGTCTGTGTCAGTTTAAAGCGTTATTATTATTTCTTTCAGTGTCCTACCCGTGTCGGGATTTGAACCTGTGGTCAATGAGAACACCTCATGAATAAACTGCCAGGTTGGAAAGAGGGACAAGCGGAGGTAAGGAGCACCAACGGATGTCTTAGAATGCCCGCACCAAGTAACTCAGCGTGTTGCCATATGTTGGTCTCACAATCATGGCCGCTTTGCCGGAAAGCGATCAGAATGGCAACATCTCTGAGCGATGAAAGATGCATTGAGATTGTGTGAGGATTTAATAAACTGGCAGGGTTTTTTTTCTGCACGACATCTCTTGTTCTTAATCCTGATTCATGATCTGACCCCTTAAAGTCATCATGGGGTTCCAGCGATCCCACTGTCCGATCTGTTTTTCTGTCTCGCGACACTTGGTGTGCTTACTCAATAAATCGCCCAGTCCGTCACTACAGTTGACACACACACAACGTGCGCACACACACACATGTGCGCACGCACGCATGCACACACACACACACACACACACGCTCGCACGCACGTACGCACACACACACACATACACACACGCACACACAACACACACACACACACACACACACACCACCTACGCACGACGCACACACACACACACACACGCAACCACACACACACACACAACACACACAACACCACGCACACACACACACACACACACACCACCACCACGCACACACACACACACACACACACACACACACACACACACACTCAATAGAAGACAAAAAGACGAGGAAAACAAAACAAACAAGAAAACGAACAAATACACACATACAGAAAAAAGAAGAAAGAGAAAGAACAGAAGAACAAAACAAGCAAACAAGGGAACGAACAAACACGCAAAACAGAAAACGCACTTATTTGAGGATAGCTAGATAATGTTCAATGATAGTGGACTGTATGATGTATTGGACTGTCAAACAGTAGTCTATGTATTTATGTGTATGCACCAAAGTATGAGACAGAGGAGAAGAGAGAGAGAGAGAGAAACAAACAGACAGACAGAGACAGAGAGACAGGTGGACATACAGACACACAGACAGAGACAGGCAGGCAGACAGACAGAGACAGCGACATAGAGACAGAGACAGAGACAGAATGTACAATTGGCCGTCAATATTTGCTTTCAATTGTCCGATGGTGTTGGTGAGGTCTGTTGTTTAACATTTTTTACTTCTTCTTTTTAAGTGTCTTTGTTTATTCCTGTTCTTATCATTCTGTTTCATTTCGGCAGCTCCGAATCATGCTCTTGTTTGTTTGATTTTTGACTTCTGTTTCTGTCTTTCTCTCTCTCTCTTCTCTCTCTCTCTCTCTCTCTCTCTCTCTCTCTCTCTCTCTCTCTCTTCTCTCTCTCTCTCTCTCTCTCTCTCTCTCTCTCTCTCTCTCTCTCTTCCTTAGTTTAAAATTATACAACAGATGAGATGAATGACCGATGAACATGTATGTTTTGTTGCAAAAGGCCCAAAAAAAAGTTACGTGAACAAGCAATAAACGGAACACAAAGTTTAAGAACCAAACAAGTCAATCAAAATGAGTTAAAGAAAACATTGTTACCAATATGTTACATTAAAAATGTCAAGAAACAGAAGACCAAATTGGACGCACCAAAGATAAAAACATGTGTAAAGCCACAAAGTTAACCAAAGATAAAAAAATGTTGTAAAGCCACAAGTCAACCAAAGATAAAAACATGTCTAAAGCCACAAAGTAACCAAAGATAAAAACTGTCGTAAAGCCACAAAGTCAACCAAAGATAAAAACATGTCGTAAAGCCACAAAGTCAACCAAAGATAAAAACATGTCGTAAAGCCACAAAGTCCAAGTTGTCTAAAGCCACAAAGTAAACCAAAGATAAAAACATGTCGTAAAGCCACAAAGTCAACAAAGATAAAAAATGTCATCAACCAAAGATAAAATCAAAGCACGTTCCGTTGTAAAGCCACAAAGTCACCAAAGATAAAAACATCTAAAGCCAGTAAAAGATAATGTGTAAGCCAACAAAAAGTCATTCAAAACAAAATAAAAAACACAATCAAATAAAAAGTTAAAGCACAGTTACCAGAACACGTCAAATCAACCAAGATAATTGTAAGCACAAAGTCATTCAGAGATAAAACATATTGTTAAGCACAAAGTCATAAAAATAGCACATTAGCCAGTACACATCTAAGCCACAGTCAACCAAAGATAAAAACATGTTGTTAAACCACAAACCAATCAAATATAAAAAACATATCCACCAAATTACCATGTGAACTTGACATTGACAATGTGCACTTTGACACGAATCAAGCAGTGTTCAAAATCTAGTCACATCTCTCCGCCAAGTTGATGCTCGATGACGTCTCCAAGGTCACGGGAATAACTTTAACTTGACCTTTCTTGGGTAAGGGCTGTAACCTGAAATCAGCTAACAATCCTTGCAAGTATTAAAAAGATTAGTATAGCTTCAACAGAAAAAAAGTCGGTAAAATGATAACAAATCAGGAGTGAAATGAAAATGATGCTGTATCCACTGCGCCACCCCTCATCAAAGGCAGCTGTGTGTGCTGGCGGCAGGATGAAATATTCAGGGTGGCGTTTCAATCCCCTGGGCCGGAGCGTGTGTGTGGAGGATGGAAGGGGTGGGATCCACAACAAAAGTGACTCTGTGGGCCCCGTGGCCCGTGTAAACGGCTCTTTGTGACGTGGCGTGTGGCGCGCTCAAAGCTTTGAACCCTGTCAAAGGGAGACGTCTGGAAATTGTTTTCATCATAAATTCTCTTCACGTGGGCCAGGGTCACACACTTGTCTTCAAGTGAACATTGCTCACCTCTGTCTGTCTGTCTGTCTGTCTGTGTTGTCTTGTTCTGTCTCTCTCTTCTCGTCTCTGTCTCTCTCTTTTTTTTTTCTCTCTCTCACACACACACACACAACACACACACACACACACACTCATACTCTTTCTCTGTCTCTCTCCCTCGCTCTTCCCCTCCCCGTGTATCTCTCTCTCTCTATTTCTCTACTTCTATCTCTCTCTATCTATCTTATCTACTATCTTCTCTATCTCTCTATCTCTCTCTTCCCCTCTCCCCATCTCTCTCTGTCTCTCTGTCTCTGTCTCTCTCCATCTTTCTCTCTCTCTTTCTTTCCCTTTGTCATTCTCCCCTTCTGTCCATCTCTCTCTGAAATTAGCGTTTCAACAAAATTTAATAAACATTATTAAAAATCAATTACAGGAAGGGAGAAAATCAAAGTTCAAAGACTGATCTGAGTCAAAACTTGTGCAACAACAACATCAAATGACCCTACGGCAAGAAGAAAACAAAAACAATCAGAAATGCCCCGACAACATTCTGTAGACAATTCCACTGTCACACGTAAACGAAACTTCTGTCGATTACCTGTCCGCTTGTACCATCATGGTTTTCCTGGGTAGAAAGAGTTGACAGTCAGCACCCAGCTGAAATGCCTGAAGTGTAGAAATGACGTGTGACATCAAGGTCTCTTTCGCGCATTCGATCCAGATCTTCCTTGGTCTACCTCTCGTTTTAAAATCCACATGTCGTATTGTTTCATGCTTATTGAGTCAACTGGTGAGGTTGCATTCTGGTCAGATGATTTAACCACTTAATTCTCTGTTGATGAATATGATGATGGGCGAACGTTTTACCCACCATTCTCTGACTCTGATGTATCTGATCATGTCACGCCTAGTTTTTTGTTGAATTGACGGCTCTTCTTAAACAAGGCAGCATTCAGGTGATCATTTTGTGTTCAAAGGCTTGGCCAGGGTCCAGGTCATAAACAAAACTACAGACAACAATCATCCATCCCATCTCCAATCACTGAAAGCCCGCTGGGCGTACAGATCAACTCCCAACTTTGCAATGTGGTCTAAAAAAATCTACAACTTTGTGCCCACAACCTGCAGGCCAACTAGTGATGTGTGAGAACCTCTGACCCTGTTTGGGATGGGGGAAGGTAACACCCTGACAATACTGTACATGTTTCGAGAAACGGGTTTCTGCCCTCACTCCCCTACAGCTTCATAATTACAATATTTTATAATAATTACAATATTTATATAGCACAAAATCTTGATAAAAATCAAATCTAAGCGCTGAACAGACACATACGCACGTACGCACACACACGCACGCGCGCACACACACACACACACACACACACCACACACATACACACACATACACACACACACACACACACACACACACACACACACACACACACACACACACACACACACACACACACACACACACACGGCTATAAATGGGGAAAAAGAAGAAAAGCAATGGAAAATTACAGAGAGCATATTATATACAATTATATATTACAATGTGATTCCACTTCAGGGTTCAGGGTTACAGAGACAACCTGTAGTTTTAATCGCTGTAGCAGAGGGTTATGGTTAAGACATCTGTTAAAAAAAAAAGTAAACCTACATTGGTATGGGAACCAGAAATAACACGAAAAAAGAATCAGAACGCGTACTTAATACAACCAGACAAGACGGGCGCAAATTTTCAGCTAACTGGCCTTTTTCAAGCGTAAGATCACAACAACAACAAAAAGAAAAAAAACACCAACTACAAAAATTACGAGAAAAAGACTGAAACTTCCCTGCCGCTTCGTCCAGTGTGAGAAAACGACTAGACTGACTAAAATGACATCATAATGTGTTTGCGAGTAAATATGATGTCAGAGCGGAAGTGAGATGAGTTCTGCAATTCGAAAAGTGGTCATGCCATATTAACATTGTTTTATCCTGAAGAAGGTCCAGGGCTAAAATTAAACTATGATACACTAGCTAGGAGTAGTTTTTGGAATGTAAAATATCTTACTAATAAATAATGCATAAGAGAAACTATAAGCATTGATCGACTGAATGGGAAAATATATAATCAAGAGGTATGGCTGATGTCAATGGACCATGCCTAGTGCAACAAATCCGATCTAACTTTGGAATAGGAAGAAACACATCCTAAACCAACAGCCAAGGGGCTGAAGACAAACCGGAGTCACACTGGACGAAGCAGCAGTTTAGTCTTTTCTCACCCTGGACGAAGTAGCAGGCTAGTTTCAGTCTTTTTCTACTACTCTTTGTATTTGGTGTTTGTTTGTTTGTGATTTTACGCTTGACAAAGGCCAGTTGGCCGAAAATTTGCGCCTGTCTTGTCTTGTCGTATTAAATACGCGTTCTGATTCCACTTTCGTGTTTTTCTGGTTCCTGTTTGCTTGAACGCGGGCAGTCACACTCGTTTTGGACTACGTTGGTATGGCCATGTAAATAAGATCCAACGGCCTTGCTAAACCAATCCTCCAGGAAAGGAGACAAAGGGGAAGATTTAAAAAACGGACTAACAATATTGCAGAATGGACAGAGAAATTATTTGCAGAGACCCAGGCTTTGGCACACAACCGTCAGAGCTGGATGAATCTGTTGATCAGTTCTTTAGTGCGGCGCCTCAGTGACACTTCAGAGAGTTAAAGGCCTGGCGGCCGATCCGACGGATCAGGTGATAAAAATGCACAGATTTTCCTCCCCGCGTGCGCGCTATGCTCGTGTTATTGCAAAGTGGGGCACTATAAGGGTTCCACACGTATTGACACACGCACCTGGATAGGCCCTGCAACTACGGTTTGGTCAAGCTGAAACTGACAGTGACGTGCCTGCCTGCAGCCCTATTGCGGCCCCAGAAACAAGGCCAGAGACCTAAACATTTATTTTTAGGTCTGTGGTAGGCTACCAGACGAGACGCGCGCGCGAGACACTAGTTTAAATCTGCCCTGATTTGAAATGTTTCGACTGATTTGCCATGATATTTTCCATTAATGCAACATTATGTTTTAACGAAATATTAGAAGGTAATAATAGCTACCATTCTACCAAAATATGAAGCCGTGTTATTTCTTCTGCGTTGAATTACTTGAGAAAACGTGGACAGATGTGATGCCTGCTGTTACAAGGTTGGAATGAAGCGGACATCTTGGTCACAACGGCGTTTTATATAGTCTGCCGTGGCTTTAACTCTTGACTCCCGCGCCCTACAACCAATTGCAAAAAAATTAACCCTTTGACTTCCTCACCCTATCCACCAGCTTCCTGGTGAGGGAGTCAAAGGGTTAAGTTTTTGTTTTGCTAGCATGGGTGACGATGTAAGATGCTGGTGGATAGGATGCGGGAGTCAAAGGGTTAGGTTTTTGTTTTGCTAGCATGGGTGACGATGCAAGATGCTGGTGGATAGGATGCGGGGGTCAAAGGGTTAAGTTTTTGTTTTGCTAGCATGGGTGACGATGCAAGATGCTGGTGGATAGGATGCGAGAGTCAAAGGGTTAAGGTAACAGAAGAAGAATGTACAGGAGAAGAAAACATACAGTAAGCAGATGCCAGACAGGGTGACAGTCGTTACTTATAGGTCCACCACCAGCAGTCTCACATCTTCATGGACTGTTTAAAAGTCCCCCTCATCCCGTCCTTCACTGCTCTCCTCCATTAACATCTCCCGACACTATCGCCATCTTACGGACAGCTTCCACAAACTTAAAAGGAAAGACAAGCCCGTCCTAATTGTGCTCGCCAAGGGAAGCTAATCTCACGGCAGCTTGGCACGGCTGTGAGCGTTAACTCCCTTCCCTCCTTCCCCCCTTCCAGCTGATCCCGGTATCGGAGCTGCCATCTCGGTGCGTGAGGGGAGAGAAGCGAGGACAGTGAAAACGTGGGGTAGGCGATACTACCTGCATGTCAGCCCCTCTTAACACAGCTTTGCCAGGGCACCCTCGGCAGGCTAAGTGAAATTACGAAGGTCATCGTATGAATATTATCCACGGTGTGTGTCAAGGATCAGCACTCTCCGATGAAAGGCCAAGGTAAAACCAGATAGGAGGCTCCGACAAAAGCTAGTTGTGCCATACACGTGTTGAAATCTGCCAATCATTATCACAATCCAGCTTATAAATGGCGTCCTTCTCTTCACACAGGCATAGCAAATATAGTTTATCCCGTCACCCCTGATGTTCGCTTGATGCGATTTCCCAATAATTCAATGCTGAGGGATGTGCGGCATGTCTGGTCC
>JAPXFY010000014.1:18208314-18253314 GCA_030674185.1 Monoplex corrugatus | reverse complement strand
CGCTAATGTCATGTAAGGTTTATAAATTATCGTAGCTTCCAGAAAGTATCACATTTTGTTAGCGCTAATGTCATGTAAGGTTTATAAATTATCGTAGCTTCCAGAAAGTATCACATTTTGCTAGCGCTAATGTCATGTAAGGTTTATAAATTATCGTAGCTTCCAGAAAGTATCACATTTTGCTAGCGCTAATGTCATTTAAGGTTTATAAATTATCGTAGCTTCCAGAAAGTATCACATTTTGCTAGCGCTAATGTCATGTAAGGTTTATAAATCATCATAGCTTCCAGAGAGTGTCACAAGTTAAGGTCTTTGGTTTAACCCTTTGACTCCATCAACCTGTCCACCAGCATTCTGCATTGTCAACCATGCTAGCAAAGCAAAAACTGAAACCTTTGACGTCCACACCCTATCCACCAGATTCCTACAGGAAGGAACGAAAAGGTTCATTTAATTATCCGCTTTTTTGCGTGATGAACTGTGTATAGATATGGTTCGTGTGCCATTCCCTGAACATGGATTTCCCTCTGCACCACTGTACTGTGCTCGCCAGACCGCACCAGCTTCCTGCAGGAAGCTGTTGGATAGGTTGAGGGAGTCACAGGATTAAGTTTTTACAGCTGGTGGATAGGATCTCACCTGTCTCACCTGTCTCATCTGTCTCACCTGTCGGCGTCACTGGTTTCGGTGTTGGCCGCTGCACACTTGGACACCACCATCTCCCTCCAGGCCGCTCTGTCTTGACTTTTGTGGTCAATTTCTTGAATATTTAGGCCACTGATGTTGGCTTTGTTTTCGATGTATGAGACTGGAGGTCTGCTTTTCTTCCTTTTTGCCACGTTTTTCCTTGAAAGATGGTTGTCATAAAGTCCGTGTTCTTGCTGTGTGACACATGGCCAGTGTATTTTAGTCTTCGTTTGTTGATGTCTGCTGGTAATTTTCTTGTGGTATCAAGTTCTTCCAGTACCTTTCATTTATTCTTCTATCTGTCCATTTGACACGTAGTAGTCTCCGACAAAACCGCATCTCTGCTTCCTCAATACTTCTGTAATCAGTTTTTCTCAGAGTCCAGGCCTCGCAGCCATAGACTGGCCAGATCAAACATTTTAAAGGTCTTAACTTTCAGGCCATCTGGTATGCCTCTGTCTTTCCAGATGTTGTTGAGTTGGACCAATTTTTGCTTTGCCATTCCAATTCTTATTTTGATGTCTTTGGAGCAGATTCCATCATCGGTGGATAGGGTGCAGGAGCAAAAAGGTTAAATTATCCGCTTTACGTCATGAACTGTGTGTAGAGATGGGTTGTGTGCCATTCACTGAACAGGGATTTCCCTCTGCACCACTGTGCTGTGCTCGCCAGATCGTTTGTGGGATTGTTTCCCTTGTCCTAGATGACTCCCTATTATAAACAGATGACATCTTGTTCAGCAGATGTTTAGCAGCATGTTCAGCAGCATGTTCACATGTTCAGCTATGTTCAGCAGTATGTTCAGCAGCATGTTTAGCAGTCATGTTTCAGCAGTATGTTAGCAGTATGTTTAGCAGTATGTTTAGCAGTATGTTTAGCAGCATGTTCAGCAGCATGTTTAGCAGCATGTTTAGCAGCATGTTCAGCAGTATGTTTAGCAGTATGTTCAGCAGTATGTTTAGCAGCATGTTCAGCAGTATGTTCACAGTATGTCAGCAGATGTTCAGCAGTATGTTCAGCAGTATGTTCAGCAGTATGTTCAGCAACATGTTCAGCAGTATGTTTAGCAGCATGTTTCAGCAGCATGTTCAGCAGTATGTTCAGCAGTATGTTTAGCAGCATGTTCAGCAGTATGTTAGCAGTAGTTTAGCAGATGTTTAGCAGTATGTTCAGCAGTATGTTCAGCATTTAATGTTCAGCAGCATGTTCAGCAGATGTTCAGCAGTATGTTTAGCAGCATGTTTAGCAGCATGTTTAGCAGTATGTTCAGCAGTATGTTCAGCAGCTATGTTTAGCAGTATGTTTAGCAGATGTTAGCAGTATGTTCACAGCATGTTCAGCAGTATGTTCAGCAGTATGTTCAGCAGTATGTTTAGCAGTATGTTCAGCAGCATGTTTAGCAGTATGTTTAGCAGTATTTTTCAGCAGCATGTTCAGCAGCATGTTCAGCAGTATGTTCAGCAGTATGTTCAGCAGTATGTTCAGCAGCATGTTTAGCAGTATGTTTAGCAGCATGTTCAGCAGTATGTTTAGCAGCATGTTTCAGCAGTATGTTAGCAGTATGTTCAGCAGTATGTTCAACAGTATGTTCAGCAGTATGTTAGCAGCATGTTCAACAGTATGTTTAGCAGTATGTTCAGCAGTATGTTCAGCAGTATGTTTAGCATGCATGTTTAGCAATATGTTTAGCAGCATTGTCATTTAAGCATAGTTTGCACATGCTTCAGCAGTATGTCAGCAGTATGTTTAGGCAGTATGTTCACAGTATGTTCAGCAGTATGTTCGCAGAATGTTTAGCAGTATGTTTAGCAGTATGTTTAGCAGCATGTTCAGCAGTATGTTCAGCAGTATGTTCAGCAGTATGTTCAGCAGTATGTTCAGCAGTATGTTTAGCAGTATGTTCAGCAGTATGTTTAGCAGCATGTTTAGCAGTATGTTTAGCAGTATGTTCAGCAGTATGTTCAACAGTATGTTCAGCAGTATGTTCAGCAGTATGTTCAGCAGTATGTTTAGCAGTATGTTCAGCAGTATGTTCAGCAGTATGTTCAGCAGTATGTTTAGCAGCATGTTTAGCAGCATGTCAAACTATAAGAGTAAATTGAGTCAGTTCAAACGAAAACAACCAGCTTCAACTTCATCTGGTAGCGAGGCAGACAGTTCGGGCATCTCTAATGAGTCAAGTTAAAAAAAAAAGACTTCAATTGTAACCAGAGTCTGACAAAATGGAATCTCTTATAACTGCATTAATGTCTGAATTGATCGGTGATTCAACAAATTGCGTGAAAATTTAGCTGTAAAAGATGACATTAAAAATGAAAAAGGAAATTAAATCAGAAATTTAAGCCGAAATAGTTTGTTTGACAACTTTATGAGGCAAGAAGAAGAGATTAAACAATCATACCAGCCTAAGCGCGAGCACGCACACACAAGCTTCTGGGGAAAAGACGTGGGGGGGGGGGGGGGGTCCTTTACTACCGGCAGCTTAATCAGTCGGGGAAGGGACAAGGTGAAGATACTCTCTTCTTAGAAATGGGGAGAGGGGGGAGAAGAATGTCATTTGTCATAGGCTTGGTGATTTTGTATGGGGCTGATTTGACGTTATGACAATCTATAATCTATTACTATAGTAAAAGAAAAGGTGCTGATGGCTATGCGAGCCTGAAGGAGAGATGTGGGGGCGGGCCTGTAACATGTTAGCTTGGGAAATACGGTGGGGTCCCTGTTATTTGCTCACTGGATGGTTTGTTGTTATTGTTGCTTAAAGCCCAGCCGACTACGTAGAGCCATATCAGGGCTATAACCGCTTCAAAACATACAAAACTTCAACAGGAAAAAAGAAAAGAAAAGAAAATTAAGTACACGTGTCAATGCATTCACGCACATAATCTAAGGACATGCCCACGGCTTTGACCAGTCCGTCCAATTTATCCCACAGGGGATTCAGCACACCTGACTATAAATTTAAACATACCTAAGGATATCAAAACATATATAAAAACGGCCATAAATTACCCAAAATTGCTTCTGCATATCTCACCTCCGTCGAGCCAAAAATGCACATAATACATGTACCCAATTATCAATCCTAAGAAAAAGTACGTAAGACTTTATCGAACACATACAGGTGAATGGACCAGCTAGGCAAAAAATGATAGGCAGAAATGACAGAAAGCAAAGGAACAAGGCCGAAACAAAGAGAGTAACAGAAAAGAGGAAATTTGTGGCACAGAATTTCCAGAAGGTTGGGGATACTATTTATACTGAAAGAGCCCTCGGCATCACCACGGAGGGTGGGTGGCCTGAGCGAATCGAACCCGGAACCCACTGGTTGAGGTCCAACTTAGGCCCACTTGACTGTCATGTTTGTCAGTACTTTCATTTTGTTCTAAATATGTAACCATATCATTGTATATAAACAAAGTATGCTTGCAAGTATGTGTATTATGCGTGGTGGTGTGCGTGTGTATCAGAACGATTAAAATACGCCTCTCTCTCTCTCTCTCTCTCTCTCTCTCTCTCTCTCTCTCTCTCTCTCTCTTTCTCTCCCTCTCTCTATCTGTCACTCTCTCTTTCTCTCTCTCTCCCTCTCTCTATCCCCCTCTCTCTCTCTTTCTCTCTCTCTCTCCCTCTCTCTCTCTCTCTCTCCTCTCCCTCTCTCTCTCTCTGTCACTCTCTCTCTCTCTTTCTCGCTCGCCTTCCCTCCCTCTCTCTCTCTGTCTCTCTGTCTCTCTGTCTCTCTGTCTCTCTCTCTCTCTCTCTGTCTCTGTTTCTGTCTCTCTTCCCCTCCCTCCCTCTCTCTCCCCTCCTTCTCTCTCTAAGTATGTGTCTGTTTGTGGCTGCGCATGTGTGTCCTGCATATCAGCGTAAGATCACAAATGGTATATGCATATTGTATTATGTTTGTTTGTACAGTGTTTATTGTGCATTGTAAGGAGGCCTGTCTTCAAGTACATTTGTAAGTGTATGGTCTCCCCTCGTGGGGGATGCTGGGGGCTCTTTCAGTATAAATAGTATCCCCACCTTCTGGAAATTGTGTGCTAGAAATTTCCTCTTTTCTGTCACTCTCTTTGTTTCGGCCTTGTTCCTTTGCTTTATTTTTTCCTATCAATTTCGGCTTTGCTGGTCCATCACTTGTATGTGTTCGACAAGTTTTATGTACTTTCTCGTAGGAATGATAATTGGGTACATGTATAAGTGCATTTTTGGTTCTAGGGAAATGAAATATGCGGAAACAATTTTAGGTAATTTATGCCCGGTTTTATATATGTTTTAGTGTCCTGAGTTATGTTTAAATTTGTATTCAAGTGTCTTTTTATTGGACGGAGTGGTCAACGCTAGGGGCGTCTCCTTAGATTATGTGCGCAAATGCATTAATATGTGTACTTGATTTTCTTTTTTCTTCTTCTTCTTCTTCCTGTTGGAATATTGTGAATGTTTTGAAACGGTTGTAGCCCTGATGTGGCTCTATTCAGTCGGCTGGGCTTTAAACAGAAAAATAACAGTAACGATAAATGTCCACACCATCCTCTCTCTCTTCCAGTGACACATGTGGTGAGCTCGCGTGAGCGTATGCACACACGTGCGAGTATTGCTTTCATCCACGTAGCGTGTTTTAATGTGCTGGTCTTCTGTGAGCGCTGCGCAGATAACAAGCAGCAGCTGACCCTTATCTTATTTGTTCACTAAATGTTCGTCTGTTGATTGTCCGTCAGTAACTCTGTTACCTGTGAATTTTCAACTTTTGGTACTTCTGTGCTGTCCCCGACGTATACTTGAGATTGTCACTGTTTTATTATCGTCTTGTATGAATCTGTTCAATGTATGGATACAATAATGAGCAAAACTTTCAGAAGAATTATTATCATTCATGTTTATTTTACATGGCAATCTGTAAGTGTTCTCATATTTTCTTTCTTTCTTTTTTTCTTTCTTTCTTTCTTTCTTTCTTTCTTTCTTTCTTTCTTTATATATTTATTTATTTATTTATTTATTTGTTTGTTGGTTGGTTGGTTCATTCTTTCTTTCTTTCTTTCTTTATATATTTATTTATTTATTTATTTATTTGTTTGTTGGTTGGTTGGTTCTTTCTTTCTTTCTTTCTTTCTTTCTTTGTTTTCATTTTTTTTTTATTTGCTTTGCTTTATGTGACAGACGGCCAGAGTGTCAATAAAGTTTGTATTCGTTCTCTTCTTAATTTTGTCTTGCCTCCTCTGAGTTTTATGGAGACAGCTTCAGACAGTCTTTCCCTTCAGGTCCCTAGATTTAAACTATCAAGTGTTGGCCAGCGTTCCTTTTGCTGTCTCAGGACCGTCAGCCTGGAACAGACTTCCGCTCTGCCTTCGCCTAACACCTACCCTTTCTGCTTTTAAATCCACTTTAAAAACACACACCTCTTTTCCCAACAATGAATTCTATGACTATTTCTTTCCCTCTGTCTGTGTATTAAATATTGTAAGGTGGTCTTTGTCGATAGTATGCGTATGCCTGGTGCATGCGTGTGCTTTGATTTGAATTGTCACGATTTGGCGCCGCGCCGTATAAATGCTGTAATTTTTTTATTTTAATTGGTATTACTATAATACAAATATTCGTATGAATATGAGTATTAGCATGAGTATGAGTGTTAGTGTTAGTCTAGTATTAGTAATAGTAGTAGTAGTGTTTCGATTCTCTAACAAATCTCCAAATCACTGAAGCTGATGTTACTGTAAGAGTAGGGCATGAAGATTGACACAGTGTGGGACAATGTTTTTCTGAATATTATGCTGATAATGAGAATGTGTACGATAGTAATAATGGCATGGACTTCCATGTTGGATAGAGACAGCTTGGCATGGCTATACTGTAGGCTTACTTTCAGAATACATCCTGACGTCAACCAGCCCCAAGAGATACCGACACCTGCTGTGTTGGTCGAAAATGTGTGAAGCACCCTCAGTGACGCGCCATAAAGTGGACGAGACACGACTGCAGGGTCCCAATATTCTCAACTGGCACAACTCTGGGTAGGAACTGGTGAGGGTTGTAAATCCCACACGCACTTTTTCTCTGACTAATGGGGATTTGAACCCACGATCTTCAAGTCAATGGTACATTGCCGTAACCACTTGGCTCCGTTGACTGGTAGGACACCCCATCCCTCTTGTTGTGGACGGTGAGGTGGCGTGTTGGTGTTTTGGAAGGGACAACAGGGAGGGAGAAGTGGATGGGTCTCTTTAAGCCCGCTTCACATTCCGGGAAGCTGATCGTGTTTCGCTATAAAATCTTCATAGTCTTGGGGACGCGCCAAACTTGGCTCCCTCCACCCCCACCCCATCCCCACCCCCACCCCACCCCACCCCCACCCCACAAAACACACAAACATTAACACCACATTACACTGCTGTACAGACACGTGCCTACACAGAACGCACACACACACACATACACACACATACATACATACACACACACACACACACACACACACCACACACACACACACACACACACACACACACACACACACACACACACACACACACACACACACAGTCTAATATCACTTATAGTGAAAAGACGTTAAATTAAAGAACGAACGAACGAACATATACACACACACACACGTTACATTAACAAACACCACATTACACTGCTGTGCACACCAGTTACCTATACACGCAGCACACAGACGTGTTACCGATTGATTTGGTTCAGTTTTTACGTCAGCACCCACCTCAGGTGATATGGCCGACAGGGATAATCATCCCAGGGAAGTGGGGGAAGGGGGAATTATCTAATCCTATACAGACACCACCAGAACAAAAACAATGATAAGGTGGGACGGTGAGAAGTCCAGTTTTAATGTAGCGCACCCCGGGATTCGAACCCGCAAGCATTAACATGCGAGTCCGATGCTCAACCAACTGAGCTACTGAGGCCCGCTGACGTGTTACATTCTTCTTTCTTTCTCTTTCTTTTATCTGCCTCTTCTACCGTCAGGTGTCGCGGGGAGGCGGAGACAACGGTCACGTACAAGGTGGGCTGCCTCTGTGACTGACAGGCCATGAACATGGAGGGTCTCTGACATGCCTTCCATCCAGCATTTGTGAGGCCGTCCTCTTGCTCAGACTCCAGAGAACCTCTGATTGTTGGCACTGAAAGCTGGCTGGTCAGCGGACATTCTGATCAGTGGCCAAACCATTTGACCCTCTGGTTCTGGACATGCTGGTAGGCTGGTGTTGCTTCCACCATTTCCCGTATGATCTCGTTTCTTATCGTGTCTTCTCGCGTTTTGTTTGCTGCTCTGCAGAGACTCCTCATTTCACAGGTCGTTGTTTTTTTTATCCTGGGATTTTGTTAGTGTCCATGTCTGGCACTGGTATGTCAGGGTTGGCGAAAAGACTGTTCATCAGCTGAGCTTTGGCCTGCATGGGAATGTTGGGGTGTTTCAAAGGGGGGGGGGGGAGGGGGGGCAAATTGGAAACTGACCTTGTTGGCCTTTTGTGTCCTGGTCTCTATCTCCCTGTCAAGTCTGTCATCCTCTGTGAAAATACTGCCCAGATACCTGAACCCTCTTGTCTGATGGAGTGGCAATCCGTTGATATTGATGTTCAAAGTTTTTGGTTCCCTGCTCATTGTCACAACTTCTGTTTTTGCAATGCTGATCTGCAAGTCATGGTCTTCACATACTCTATTCAGGCTTGTCAATTAGTCTTGCAGCTGTTGCCAATCTTCGTTTGTAAGGCCCTGACCATCAGCAAAAAAGCGGTTCTTTCAATATTTTCATATCAAGGCTTGTCTGTCTTGTTCATGTAGACAATAAAGAGCAGTGGTGATAGAACATGCCCTTGTCTCACCCCTGATGTCACATTGAACTGGACTGTCAGTCAATTGGTGATCATCAAAGCACTCTTGCTGTTCTTATACATTGCTCTGATCAGTGTTGATAAAAGGTGTTGGAGATCAACAGCTGATACTTTGCGCACAGACTTAAATTATGCTGTCCATCATAGCTGCCGAGATATAGCTTCCGGGGTGTGCGTCTTTTTCCCCACTCTGCCATTAAAGTCACCCAGAACAAACAGATTCTCGCTGTCTGAGACTTTGTCAAATATTTCTGCCAGCATGTCATAAAATTCATCCTTCTCTTCTTTTGAATAGGTGTCATCGCATGGGGCGTATATATTAATGAAGTCTGACTCTGATTCTGATTTTGATGATTCTCTCCGATGTGCATTCTGTGTCCAAGAGATTCTTCGCTGTGTTTAGATTAAAGATGAAGGCCACTCCATATACACCCCTCTCTGCTCCATCTCTACTCCTGCCCACGGGATAGTAAAGTTTGCATGTCTCTTTTGTTCCTCGTCCTTACTTTCTGCAGTCTGAAATTCCCATCACTGATATCTTATGTTTCAGCATATATTCCTCAATCTCTAGCTCTTTGTTTCTAATTTCACTAAACTAGGTAAAACATCGGCTTGGTAGGGCCTCAGGACCTGGCTAGCCCATGGGTTTATGTGCAGGCCTAAGGCATGTGCCATGATCACCATACACACGGCACCTGTGACGTTAATGCATATGGAATTCGTTCCGAGCGCGGAGACGTCGTCTTGAGAAATTGAAACTGAAACTTTCACTAACATTCCATGTACCAATCTTATCGCCTGACTTTTTTCGCTGTCCATTTATCGTTTCGATTTTTGTTTGCTTTCAAGTTCCAGTCCATTTTCTGTCTTGAACCGTCGGTTTCTTTTTCCTTTTATTTCTTCAGCAAGTGATAATCCACTTCCGGCTTGCTAGGCCTGTCGAAGCTTCACCAGAGTCTCGTTAGCAGGCTGTTTCAGGGCAATACATGTTGGTCTTCATGACTACCGTAGCGGTTGTGTAGGTACACCAATGCCATCCTTCTTCCAGCCTGACAGTCCCCTACTTTGGCCGTTTCCATCTCCTAAGACGATGGATGAGGGCTCTGGTTCTGGGAAGAGACGCGTTACATCAGCATCACATTACACTGCTGTACACACAGTTCCTGCCTTGCTGATCCAGTCACCACTATGTTTTCCACAAAGCCTTGCGTAGCCTTCTGTTAGAACTGATGATTGAGTACGTGCATTAACTGTAATGGGTACATGCATCAACTGCATTTTAATTCTAAATAAATGCGAAATACTGATTGGAAATTTTAAATAAACAGGTCAGTTTCTATGTATGTTTTTGTTGTGTACCCAGTTATGTTATATGCATTTGTATCCAGGTTTGTTCTTTTAATCGCCCTGTTGATGAACTGGGCGGAATGGCCAAGGCTAGGGACGTATACTTTGATTATTTGTATGACTGCTGTAGCATGTGTAGGTACTTCATTTTCTTTCCCAGGTTTTCTTTATCCACGGGTCATGATGTGTTGAGGCCTGTGTGTTTGTTTCAGATGGTCATTGCCAAGATATGAATCTGAGCATAATGATAATAATAACAAAATCACGACTACAATATAATGATGATAGTAATGATGATGATGATGGTGATGATGATGATGATGGTGGTGGTGGTGGTGGTGGTGTGGTGGTGGTGGTGGTGGTAGTGGTGGTGGTGGTGGTGGTGGAGGTGGTGGTGGTGGTGGTGGTGATGATGGTGATGATGATGATGACAATGATGATGATGGTATTGATAATGATGGTAATGATAATGATGGTAATGATAATAATAGTAATAATAACAATGACAACGATACCAACAACACTGATGATACCGCTGATAATAATGATAATACCAATAACCTCAACAACAACAATACAATGATGATGATGATGATGATGATGATGATGATGATGATGATGATGATGATGATGTGATGATGATGATGATGATGATGATGATGAGACTTGTTACATTAGTACCACACAACACTGCCGCACATATTGATACCTATGCATACAGCACACATACATGTTTTATAAACAAAAACATTTCATTCTGTGCATGTTTTTTTTTCTTTTATACCCTTCGTGCCAGCAGTAATCGCGTATTATCTCTTGTTGCTGCATTATTCCATAGACTCAGCAGCCCCTCCTCCCTCAATCTGACTTACGTATGTGTGCCCATACATGTGAATATACTTACGTGTAATACCAAAAAATAAGAGGGAAGCAGGGAGAATTTTTATAATATAATCAACGGACATAACTCTGGAGAATTATCTCCCATGTCGTATAGAACTTCTCAAATCTAACACAGTTTGCGCTACCCATTCAGCTAGCATAGAAGCAGATACAAAGTACAAAAACAGTAAGCTCAGAACACTCCTCAAAAGATAATAAGAATGAGAATCAGAGTAAGAATAAGAATAGGAGTACTTTGTATCTGCTTCTATGCTAGCTGAATGGGTAGCCTAAACTGTGTTAGATTTGAGAAGTTCTATACAACATGGGAGATAATTCTCCAGAGTTATGTCCTTTGATTATACTTACGTGTGTTCATATACGTTTCCTTCCTAATGCCTGTGTCTGAAAGACTGTATTTACCTGTAGAAATCCCTAGCACCTGTTACCAGTTTCATGCTATGATTTGTTGTTATTGTCAATGAACTGTATGTGTGCTACATTGATGTATTGATATGAGTCTTTGTTTTTTTGTTTGTTTGTTTTTTCTTCTGATTATGCAAAGTGCAACTAGCATTCTCAGATAGATTGTTTGTGGCGTACAAATGGACTTATCATGTTTGTGGCGTACAAATGGACTTATCATCATCATCATCATCATCATCATCATCATCATCATCATCATTTTCAACGTTATCAATATTCTTATTCTTATTTTTAGTCTTATTCTTATTCCTTTCTTATTATCATTATCATCATTGTGTTGTCTTGTCTTGTATTAAATACGCGTTCGTATTCTTCTTCCATTTTTTTTTCTGGTTTCAT
This sequence comes from Monoplex corrugatus, assembly GCA_030674185.1. Lineage (NCBI taxonomy): Eukaryota > Metazoa > Mollusca > Gastropoda > Littorinimorpha > Ranellidae > Monoplex > Monoplex corrugatus. The sequence continues at coordinate 18,241,726 of JAPXFY010000014.1, read as the reverse complement.
TATTTATTCTTCTTCTTCTTGTTATTTTATCATCATCATCATTCATCATCTCAGTCATCATCATTCTTATTCATATTCTTATTCTTATTCTTCTTTTTATTCTTATTCTTATTCTTCTATCATTATTATTATCATTATCATCATTATTATCATCTCATTATTATCATTATATTATGTTAAAATTATTTTGTTGTTAATATTACTATTATCATCATTGTTATTGTTGTTATTATTATCATAATTATCATCATCATCATCATCATCATCATCATCATTCTCTGTCTCCCTCTGTCTCTCCCCTCTCTCTCCTCTCTCATCTCTCTCTCCCACCTTTTCTCTGCCATCCCACCCCCCCCTCACCCCTCCCTTCCTCGCCCATCAACTTTCTCTTTCTTCACCTCGTCAGATTCAAACAAGCCAGCAAAAAGAAGGTGGCTTTTTGGGGGCCAGACTTCAAAGCGAGCATGACACGATCTGTTTACTGACCACACACACACACATGCCCTCTTCTACACGCCACCTCTGTCCTCTCTCCCACCCTCCTCTGTCTCTCTCTCTCTCTCTCGTCCTCCGTTCTCTCTCTTCCTCTCTGTCTCTTCCTCTCTGTCTCTCTCTCTCTGTCTCTCTCTCTGTCTCTGTCTCTCTCTCTGTCTCTCTGTCTCTGTCTCTCTGTCTCTCTCTCTGTCTCTCTCTCTCTCTGTCTCTCTCTGTCTGTCTCTCTCTCTCTCTCTCTCCTTTCTCTCTCTCTCTCTGCCTTTGCCTCACAGGTTCGAGTTCAGTCCGCTCAAAAGTTTGACATTCTATACAATACTGCACAGTTCTGAGGTCAGTTCTGATACTAAAATACACAGTAACAGCTGTGACGTGTTTCGTTTCGTTTCGTTTCGTGTCGTTCCGTTTCGTGTTTTGTTTTGTTTTTTGTGTTGTGTTTCCCTCTCTCTCTCTCTCTCCCTCTCTCTCTCTCTCTCTATCTATCTATCTATCTATCTATCTATCTATATATGTATTAGTATGGACCCTCAATTGGCGAGAGTTGCTCTGTCTCTGTCTCTGTCTCTCTGTCTCTCTTTCTCTCTGTCTCTTTCTCTCTGTCTCTCTGTCTCTCTTTCTCTATCTCTCTGTCTTTCTTTCTCTGTGTCTCTGTCTCTTTCTCTCTGTCTCTCTCTCTCTCCCTCTCTCTCTCTCTCCCTCTCTCTCTCTCTCCTCTCTCTCTCTCTCTCTCTCTTCCTCTTTCTACGTAGTGCTACTGTATGGTTTGTGGCCGACATGGGCCATACAACATGTTATGGCATTGACACAGATGTTATGTTACTGATGTTCAGTTTTCTCTTCTTTTAACTGGTCCTCTTAGCTCAGATACTTACTGCGCAATGCTGCTATAGCAAGGGTCGTGGGTTTGATCCTTATATGGGCCACAGTTTGATACGTGGGTTGATTAGCTCTTTTGGTCTGGCCCTGGATCCAAATCTTATATTTCGAGTTCCATCCACCCGCAACCCTAAGAACAGTTGGCTTGTTCATCGCCCATCTTAACGTTCAAATTATTCTGATGGTTCAGTGTTTCATCCGTCCCATTCCTTTCCCTTTTCAAAACCTTGCCACTGCATAGGAATTTGGCAGGCTCGAGGAGTTTGCCAGTAATCGCCGTCAGATTTGGATGGAGCACGTATGGCATTGTCTCAGTGCGATGACTCGCTGTTGAATAAAGTATAGACTCTACACAGTCCAGGTTCATTGACGTGACATGTAATGAACGGAGAGTAATGTCAGTTTGACCCTGTCCTTCACGTCCACAGCCTGTCTGTCTTCTGCACAGCACCACAGACAGTTGCCTGCGTTTTACTTTGCCAAATGCGCTAGGTATATTTGTTTGTAATTACTGTGTATCTATGGTTATTGAGGCCATGTTGTTTGAAAATTACATTTCTGCAAAATATTTTTGCGAAGCAAGTTACAGTTTCAGTCTCAGTTTCAGTTTTTCAAGATGGCGTCTCTGAGCTCAGAATAAATGGAGAAGATTCAAAACGATGATGGTATAATCCTTAAAGCCCGTACATGAGCCGATTGTCTTGGCAAGTAAGTTAGACATACCAATGCTCGACGTGCATCTCTGGTTCAGCGTTTGTAGCTAGATCTATATGCTCTGTGTGTTTGTCATCATTTGCTAAATTAAAGTTTAAACAAGATGTTGATTGTATCTTAGTTGATTTCACGCGTGCAGATACATGTAATGATGGATTAGCATGACATTATAACACTGAATTCAAATCATGTGAAACCTTAAGGCGAGGCCAGCGTGTGTGGTTCATACGTATACCTACATCTGCAGCGAATCATTTTATTTCCATTGCTTGTCAGATGAGGGTAGCTGTGGCATGCACACATGGGCTGACGCTGAACTCCCCCTAGTCCCAGCAGTGCTCTCCCTTGTCGACCTGTCCGCCATGTTGACACAGTGATGGCAACGTCAGTGCGGGAAGGCGGGGAGACTGGGTGGTCTGCAGCAGACGACACTTTCCCTTTGTGCACGGCAGGTTTTCGCGATTTAGTCTCAGAGCGCCAGCTTTGAGAAGAGTGACCCTTGGGTATATGGCTAATCTGTCGTGGCTTTTGAAAACCACCCTTGAAACAACACGGAGAACCGTTTGAGGGGGGCGGGATAGTGGGAAGGGGTGCAACTTGAAGGAAAAGGGTCGTCTGCCGTTGGTTGTGTCAGCCAGATTTCTTCTAGCGTTTATTGTATCGTCATCAGTGAAGACCTCTAAAGCGATGCAAGGATAGTCTGAAGGCTGGCTGTAGGCGTCACCAGGTTCGGTGTTGGTCGCTGCACATCTGGACACCACCATTGCCCTCCAGGCCGCTCTGTCTTGACTTTTGTGGTCAATTTCTTGAATATTTAGGCCACTGATGTTGGCTATGTTCTCGAGGTATGAGACTGGAGATCTACCTTTCTTCCTTTTTGCCACTGTTTTTCCTTGAAAGATGGTTGCCATGAGGTCCATGTTCTTGTTGCATGACACTTGGCCAATGTATTTTAGTCTTCTCTTATTGATGTCTGCTAATAGTTTTCTGGTGGTATCAAGCTCTTCCAGGATACTTTCATTAGTTCTTCTGTCTGTCCATTTGACACGTAGTAGTCTCCTATAAAACCACATCTCTGCTGCAATAAATCATGACTGGCCAGATCAAACATTTTAGAAATCTTACTTTCAGGCCATTTGGTATGCCTGTATCTTTCCAGATGTTGTTGAATTGGACCAGTTTTTGCTTTGCCATTCCAGGTCTTATTTTGATGTCTTTGGAACAGGTTCCATCATCACTTTTTACAGAGCCAAGATATTTGAAATCCTTAACACAGCCTGAACAATCCTAGATATTGAGCTTTAAATGTCAAATCAAATAGCAGACATGAATTCATGGAGGTTGAACAAATCATTTGGCTTTTCCTGAGGCAGTAGCTCATACTTTATAGGGCATAGTTTTATCCGTGACAGGTGTCATACGAACGATAAAAACTCAAATAATTTCCAAAGTATCCATTTGATTGCAATGCTGATGAGTTCTCTTCAGACAATTTAATGCATAAAACTTCAAAATGCCCCATTTCATTGCAGTTTTTAATCATTTTTTTCCACTGTGATTGATCAAAACACTTTAGGCCTGTGACACAAAAGTGTCACGAATGAAACCTTATATTTACACTTTAATATTGCAGAATACATGAAAAAATCAGGCAAAAAAATCAAATGAATTTATAAACTAGTGAGTAACCTTGATAAGAAACCAAAAAATACATACATAGGTACCACCATTGGTTTAACACCAAACTTTATTCTCAGCCTACTACACCTATCTGTAAAAGGGCGGCTGAAATTTGAGTAAAAGTGTAAATATAAACTTGACTGGTTAATAAATGATTTGTTCAACTCCATGAATTCATGTCTGCTATTTGATTTGACATTTAAAGCTCAATATCTAGGATTGTTCAAGCTGTGCAAAGGCAAGAAAATTAGTTGCAGTGATTTGAACTAGGAAAGTCATCCCAAAGCACCTTTTGACCCTGACTCATTTGTCACTTCAGCATGTTCTTCGTTTTTTCATTTTTGGCTACAACGATATGCCGTCTGTTTATTCATTTCTCAGTCCAACAACGTGTTGCCTGTTTCTTCTTTGTCACTACAACAACTTGTTGTCTGTTTCTTCATTTGTCATTTCAACATCATGTTGTCTGTGTATTTATTTGTTACTTCAATAGTATATTATTGTCTGTGTGTTCATTTGAACTTTAACACGTTATATGTTTATTCATTTATCAGTTTAAAAACATGTTTATTTATTCATTTGTCACTACAGCCATATGTTATATGTGTATTCATTATTTATCATTTCAACAATATGCTGTCTTGTCATTCATTTGTCACTTTGAAAACATGTCTGTTTTTTTCATTTGTCTCTTAACATGTACTGTCTGTTTATTCATTTGCCACTTCAACACATACTGTCTGTTTATTCATTTGCCACTTCAACACATACTGTCTGTTTCATTCATTTGTCACTTCAACACATACTGTCTGTTCATTCATTTGTCACTTCAACACATACTGTCTGTTCATTCATTTGTCACTTCAACACATACTGTTTGTTCATTCATTTTTCACTTCAACACATACTGTCTGTTCATTCATTTGTCACTTCAACACATACTGTCTGTTCATTCATTTGTCACTTCAACACATACTGTCTGTTCATTCATTTGTCACTTCAACACATACTGTCTGTTCATTCATTTGTCACTTCAACACACTGTTCATTCATTTGTCACTTCAACACATACTGTCTGTTTATTCATTTGTCACTTCAACACATACTGTCTGTTTATTCATTTTCACTTCAACACATATGTCTGTTTTATTCATTTGTCACTTCAACACATACTGTCTGTTCATTCATTTGTTACTTCAACACATACTGTCTGTTCATTCATTTGTCACTTCAACACATACTGTCTGTTCATTCATTTGTCACTTCAACACATACTGTCTGTTCATTCATTTGTCACTTCAACACATACTGTCTGTTCATTCATTTGTACTTCAACACATACTGTCTGTTTATTCATTTGTCACTTCAACACATACTGTCTGTTTATTCATTTGTCACTTCAACACATACTGTCTGTTCATTCATTTGTCACTTCAACACATACTGTCTGTTTATTCATTTGTCACTTCAACACATACTGTCTGTTCATTCATTTGTCACTTCAACACATACTGTCTGTTCATTCATTTGTCACTTCAACACATACTGTCTGTTCATTCATTTGTCACTTCAACACATACTGTCTGTTCATTCATTTGTCACTTCAACAATACTGTCTGTTCATTCATTTGTCACTTCAACACATACTGTCTGTTCATTCATTTGTCACTTCAACACATACTGTCTGTTCATTCATTTGTCACTTCAACATGTCTGTTTATTCATTTGTCACTTCAACACATACTGTCTGTTCATTCATTTGTCACTTCAACACATACTGTCTGTTTATTCATTTTTCAGTACAAGGAAATGTTATCTGTTTATTTGTTTGTCATTTAAACATGCTGTCTGTGTACTCATTCGTCGTTTCAACAACATGTTATCTGTTTGTTCCTTTGTGACTCTAATAACATATTGTCTGTTGATTCATTTCTTACTTCAACTTGTCGTCTGTCCATTTGTCCCTACAACAGCGTGTTGTCTGTTTATTCATTTGTCACTTCAACATCTTCAACATTTTTGTCATTTCAACAACATATTGTGCATTTATACATTTGTCAGTTCAACTTACTGGCTCGCCCTGATCTGGAAAACAAGGTCGCTGTTGTTCTTTTAGAAACTCATCTGCCTTGACAAGTCACTTCCTCAACAAAATCTTTTGCCCAATGGTGCCATGTTAACATTTATCACTGTGGCAGAATGATTCTGTGGACAGGTCGTACCGGTAGTGAGGCATTATTCTTGGTTACCTTTGGCATGCAGCTTGGCTGCTGGCTTCACGGAATCGGGTCTGAAGACTGGAGGGAAAGTCCTGGTGACATCTCAGAAAGACGGCAAACTTGGGATCCCTTTGGGTGCATGTCGGACCTGGCTATAAAGCAAAACAGGCTGTGTCTGGAGCATCATGTCTGGCCGCTTTTGCGATCGTACAAACACCACCTGTTTCTGCCTTGGTCCGGTAGCTGGGCTGGACCTGGCTGGTACCCGTAGTGTGGCTATGGCCCAGGGTTTGTCATCTCCCCAGCTTGCCTTTCAGTTTGTGAACAAGGTAACTGATGACGGGGTCTGAATGAGTCATGAAGTGCATGGACAGCACCCTTTGCTTAGAGAAATATGTATGGTGTTGTGTCGGGAGATGGAAGATTTTTGTCCAGTTGGTGGTTAGACACTGTCGTTCTGGGTCCCATCCAACACCCTCGGGTGTTTCTTGTTCATTGACTTCAGGCTGGATGGTTCTGTGGACATATAGTAGATTCCAGATCTAATGTCTCAAGTTCAGTCCCAGCCTGGCCTGTTCCCGGCCCATCCTGATGCTTCAAACAATGATGTGGTGTCAGCTTAGTATTCCTTGGATTCCATTCCCTCCAACCTCTCCATTTCAAGCATAATTTTTTCTCGCAGGATCGATGAGCCTGGTAGATCATTGGTGCAATATTTGGGTAGAGTGCATATGGAATTATCCGAGTGCGACGAATTCTTCTTGAAAACTCCAAACCCTCTTGCTGTCTAACCTGCCAGCTGGAGCAGCGTACCTGAGTATGCCACTTGGAGAGATTCACGAGATGGATGTTCACACTACCGTGCAGATTGCAGCGAAAGATATGTATAAGGACCATGCGTTTGTCCACATCACAAGATAGACACTTCTGACACATTTATTTTAGGCTAGGTAGGGCCTCATGACCTGGCCAGCTCATGGGTTTATGTGCAGGCTTAAGGCATGTGCCATGATCACCATACACATGGCACCTGTGACGTTAGCGCGGAGACGTCTTGAGAAACTGAAACTGAAAGTGTAGACAGACAGCAGTAAGAGATTGATAAGGACCATGTGTCTGTTCACATCACTAGATAAACTGCAGCAAGAGATGGATAAGGACCATGTGTCTGTTCACATCACTAGATAAACTGCAGCAAGAGATGGATAAGGACCATGTTTCTGTTCACATCACTAGATAGAGTGCAGCAAGAGATGAATAAGGACTATGTGTCTGTTCATATCACTAGAGTGCAACAAGAGATGGATAAGGACCATGTGTGTGTTCATATCACTAGATAAACTGCAGCAAGAGATGGATAAGGACCATGTGTCTGTTATGTTCATACTACCAGGTAGACTACAACAAGAGATGAATAAGGACCATGTGTCTGTTCATATCACTAGACTGTAGCAAGAGATGGATAAGGACTATGTGTCTGTTCACATCACTAGATAGACTGCAGCAAGAGATGGGTAAGGACCATGTGTCTGTTCACATCACTAGATAGACTGCAGCAAGAGATGGGTAAGGACCATGTGTCTGTTCACATCACTAGATAGACTGCAGCAAGAGACGAATAAGGATCATGTTTGTTCACATCACTAGATAGACTGCAGCAAGAGATGGGTAAGGACCATGTGTCTGTTCACATCACTAGATAGACTGCAGCAAGAGATGGATAAGGACCATGTGTTTGTTCACACTATCAGATAGACTGTAGCAAGACATGGATAAGGACTGTATGTTTGTTCACATCACTAGATAGACTGCCGCAAGAAATGGATAAGGACCATGTGTCTGTTCACACTATCAGATAGACTGTAGCAAGAGATGGATAAAGACTATGTCTCTGTTCACATCACTAGATAGACTGCAACAAAGAGATGGATAAAGACAATGTGTCTGTTCACATCACTCGATAAACTGCAACAAGAAATGGATAAGGACCATGTGTCTGTTCATATCACTAGAGTGCAACAAAGATGGATAAAGACCATCTGTTTGTTCACACTATCAGATAGACTGTAGCAAGAGATGGATAAAGACTATGTCTCTGTTCACATCACTAGATAGAGTGCAACAAGAGATGGATAAGGACCATATGTTTGTTCACATCACTAGATAGACTGCAGCAAGAGATGGATAAGGACCATGTGTCTGTTCACATCACTAGATAGACTGCAGCAAGAGATGGATAAGGACAATGTGTCTGTTCACATCACTAGATAGACTGCAGCAAGAGATGGATAAGGACCATGTGTTTGTTCACATCATAGATAGAGTGCAGCAAGAGATGGATAAAGACCATGTGTTTGTTCACATCATAGATAGACTGCAGCAAGAGATGGATAAGGACCATGTGTCTGTCACACTACCAGATAGAGTGCTAGCAAGAAACGGACATTGTCCTACTCATCATACTGGTGCCTGAGAAACGTTGAGGTCTGTACCTCCCCTCAAAAGTCTCAGGATTATGGGAATTTTGTCTTTATATTAAGGCGGTAAGCCGTGATCTGACCAACACACTGTAAAGACATGACAATGGCAAGAAACTTTATTTTCTAATAAAGAAGGCACTGACAAAATCCATGTTAGACACATGGTAAGAATACGATGGTGTGATGGCAGATGTCAGTAAGAAACATTAGAAGTAGAGCAGTGTAGGTGTGGACTGTCAGGTATAGGAAGAATTAGACATGCAGGATGACATAGGACCGGCTTGTAGAAGACAGGTAGATACAGGCAGGTACAAAATAGGCATGCAGATAGGAAAAGAAAATAGGCAGATAAGAAGAAGGGTAGGAAGACAGATAGACAGATAGGAAGACGGAAGGAAAGACAGGTAAGTAAATAGAAGACAGTAGGAAGGAAACAGGTGGAAAATGGATAGGCATATGGGAAAATAGAAAACAGGTAGACAGACAGGCATTGAAAGACAGATAAAAGACAGGCAGGAAGACATAGGCAGACAAATAGGCAGATAGACAAATGGGCAGGTAGGCAGATAGATTGGCAGATCGGAAGACAGGTAGGAAGACAAGGCAGACAAATAGGCAGGTAGGAAGACATACGCAGAAAAGGAGTTAAGAAGGAAGCCAGGTAGGAAACCAGATAGGGGGCGCTGGTGACGAGTGCTGAGCGGAGCAGGTGAAAGAGGAGGGAGAAGAGGGAGAGGAAGGAGAGGAGGGAGAGGTGGTGAAGATGGAGGTGTGGGTGATAGTGATAGACTGTGTTTGTGACCAGAGGTGGAAATAAATCATGTCCTCTGCCTTTTTTACTGCCACCTCTCTCTACACACACTTTGCAGACCATTAAATGAAAATTAACAAACCCTTTGGCGTGGTTGAAATGGAAGACGATTCACGCTAACACCTGACTCTGTGTGTGTGTGTGTGTGTGTGTGTGTGTGTGTGTGTGTGTGTGTGTGTGTGTGTGTGTGTGTGTGTGTGTGTGTGTGTGTGTGTGTGTTGCGCGTGTATGTGTGTGTGTGTGTGTAGTGTTTTATAAAGGCTTGCTCAGCAGTTCATTGATGAAGAAACAGCTTTTTTTTCTTTTTTTTTTTTTTTGGGGGGGGGGGTCTTTTATTTGTTTGTTTGTCATGGTGTCGTCGATTCATGTTGTTGAAAGTTCGTGTGGGACATTTGAAAGAACATTGCAAAGCGCTGATGAATACGATTTCGTCTTGTGATTCACGAAACACAATGACGCTGATGGAAATCCAAAACAAGTGTGACTGCCCACGTCCAAAAAAACAGGAACCAGAAAAAACACGAAAAAAGATTAAGAACGCGTATTAAATACAAGACAAAACAGGCGCAAATTTTCGGCTTTCTGGCATTTGTCAAGAGTTAGATCACAAACAAACAATCACAAGATACAAAAATTTTAGTCAATTTATTCTTTTTCTCACACAGGACGGAGCAGCAGGGAAGTTTCAGTCTTTTTCTCCTAATTTTTGTATCTGGTGTTTGTTTGTTTGTGATCTTACGCTTGACAAAGGCCAGTTGGCCGAAAATTTGCGCCTGTCTTGTCTTGTTATGTTAAATATGCGTTCTTATTCTTTTTTCGTGGTTTTTTTGTTTTTGTTTTTTTGTTGTTGTTTTCCAGCTGATAGAGCCATGACAGAGGGAATAATGATAGCAGTAACTCCAACAGTCTGCACTATCCTATAGTGCACTGGCCACAAAGTAGCTGATGAACCCATTTCAGTTCAGTTTAGTTCACTCCCTCCACGTCGCCCGACGTTTGAGTCAACGTTCTCCACCTGGATCTGTAAGTAGTCAGTACCCTGACCTCACCCAAGCTCTTGTTTACTCTGTGGGGGTCTTTCTTGGTGGCTTGTTGCCAGCTGGTCTTGGGCCTGCCTCTCTTTCATGTTCCCTTTCAGAAGTCTACCATAACACTTGGTTGGCGAGTCTTTTTGGAGGGAGCCATGACACGTGGCCAAGCTATTTCATGCGTTGTTTGCAGATCTCACTGGACACTGGAAACGTTTTTTGTTGTTGTTTTTTTTTAGTCCCATTTTCTGTTTTCTACGTCACTTTAATGGCCACAGAAGCTGGAACATTTTTTACAGTACGATGATGATGATGTCGATGAAGATGATAATCGCGACGCTATAGAGTTCCAGCTAGGATTGAGACAGCGTGAAAGAGCTGTACTATACGCTTACTATCGTAATATGTCCTAATGTCAACCAGGCCGAGAGATACAGACACCTGCGGTGTTGATCAGCAGATTTGAGCAACACCCTCAATGACGCATCCGTGAAGTGGATGAGACTCGACTGTGTGGTCCCAGTCTTCCCAATGAGCCCATAACGTGCCTAACTCTGGGCAGGAGCCGGTTAGAGCCGAAAAATCCCACAATGATTTTTGAAGAATACTGATGGGGATACGAACCCACAACCTTCCAGTCGGTAGTCCGTCGCGTTAACCACTACCCCACGGTGACTGGTCTTGAGACTGGAAATTGATTGGACCACTCTCTGACTTGGTGGTTGGTTCTGAAGTCAGTCCATGGAGCCACGACAGACAAACTGACGACAGTCACATCAACAATCTGCATTTCTCACATTGTCTGTGTTAGTGATGTTTACTGCATGGTCTGTTCGTTATGGAGCTCCCAGGACCTGCCGTTGATGATAAACACAATATCAAACAAGTCCTTTGTTGTGAAATAACATGAACTGTCTGATGATAAACATTTACAATACAAAACAAGCCCTTGGACTATGTCTGAAAATAAAACAATTGCAATACAAAACAAACCTTTTGCTATAAAATGACATGGACTATTTCTGATAATAAACATTAACAATACAAAATATGCCCTATGTTGTGAAATGACATGAAGTATGTCTGATTATAAACATTTACAATACAAAACTAGCACTTTGTAATAAAATGACACGGACTATTTCTGATAAATTACATTTACAATACACAATATAAAGAACAAGCGTTTTGTTGTAAAATGGCAGGAACTAATTTATACATGTCCATAGTCTGTTGGTGGACTGCCATGACATCAGGTGCACATCCTCCCCACCTGAACATCTTCAGCACACAGCTGTAACATCTTTACGCAAGAGTAGTCACTGTCCCAGCAACTCAACAGAGTGTGGGTTCTAATCCCTACCTGTCTCCTTTTGATAGACTCCATGGAGATCAGAGTTTGTTTCTAGAGGGATTCATCGCACTCAGACAGTTCCATATGTGCTCCACCCAAATCTACCAGGACGTTACATATGGCAGATTCTTTGAGCCTGGGCAAAACTCTATGCACTGGCAAAGTCTTAAAATGAGGAGGGGGACAGAGGAGAATGGGACCTATAAAACGCTAACCTGACATCCAAAACAACTGTGACTGCCCTCGTTTAAGCGAACAGGAACCAGAAAAAGAAAACACACAAAAAAGAATCAGAACGTGTATTTGATACAGCCAGAAAAAGACAGGAGCAAATTTTTGGCCAACTGGCCTTTGTCAAACAAACAAACAAACACCAAATACAATAATTAGGAGACAAAGACTGATAACAACAGAACGATCGGAGCATTAAGATAGGCGGCTAACAGGTCAGGTTTTACGTTGCAGGCTGGAATTGAACTCAAGACACCAAGATCTTGAGGCCACAGTTCTACTGGACCTTTTTGTCACTGGGACAGCATAGAAACTATTATGGGCTTAGATGTTGAAAAGATAAAGTTGACGCGGAAAGAGTGCGGAATAGGAGACAATCCACATTGTTATTGAGGACTGTGCACGCTCAAAATTCCCCTGTTGAATATTAGTAAAGGTTCGTCATCGTCATCATGTGCCCTGCCGCTTGGCGTTGGAGATCACGGCCCTCCATATGCATCTATCCCTTGTCCCCGCAAGCACATCTTCCACCCTCTCTGCCCTCAGCCACCTTGCAAGTCCGTCCGACATTTTCTCCCTGGGTCTACCTGGTGTTCTCTTTCCCTCCAGCTATCCTGTTGTGACCACGTGCTCTAATTCCCCTTTCCTCATTAAATGACGTATAAGTGTTGATTATCTTTTCCTAATCTTCCTTATTAATGATCTTCTTGTGTCTGCCTCCATCAAGACTGATGGTTCATCAGTGTAAAATCTCCTGCGTGTACTTGTCCAAAAGCACTTATGTAAGCTTGAATCTGGAATTTAAGTCAGTGATTGCCAGCGTTCAAGAAAACAGAAAACAGAAACACAGCAAACTAGAATGAATCAGAAACCAGAAACACAACAAACTAGAATCAAACAGAAAGCAGAAACACAGCAAACTACAATCAAACAAAAGCAGAAACACAGCAAACTACAATCAAACAGAAACCACAAACACAACAAACTACCATCAAACAGAAACACAACAAACTACAATCAAACAGAAACACAACAAACTACAATCAAACAGAAACCACAAACACAACAAACTACAATCAAACAGAAACACAACAAACTACAATCAAACAGAAACACAACAAACTACAATCAAACAGAAACACAACAAACTACAATCAAACAGAAACACAACAAACTACAATCAAACAGAAACACAACAAACTACAATCAAACAGAAACACAGCAAACTACAATCAAACAGAAACACAACAAACTACAATGAAACAGAAACCAGAAACACAACAAACTACAATCAAACAGAAACACAACAAACTACAATCAAACAGAAAACAGAAACACAACAAACTACAATCAAACAGAAAACAGAAACACAACAAACTACAATCAAACAGAAAACAGAAACACAACAAACTACAATCAAACAGAAACACAACAAACTACAATCAAACAGAAACCAGAAACACAACAAACTACAATCAAACAGAAAACAGAAACACAACAAACTACAATCAAACAGAAAGCAGAAACACAGCAAACTACAATCAAACAGAAACACAACAAACTACAATGAAACAGAAACCAGAAACACAACAAACTACAATCAAACAGAAACACAACAAACTACAATCAAACAGAAACACAACAAACTACAATCAAACAGAAAGCAGAAACACAGCAAACTACAATCAAACAGAAACACAACAAACTACAATCAAACAGAAACCAGAAACACAACAAACTACAATCAAACAGAAACCAGAAACACAACAAACTACAATCAAACAGAAAACAGAAACACAGCAAACTACAATCAAACAGAAAGCAGAAACACAACAAACTACAATCAAACAGAAAACAGAAACACAGCAAACTACAATCAAACAGAAAACAGAAACACAACAAACTACAATCAAACAGAAAACAGAAACACAACAAACTACAATCAAACAGAAAGCAGAAACACAGCAAACTACAATCAAACACAAACACAACAAACTACAATCAAACAGAAACCAGAAACACAGCAAACTACAATCAAACAGAAACACAACAAACTACAATGAAACAGAAAGCAGAAACACAACAAACTACAATCAAACAGAAAGCAGAAACACAACAAACTACAATGAAACAGAAAGCACAAACACAACAAACTACAATCAAACACAAACACAACAAACTACAATCAAACAGAAAGCAGAAACACAGCAAACTACAATCAAACAGAAACCAGAAACACAGCAAACTACAATCAAACAGAAACCAGAAACACAGCAAACTACAATCAAACAGAAACACAACAAACTACAATGAAACAGAAAGCACAAACACAACAAACTACAATCAAACACAAACACAAAAACTACAATCAAACAGAAAGCAGAAACACAGCAAACTACAATCAAACAGAAACCAGAAACACAGAAAACTACAATCAAACAGAAAGCAGAAACACAGCAAACTACAATCAAACACAAACACAACAAACTACAATCAAACAGAAAGCAGAAACACAGCAAACTATAATGAAACAGAAACCAGAAACACAACAAACTATAATGAAACAGAAACCAGAAACACAGCAAACTACAATGAAACAGAAAGCAGAAACACAGCAAACTACAATCAAACAGAAAGCAGAAACACAACAAACTATAATGAAACAGAAACCAGAAACACAACAAACTATAATGAAACAGAAAGCAGAAACACAGCAAACTACAATGAAACAGAAAGCAGAAACACAGCAAACTACAATCAAACAGAAAGCAGAAACACAACAAACTATAATGAAACAGAAACCAGAAACACAGCAAACTACAATCAAACAGAAAGCAGAAACACAGCAAACTACAATCAAACAGAAAGCAGAAACACAACAAACTATAATGAAACAGAAACCAGAAACACAACAAACTATAATGAAACAGAAACCAGAAACACAGCAAACTACAATCAAACAGAAACCAAAACACAACAAACTATAATGAAACAGAAAGCAGAAACACAGCAAACTACAATCAAACAGAAACCAGAAACACAACAAACTATAATGAAACAGAAACCAGAAACACAGCAAACTACAATGAAACAGAAAGCAGAAACACAGCAAACTACAATCAAACAGAAACCAGAAACACAACAAACTATAATGAAACAGAAACCAGAAACACAGCAAACTACAATCAAACAGAAAGCAGAAACACAGCAAACTACAATCAAACAGAAAGCACAAACACAACAAACTACAATCAAACAGAAAGCAGAAACACAGCAAACTATAATGAAACAGAAAGCAGAAACACAACAAACTACAATCAAACAGAAACACAGCAAACTACAATCAAACAGAAAGCACAAACACAACAAACTACAATCAAACAGAAAGCAGAAACACAGCAAACTATAATGAAACAGAAAGCAGAAACACAACAAACTACAATCAAACAGAAACACAGCAAACTACAATCAAACAGAAACCAGAAACACAACAAACTACAATCAAACAGAAACACAGCAAACTACAATCAAACAGAAAGCAGAAAACACAGCAAACTACAATCAAACAGAAAGCACAAACACAGCAAACTATAATGAAACAGAAAGCAGAAAACACAGCAAACTACAATCAAACAGAAAGCACAAACACAACAAACTACAATCAAACAGAAAGCACAGACACAGCAAACTACAATCAAACAGAAAGCACAAACACAACAAACTAGAATGAAAAGACGCATTGAATTCACATTCACAAGACAAAGTGTGCAAAGTGAAATGTGGAGTTTGTTCAGGAAGGAAGGACCTCTGGCGCTAGGACAATTCCGCATGCAGTCAGCCTAAACCTGTCAGCTATTATCGGGCAATCTCCTTGAGTCCACGCAAAAAAAAACTGCATGCGTTGGGAAGGTCTTGAAATGAATATGGGAACGGAACCTGTGAAAGACATGCTACTAGAATGATAGGAGCATTAACCCTTTGGATCCTGCACCCTATCTTGCCAACTGCAAAAAAAATAACCCTTTGACTCCCTCGGCCTATCCACCAGATTCCTGGAAGGAATAGGGTGAGGGAGTCAAAGGGTTAAGTTTTTGCTTTGCTAGCATGAAATCCAAAACAAGTGTGACTGATTCCTTTTCTCACACTGGACCAAGCAGCAGGGAAGTTCCAATCTTTTTCTCCTAATTTTTGTATCTAGTGTTTGTTTGTTTGTGACCTTACGCTTGACAAAGGCCAGTTGACCGAAAATTTGTGCCTGTCTTGTCTGGTTGTATTAAATACGTGTTCTTATTATTTTTCGTATTTTTTCTGGTTCCTGTTTGCTGGCATGGTTAACAATGCATGAAGCTGGTGGAACAGGGTGCGGGAGTCAAAGGGTTAAGATGGGTTGTGAACAAAACAACTTGCATGTCGCGGCCTTGAAGTGAACTCAGGACTCACGTAAATGGACGATTAAAAAAAACAACAACGAAGGAGACAAACCGACCACAGTGGCATAGTGATGTGCTTCTGAAACAGAATCCTTGATTTGAAGTTCCCAGCGAAACAAAGACCTCAATCATGCAATTGTCACTCGCTACTGGGGAAGTTCTCAAGCACAGGGAGGACCTCTCCCAAAGAAAAAACAAGTGACTTGAGGTCGAGGGAGGTGTTTTACAGTGCAGCCTGACAATGGGCAGGAGGACTTTATGGCGGTGCTGGTGAAGGTAATGGCCGTTTGAAGGAGTAAAGGGTCGCCAGCACACTGTCACCTGAACTGCTCGCAACCGCTTCTAACGCGCCGCCTTGCCCCGCCGCCATTCTGGGATTGCAATAAACCCTGAGCCACACTCATCCCCCTGCCCCCCTGCCCCCCGCCTCCCTGCCCCTGCCCCCCTTTCCTTGGCTTGTCAACTGTATCGTCTGCCTTCTGACGGTGACTGGTTAACCCCCCCTTTTCCGACTTTAATACGCCGCCCGCCGCCAGAGGTGTGAAATGGGTTCATCTTCTCTGTCTGTCTGTCTGTCTGTCTGTCTTTCTGTCTGTCTCTCTTTCACACTCTCTATCTGTCTCTCTCTCTCTCTCTCACTCTCTATCTGTCTATCTGTCTATCATCTCTGTCTCTCTTTCTCTCTCTTTCTCTCTCTTTCTCTCTCTTCCTCTTTCTCTCTCTCTCTCATTCTCTTTATCTCTCTCTCTTTCTCTCTCACACACGCTCTCTATCTGTCTCTCTCTCTCTGTCTGTTTCTCTCTCTGTCTTTCTCTCTGTGTTTCTCTCTCATTCTCTCTCTCTCTCTCTCTCTGCCTGTTTTGATAGTGAAGTAGCTAATCATTATTGGGATAGATACAGGAGCAAGACTTACTGTTACAATGTTTAAGTCTACTTGGACAAAGTGCCGTATTTTGATTTGATACTGATACGACAAAGGTGTTTTGGCTGGCCATGATAAACTTGGGAATATACGATGGTGGTTTCTCGTTGCCTTCCATCGGTTTTTGTGCGGACTCTCCGCCAGCCTTTGTCGTACCCACGACAATCCACAAGGCAGTGTGGGTGATTTTCTGCCAGGGTTTACTCCCTTAGCCTTATTCTCTCCCGAAATAACCACAAGGCAGTGGTGGGGGTTTTTTTCTGTCAGGGTTTACTCCCTTAGCCTTGGTTTCACCCGAGACACCCACAAGGCAGTGGTGTTATTTACCCATAGCCGGGTGGTACCAGGGTATGTCCACACGCCGATGGGCCTGCGTAATCATGATGCAGACAAGGAACAGAATCAAAAGAGAAATAGCAGAAGAACAGTGTGGATTTGTAAAAGGGAAAGGAACTATTAGTGCCATATACATCCTTAACACAATCATAGAAAGATCAGTAGAGTTGAATAAGGAATTATTTCTATGCTTTGTTGATTATACCAAGCCTTTTGATCGGGTAAGACAAGAAGAATTGATCAACCGACTAGAAAGGCTCACTGTTGGTGGAAATGATCTAAGAATAATCAGAAGTATATGTTGGGAACAAACAGCAGAAGTGAAAATAGAAAACGATATAAGCTCTTTCCGAAATATCAAAAGAGGGGTAAGGCAGTGTTGTGTTTTGTCACCAGATCTGTTTTCACTTTACAGCAAAACCATCATGAGAAACTTAGAAGAATACCCTGGGATATAGATTGGAGGAAAAATGATAAACAACATTCGTTACGCAGATGACACCGTGCTAATTGCAGAAAATGAAAAAGACCTACAAAACCTTGCGAATATAATAGAAATAGAAAGCGAAAATAAAGGGCTGGAGCTAAATAGCAAGAAGACTGAAGTCATGGTAATCAGTAAAAAACAAGAAATCCCCTCATGCAAAATAACAGCAAATGCGCACAACTTGGAGATGGGTTGACGATTTAAATATCTGGGAACGGTCATCTCACCAGACGGCAGATGCACATCACAAATAGCCAGCAGAATCGGCCAACCCAAAACAGCATTCAAGAAGATGAAAAGCGTTTCATCAGGAAGAGAGTTCTTGAATGTTACATAGAACCGGCACTGTTGTACGGTTGTGAGGCGTGGACAGTCAATACGCAAAGTCAGAACAAAACTGAGGCAACTGAAATATGGTTTCTAAGAAGAATGTTAAGAATTCCATGGACAGCAAAGAAAACAAACGAGACAGTCTTGAAGGAGGCAGACACAAGAAGATCATTAATAAAGAAGGTTAGGAAAAGAGAAGCAACATTTACAGGCCATTTTATGAGGAAAGAGGAAATAAAGCACCTGGTCACACAGGAAATCTGGAGGGAAAGAGAACACCAGATAGACCCACGGAGAAAATATTGGACGGATTAGGAGGGTGGTTGAGGACAGAGACGGTGGGAGATGTACTTGCAACGACAGAGGATACACTCGTGTGAAGGGCCATGATCGCCAATGCAATGCAGCAGGACACATGATGATGACGATGACGACAAACTTTATCCGCTGCTCTCTGGTTGTTGACATAGGGATCATCACACGGTGCTTGTGGTGTCCGTGTTACATATGGGATCATTACATGGTGCTTGTGGTGTCTGTGTTACATATGGGATCATCACACGGTGCTTGTGGTGTCCATGTTACATATGGGATCATCACATGGTGCTTATGGTGTCCGTGTTACATATGGGATAATCACACGGTGCTTGTAGTGTCTGTGTTACATATGGGATCATCACACGGTGCTTGTGGTGTCTGTGTTACATATGGGATCATCACACGGTGCTTGTTGTGTCCATGTTACATATGGGATCATCACATGGTGCTTGTGGTGTCCATGTTACATATGGGATCATCACACGGTGCTTGTAGTGTCTGTGTTACATATGGGATCATCACACGGTGCTTGTGGTGTCTGTGTTACATATGGGATCATCACACGGTGCTTGTTGTGTCCATGTTACATATGGGATCATCACATGGTGCTTGTGGTGTACGTGTTACATATGGGATCATCACATGGTGCTTGTAGTGTCTGTGTTACATATGGGATCATCACATGGTGCTTGTAGTGTCTGTGTTACATATGGGATCATCACATGGTGCTTGTAGTGTCTGTGTTACATATGGGATCATCACATGGTGCTTGTAGTGTCCATGTTACATATGGGATCATCACACGGTGCTTGTAGTGTCCATGTTACATATGGGATCATCACACGGTGCTTGTGGTGTCCATGTTACATATGGGATCATCACACGGTGCTTGTAGTGTCCATGTTACATATGGGATCATCACATGGTGCTTGTGGTGTACGTGTTACATATGGGATCATCACACGGTGCTTGTAGTGTCTGTGTTACATATGGGATCATCACATGGTGCTTGTTGTGTCCATGTTACATATGGGATCATCACACGGTGCTTGTAGTGTCTGTGTTACATATGGGATCATCACACGGTGCTTGTTGTGTCCATGTTACATATGGGATCATCACACGGTGCTTGTAGTGTCTGTGTTACATATGGGATCATCACATGGTGCTTGTTGTGTCCATGTTACATATGGGATCATCACACGGTGCTTGTAGTGTCTGTGTTACATATGGGATCATCACATGGTGCTTGTGGTGTCCATGTTACATATGGGATCATCACACGGTGCTTGTTGTGTCCATGTTACATATGGGATCATCACATGGTGCTTGTGGTGTCCATGTTACATATGGGATCATCACACGGTGCTTGTTGTGTCCATGTTACATATGGGATCATCACATGGTGCTTGTGGTGTACGTGTTACATATGGGATCATCACACGGTGCTTGTAGTGTCTGTGTTACATATGGGATCATCACATGGTGCTTGTGGTGTCCATGTTACATATGGGATCATCACATGGTGCTTGTGGTGTCCATGTTACATATGGGATCATCACATGGTGCTTGTAGTGTCCATGTTACATATGGGATCATCACACGGTGCTTGTGGTGTCCATGTTACATATGGGATCATCACACGGTGCTTGTGGTGTCCATGTTACATATGGGATCATCACACGGTGTTTGTGGTGTCCGTGTTACATATGGGATCATCACATGGTGCTTGTGGTGTCCATGTTACATATGGGATCATCACACGGTGCTTGTGGTGTCCATGTTACATATAGGATCATCACACGGTGCTTGTGGTGTCTGTGTTACATATGGGATCATCACACGGTGTTTGTGGTGTCCATGTTACATATGGGATCATCACACGGTGCTTGTGGTGTCTGTGTTACATATGGGATCATCACATGGTGCTTGTGGTGTCCATGTTACATATGGGATCATCACACGGTGCTTGTGGTGTCTGTGTTACATATGGGATCATTACATGGTGCTTGTGGTGTCCATGTTACATATGGGATCATCACACGGTGCTTGTGGTGTCTGTGTTACATATGGGATCATCACATGGTGCTTGTGGTGTCCATGTTACATATGGGATCATCACACGGTGCTTGTTGTGTCTGTGTTACATATGGGATCATCACATGGTGCTTGTGGTGTCCATGTTACATATGGGATCATCACACGGTGCTTGTGGTGTCTGTGTTACATATGGGATCATTACATGGTGCTTGTGGTGTCCATGTTACATATGGGATCATCACACGGTGTTTGTGGTGTCCATGTTACATATGGGATCATCACACGGTGCTTGTGGTGTCTGTGTTACATATGGGATCATCACATGGTGCTTGTGGTGTCCATGTTACATATGGGATCATCACACGGTGCTTGTGGTGTCTGTGTTACATATGGGATCATCACACGGTGCTTGTGGTGTCTGTGTTACATATGGGATCATCACACGGTGCTTGTGGTGTCTGTGTTACATATGGGATCATCACACGGTGCTTGTGGTGTCTGTGTTACATATGGGATCATCACACGGTGTTTGTGGTGTCCGTGTTACATATGGGATCATTACATGGTGCTTGTGGTGTCCGTGTTACATATGGGATCATCACACGGTGCTTGTGGTGTCCGTGTTACATATGGGATCATCACATGGTGTTTGTGGTGTCTTTGTTACATATGGAATCATCACACGGTGCTTGTGGTGTCCGTGTTACATATGGGATCATTACATGGTGCTTGTTGTGTCCATGTTACATATCCAATCATCACACGGTGCTTGTGGTGTCCGTGTTACATATGGGATCATCACACGGTGTCTGTGGTGTCCGTGTTACATATGGGATCATCACATGGTGCTTGTGGTGTCCGTGTTACATATGGGATCATCACATGGTGCTTGTGGTGTACGTGTTACATATGGGATCATCACACGGTGCTTGTGGTGTCCGTGTTACATATGGGATCATCACACGGTGCTTGTGGTGTACGTGTTACATTGGGATCATCACATGGTGCTTATGGTGTCCGTGTTACATATGGGATCATCACATGGTGCTTGTGGTGTCCGTGTTACATATGGGATCATCACACGGTGCTTGTGGTGTACGTGTTACATATGGGATCATTACATGGTGCTTGTGGTGTCCGTGTTACATATGGCATCGTCACATGGTGCTTGTGGTGTCCTTGTTTTTTTACGCATATTGGTTGATTCTTTTGCTAGAGCCGTGGACTGTACTGTTATTTTACTCTTATTTTTTCTTTAAAGCCCAGCGGACTGCGTAGATCCACATCAGGGCTATAACCGTTTCAAAACATACACAATACTGCAACAGGAAAAAAAAGGAAAAAAAGCTAAGTACACATATCTCATTTCCCTAGAGCCAAAAATATACTTAATACATGTACCCAATTATCAATCCTAAGAGAAAGTTGGCAAGACTTTATCGAACACATACAAGCGAATGGACCAGCCAAGCAGAAAATGATAGGAAGAAATGACAGCAAGCAAAGTAACAAGGGAGAAACAAAGAAAGTCACAGAAAAGAGAAAATTTCTAGCGCAGAATTTGGGGATACTACTTATACTGAAAGAGCCCCCGGCATCCCCAAGGGGAAACTTTTCGTAGAAAGGATGGTCAAATAAAATATTCAATCTGTGTGCGGGGGTGGAGAACCCTGTCTGCTGCTGTGTTCCATCGGCCCCTCTCCTTCCTCCTCCCCCCCCCCCCTCCCGCAACCAACAATCATGGGCCTAGACGGCGATGAAGAAACAATGGAAAACGTATTGATAAAATAGGGGAGGGGGTCTCGGGTCACTGATGCAGTGTTTGTCACTTGAATGATTAAAATCACAACAAGAACAACAACAACAAAGGGATATGAAGGAAGGGGACGAAGGGGGATTATTGTACAAAGAGAAATCCGTATGTTATTGGTGTTGATTCAAATACGTCATAATCTGTGGTCTTAGAGAGAAGGAATGAAAAGGAAAGTGAAAGGGTGGAAGGAAAACCAAAATAGAGTTACCAACTATAGCTAACAAGTTTAAATAATAAACTGGCTAAACACAACAGTTTGCACTTAAGGTACAGCGAGTTCTACATAATTAGCTATTGGGATTTTTGACAGGCAGAAAAAAATCGCATGTTGAGTAATGTTGATTCAAACATGTAAACTGTGTTCTAAGAAACTACAGGAATACATTGTTTCATTTTAATGCAAGAAAGAAAATGACTAGTCGTTATCTTCTATCCACAGACAATATTCCCGGTGTATTTTGTTTTGTGTACATTATATTTCAACTTGTACATAAGGGAATGAATAATTCTGCTGACATTAAAGCGCATGTTGATTTAGCAGATCTCGAACTTCATGCCATCATTATCATATTTGTCTGATGATCTTGGAACTACTTCCAGACATGTGTGTCTACTAATGTAGAAGGATCTTCGCATTTTTTAAGTTCTTAGCCCCTCATTGGGTGTTCTCGTCAACCGTATCATTATTATAAAACGAACAATAGAATGGTATCCAACATCAGTGCCTCTTAAGGACAGAATATGAAATAAGTGATTAGTTTCTATAATCATTTCTCATCTTTTTTGTCATCATCATCATCATCATCATCATCGTCGTCATCATCATCATCATGTGCCCTGCCGCATGGCGTTGGCCTGCAACAGGAGCTTACAAGTAATCTTCAGAAACATGTCCTCGGGATTTAGAACACTATCTTTCGAGAAAATGACTTGGTGAAGGAGTAAAGGGTCGCCAGCACATTGTCACCTGAACTGCTTGCAACCGCTTCTGGTCCTTTATTTTCTTTTTCTTTTTTTTTCTTTTTTTTTCTTTTTTTATTAAATCAGTTTGAAAGTCTTGTTGCTGTGCATGTGGTACAGGTCTGTAAGAACTGAGGTTCGTCTTCAATCACAGAACTATGGCGTGTGCAGACACAGCGTGAGAGGGGATCAGTGCCAATGCTAATGACGTGCCCGGGTCACACTCACACTCTTGACTACTCGCCACTTTGTCCCCATGATTTATCCACCACCGCTAAGCGTCCGGGGAGGTGAGGAATGACGGGGGTGTGGCCACTGGCCCTACCACCGGCAAGGCTTCTCTCCCTTGCCACAAGCAGGTGACGGGCCGGTGCTGAGCCGCCTTTTGTCCCCCTGGTTGAAATCCAGTCGGCAGCGGGAGCGAGCTATCTGATGAACACGAACCGGGCGCGGATTAGGGTGTGGGGTCGTTGTGACGATGTTATCGGGGTGGCGGGTAAAGCCGTCAGGTTCACACAAGCCGATAGCATCGTGTAACGCTAACCACCGCCATTCTGCGCCCAGCACTATCGCCACTTGCAACAATGATGTGAAACAAATGCTCCCCTCCCTGTCTCTTCTCGTCCAACATGGGCCCCAGCTAATAGTTTTGAGTCCCGCGTCTCAATGCCCGATCATAGCCTGCCGGTGGCAGAAAGCAGGGGACAGAAGCACCCGTTAAATGCCTGCTTCTCTTGTCTTTGCTGCCCAGATTGACGGGTAGAAATCAGCCCATGTAATAGAGGGTGGCGATTAATTAGGGGGCGCCTTGAGCTGGCAGAAATACGACAGCGAGCTGTCATAGAAAGAAGAGGGGGAGGAGGAGGAGAGATCTGTGTCAATCAGGGGAGGGAACCGAGCATGGCACACAAGGGGGAAATAAGCAGACAGGGTTGTGTATGGCACACGATTGGAGAGATAAGGCTGAGATTGTGCATAGCCCACAACAGGAGAGATAAGCATGCAGGGATTGTGCATGATCCGCAACAGGGGAGATAAGCAGGCCGGGATTGTGCAAGGCACACAACAAAGGAGATAAGCAGGCAGAGATTGTAAAGGGCACACAACAGGGGAGATAAGCTGAAGGAACTTGTGTCTGGCAGACAACAGGGGAGATGATAAGAAGACAGGATTGGTACACAGCAGGGGAAATAGGCAAACAGGGATTGTGCTTGGCACACAACAGGGGAGATAATCAGATAGGGATTGTGCATAGTACACAAAGAGAAAATAAGCAGTCAGTGACTGTTCATGTCCCACAACAGAGGAGATAAGCAGGCAAGGATTGTTCCTGTCCCACAACAGAAAAGATACAACAGGGGAGATAAGCAGACAAGGATTGGTCATGGCCAGCAACAGGGGAGATAAACAGGCAAAGATTGTTCATGTCGCACAACAGGGGAGATAAACAGGCAAGGATTGTTCGTGGCACACAACAGGGGAGATAAGCAGGCAAGGATTGGTTATGGCCAGCAACAAGGGAGATAAGCAGACAGGGTTTGTTCATGGCCCTCAACAGAGTGGGATAAAGCAGACAAGAACTGTTCATGGCACACAAAAGAGGAGATAAGAAGGCAGGGATTACGCAAGACATACAATAGGAAGATAAACAAATAATATTTCAGACACATAACAGGTGAGATAGGCAGAAAGGCATTATGCATGTCACAAAACAGGGGAGATAAGCAGACAGGAATTGTTTATGGCACACAACAGGGGAGATCAGCCGACAAGGATGGTGCATGGTACCAAACAAGGGAGACAAGCAGACAGGAATTATTCATGGCCCACAAAAGGGAGATAAACAGGCAGAGATTATACAACACACAAACTAGGGGAGATAAAAAGGCAGGGATTATGCAGGCACACAACACGGGAGATAAACAGGTAGGGATTATGCAGGGCACACAACACGGGAGATAAACAGGTAGGGATTATGCAGGGCACATAATACGGGAGATAAACAGGTAGGGATTATACAGGGCACATAACAGGAGAGATAAACAGGTAGGGATTATACAGGGCACATAACAGGAGAGATAAACAGGCAGGGATTATACAGGGCACATAACAGGAGAGATAAACAGGCAGGGATTATACAGGGCACATAACAGGAGAGATAAACAGGCAGGGATTATACATGGCACATAACAGGAGAGATAAACAGGCAGGGATTATACAGGGCACGCAACAGGGGAGATAAGGGGGCAGGGGTCATGCAGGGCACACAACAGGGGAGATAGGCAGAGATTATGCAGGGCACATAACAAGGGAGATAAACAGGCAGGGATTATACAGGGCACATAACAGGAGAGATAAACAGGCAGGGATTATACAGGGCACATAACAGGAGAGATAAACAGGCAGGGATTATACAGGGCACATAACAGGAGAGATAAACAGGCAGGGATTATACAGGGCACATAACAGGAGAGATAAACAGGCAGGGATTATACAGGGCACATAACAGGAGAGATAAACAGGCAGGGATTATACATGGCACATAACAGGAGAGATAAACAGGCAGGGATTATACAGGGCACGCAACAGGGGAGATAAGGGGGCAGGGGTCATGCAGGGCACACAACAGGGGAGATAGGCAGAGATTATGCAGGGCACATAACAAGGGAGATAAACAGGCAGGGATTATACAGGGCACGCAACAGGGGAGATAAGGGGGCAGGGATTATACAGGGCACACAACAGGGAATATAAGGGAGCAGGGATTATACAGGGCACACAACAGTGAAGATAAGGGGGCAGGGATTATACAGGGCACACAACAGAGGAGATAGGTGGAGATTATACAGGGCACACAACAGGGAAGATAAGGGGACAGGGATTATACAGGGCACACAACAGGGAAGATAAGGGGGCAGGGATTGTACAGGGCACACAACAGGGAGATAGGCAGGGATTATACAGGGCACACAACAGGGGAGATAGGAAGGGATTATACAGGGCACACAACAGGGAAGATAAGGGGGCAGGGATTATACAGGGCACACAACAGGGGAGATAGGCAAGGATTATACTGGGCACACAACAGGGGAGATAGGAAGGGATTATACTGGGCACACAACAGGGAAGATAAGGGGGCAGGGATTATACAGGGCACACAACAGGGGAGATAGGCAGGGATTATACTGGGCACACAACAGGGAAGATAAGGGGCAGGGATTATACAGGGCACACAACAGGGAAGATAGGCAGGGATTATACAGGGCACACAACAGGGAAGAAAAACAGGCAGGGATTATGCAGGGCACACAACAGGGGAGGTAAATAGAAAGGGATTATGCAGAGTACAAAACAGGGGAGATAAACAGACAGGGATTATGCAGGGCACACAACGGGAAATGAGCAGGCAGGGATTGACCGAGGTACACTCCGCGTTGCACAAGGTCTTGGATTGCTGTCTAATTATACGCGTTCATCGTTGTGTTCGTTAGGGACCAAAGTCTCTATTTTCTTTTATCTTCTGGCCTTTTTTCCTTCTTCTTCTGTCCTTCTTTTGTTCTTCTCTTGCCATTTTCTTCGTGTTTTGGCATTCTTTCCTTCTTCTTCTTCTGACCTTCTTTTGCTCTTCTCTTGACATTTTCTTCCTGTTTTGGCATTCTTTCCTTCTTCTTCTTCTGACCTTCTTTTGTTCTTCTCTTGTCATTTTCTTCCTGTTTTGGCATTCTGTCCTTCTTCTTCTTCTGGCCTTCTTTCGTTCTTCTCTTGTCATTTTCTTCGTGTTTTGGTATTCTGTCCTTCTTCTTCTGGCCTTCTTTTGTTCTTCTCTTGTCATTTTCTTCGTGTTTTGGTATTCTTTCCTTCTTCTTCTGGCCTTCTTTTGCTCTTCTCTTGACATTTTCTTCCTGTTTTGGCATTCTTTCCTTCTTCTTCTTCTGACCTTCTTTCGTTCTTCTCTTGTCATTTTCTTCCTGTTTTGGCCTTCTTTCCTTCTTCTTCTTCTGACCTTCTTTTGCTCTTCTCTTGTCATTTTCTTCCTGTTTTGGCATTCTTTCCTTCTTCTTCTTCTGGCCTTCTTTTGTTCTTCTCTTGTCATTTTCTTCCTGTTTTGGCCTTCTTTCCTTCTTCTTCTTCTGACCTTCTTTTGCTCTTCTCTTGTCATTTTCTTCGTGTTTTGGCCTTCTTTCCTTCTTCTTCTTCTGGCCTTCTTTTGTTCTTCTCTTGTCATTTTCTTCCTGTTTTGGCATTCTTTCCTTCTTCTTCTTCTGACCTTCTTTTGTTCTTCTCTTGTCATTTTCTTCGTGTTTTGGCCTTCTTTCCTTCTTCTTCTTCTGACCTTCTTTTGTTCTTCTCTTGTCATTTTCTTCGTGTTTTGGCATTCTTTCCTTCTTCTTCTTCTGACCTTCTTTTGTTCTTCTCTTGTCATTTTCTTCGTGTTTTGGCCTTCTTTCCTTCTTCTTCTTCTGACCTTCTTTTGTTCTTCTCTTGTCATTTTCTTCGTGTTTTGGCATTCTTTCCTTCTTCTTCTTCTGGCCTTCTTTTGCTCTTATCTTGACATTTTCTTCCTGTTTTGGCATTCTTTCCTTCTTCTTCTTCTGACCTTCTTTTGCTCTTCTCTTGTCATTTTCTTCCTGTTTTGGCATTCTGTCTTTCTTCTTCTGACCTTCTTTTGTTCTTCTCTTGTCATTTTCTTCCTGTTTTGGCATTCTTTCCTTCTTCTTCTGACCTTCTTTTGCTCTTCTCTTGTCATTTTCTTCCTGTTTTGGCATTCTTTCCTTCTTCTTCTTCTGACCTTCTTTTGTTCTTCTCTTGTCATTTTCTTCCTGTTTTGGCATTCTTTCCTTCTTCTTCTGACCTTCTTTTGCTCTTCTTCTGACTTTTCCCTTCTTCTGTGGCCTTCTCTTGTTCTTCTTCTGACATTCTTTCCTTCTTTTCTGGCCTTCTTTCGTTCTTTTCCTGGAATTCTGTCGTCCTTCTGCCAACATTCTTTTTTTTTCTTTTGGTGACCCTCTGCTGACTTTTGTTCCCTCTCGTGGTTTTCTCTCAACCGTCTTTCCCTCTTATGTGGCCTTGTGATCTTCACTTTCTCTTCTTGTCGCTTTTCTTCGGCCTTTTAACCTTCTTCTGTGGGACTGACAAACACGTAATACTACCATAGTTAGAAGGTATGTTTTTATTAGGTACGGTATATTATAAATGTGTAGGGTGTATTCAAATTACTATGTGGGGGTATATTCTAATTACGTACGATTATATTTAGATTATAGATGTTCTCAGACAACAAAGAAATTCTTGCTGACAGGTTTTGGAAACACACAGAGAGAAAGAAAGAGAAGAAGAAAGAAAGAGAGAGAGAGAGAGAGAGAGAGAGAGAGAGAGAGAGAGAGAGAGAGAGAGAGAGAGAGAGAGAGAGAGAGAGAGAGAGCAGAGATACATCACTTCGTCTCCTCCTGTCAACCTTTCATATTTTTTTTCCCCCAGCGAAGAAAACACGAAGTCAAACGGTTGGTGGGCCGGGATCAGAGTTGTTTCGTGGCTGACTGAACCTTTAACAGAAGATGAAGGGAACAACATGGCCCTCTAACAACTTGTCCTGTCAATCCCTGGTCCCCTCACACCCCCTGACATAACAGTTAATGGAAAACCTCTTTAAAAACTCATCGCCTTTTCTCTCCCTGGCCCATCCGCGTCAGCCATCACCTCCCACCCCAACACCCCCTGTTGATGGAACATTCCCAGAAGCAGCCGCGCGTAAGGAGATGAAAGGGCGCCCTCTGGTGTTGGCTCTTGACGGGGGGGAGGTAAGCGGGTTTTTGTGAGAGGTCTGTGAGCGAGGTCTGTCTTTGTGGACGCTCTGTGAGCCAGCGTGTCTTTGAGGCGGCCGTCTTGTCCGCCTGTGTTCCAGTGTGACGACCAGCTCTCGCCTTTTGCCCCTTTCACCGTATGGGCCCTGGCTTCCGATTCTTATTCTTACGCTTGGACTCGTTGCAGTGTCGGAAGCACGGCCGCTTTGCAAGTGTCAGCGGTAAAAAGGACAAAAAAATAGAGCTGGGTGATCGTCCATTGTGCTCACGTCTTGCCATCACAAATGGCTTCGGCTTCTTCCGCCCCACCGTCCTCCGGATATGTCTTTGATTCTTTTTTGTACGTGTGTGTGTGTGTGTGTGTGTGTGTGTGTGTGTGTGTGTGTGTGTGTGTGTGTGTGTGTGTGGAAACAAACTTTTTTTTTTAAGATAAAAAGAATTGGGTGGGGGTGGGTTGGTGGTTGGGGTGGATAAGCTGCTAGATCAGTTTGCATGCCTTCTTCTCTTTTTCAGGCTTGTTGTCATTCAAACTACAGAATATCTAAACAGTGTTTGTGCGATCATGCGTACGTGTGTGTGTGTGTGTGTGTGTGTATGTGTGTGTGTGTGTGTGTGTGTGTGTGTGTATGTGTGTGTGTGTGTGTGTGTGTGTGTGTGTGTGTGTGTGTGTGTGTGTGTGTGTGTGTATGCGAGTGTGTCGGGTAGGGTCACCTGGTTCAAAGCTGAACGTAGATATTAATTTCCCACCTGAGGGACAGTAGGTGGTAGTCCAACGACTTCTGTATAGAATATCAATCATCAGTGTTCACAACTTGCTACACTGGTCCTTTAGAAACTCGTTACACTGGTCCTTCAGGGCCTGTTGTTGTTAGAGGGGTGTGGTGGAACAGTCTCTTTACCAGGGGGACGTTCAGTCTGCCTCTGCCACTGGGCCATTCCTGACTTTAGAACCCTGTGTATGTTGGATTAATTTAACCCTTTGACCCCCGCATTCTGTACACCAGCATCCTGCATTGTCAACCATGATAGCAAAGTAAAACCTTAACCCTTTGTCTCCTCCACCCTAGCCCCATCTTCCTACAGGAGGCTGGTGGATAGGGTGAGGTAGTCAAAGGGTTAAGTTGTTGTAGTTGGTGGATAAGGTTTGGGAGTCAAAAGGTTAAAATAGGCACTGCTCATGTCTACCCAAGTGGCTCGGAAGCAGTACAGACTTCTCTGATGGGTGACTTTGTGGCAGCTTTGACTTCGCTAACGTCTATTAATTTCCTGGTACTGACACTTTGAATCAACTTGGGTTAAGTGGTGTGTTGGGGGGACCAGAGGGAGTGGCCTTGGAATCAATGATACGTCGACAGCGTGTGAAAGATGGAACAACAGAAAAATCACCTTTTGTTCGATTCTATCTCTGTCTCTCTGTCTCTGTCTCTGTCTCTGTCTCTGTCTCTGTCTCTCTCTCTCTCTCTCTCTCTCTCTCTCTCTCTCTCTCTCTCTGTCTGTCTGTTGTTGTCTGTCTCTGTCTCTGTCTGTTTCTGTCTCTCTTTTCTCTCTCTCTCTCTCTCTCTCTCTCTCTCTCTCTCTCTCTCTCTCTCTCTCTTTCTCTCTCTCATATCACACAACTTTCACTAACTTAATGGATGAAAGGTTCAGCGATATCGATTGAAGCAAATTCTGTAGAGCCCTATTTAGGGACTTTGAAAAAGTATCTGATGCCATCGAACATAAGCTATTGTGAAAAAAAAAATACTTCTTTATGGTATATCAAACAATAGTCTGAGACTCATTCCATCCTTTCGTAAACACAGACATCAAACGGCATACGTATTTCTATTACAGATATATTGCCTATTGAATACAGCATTTCCCACGGTTTAGTACTGGGACCCTTTCTATTTTCTATTAAGGGTGTGATCTACCTCTTCATATACAAGATTCGTGAGATGACACAACGGTTCATACAAACAACTCTAACCTAAACGAGATGTCGAAGCCACTTCAATTCAATGTCGACTATTTAACTGAATGATGCAAAATAAGTTACATGTCGTAAACCCTTACAAAACTAACTCTACGCATATAACAAGAAGACATAATCTCATTAGAAAAAATTCAACAGATAACCAAATGATGGGAGAAGTAGACAGTTATTGAGTGACAGTCATCGAAATTAACAACAATTTGCCTTGGACAGTTTAGATAAATAAATCACACAAAACGATATCTAGGAAAATAAACTAGCTATGCAAAGTCAAACACTTCTTAAATGATCGTGCCGTAAAATTACTTTTAGCGTTCATATATACTATCGTCTACTAATCATGGCTCTACAGTCTTTGACGCTGTCAGTTCCAATACCGTAAAACCCTTTGTTAGCATCTGCAAAGTGCATGAAAGTTGTGATTCTCAAAGCAAACATCTGCAATCAATAGATTATACAACACTGGATATTTCCCGTTAAAAGAGATGCTTGCAATTGACAAAGGAATACATTACCAAACGTTGTCCTGAAATTTGTCCCTCAAACGTTTCGATCAAAATACCACACAAATCCCCGACATCCAAAAAAAACTTCAAGTTCCAGCACCTAAAAGTGACATTCGAATGAAATCTTTGATACTCAAGTAGCTTTCTTTGGAATACACTTCCATCTCTTTTAATATCCCCATCAAAATATAGCAACGTTCAAAAGGGAGCTTCTGTTACATTTTACGAATACACTGAAAGCATAATACACTGCATCTGTGACAATGGCTCCGTCTGTCTGATTATACAATGGATGGGCTCGGTTAAGGACTCGTTGGATAGGGAACAGCGTAAGCTGTGGCTGAATAGACTGATTCTAGAGTGGCAGTCCTTGGAACAGTTGAGGTACAGGAAGGCCGATGGTTGTGGCTGGGTCATTGCTGCCGCAGCTTTCCTTCTTTCTCTTTTTGTCCAATACAGTCGAGTTCGTTTCCCCTCTACAGTGACTATGCCTGCATTTACAACCTGTAGCCAAGCGCTGCGATTCGTAGCTGTCTCTTTCTAGGTGTCCACACTGGTATCATCAGACTTCAGGTAACATATGCAAGTGTCCCTATATGGCAGCAATGGACGCCCTGTGGTCGGGATCCTGCGGCAAGCTCTTCCTACAGGATATCTTTTGGGATGGGCCATCCTGCATGTTGTGGACGTGGCCGAGCCAGCGATGTCATAGTTGTGTGAAGAAGGCATATACACTTGACATTCTGACCTGTTTTATGACGTCCCTGTTTGGCACATGGTCCTTCCAGGAAATGTCCAGGGTCTGACACAAGCACTGCACGTGGAAGCCGTAGGGGTGGTGTTCTTGATGCACGTAGGTTGTCAAGC
Organism: Monoplex corrugatus; assembly: GCA_030674185.1. Lineage (NCBI taxonomy): Eukaryota > Metazoa > Mollusca > Gastropoda > Littorinimorpha > Ranellidae > Monoplex > Monoplex corrugatus. Next base: position 18,209,056 of record JAPXFY010000014.1, on the reverse strand, counting down.
GCTCGTTACCTTAGAGAAGGTTACTCAGTATGCAAGCTCTGCACACTCCAGTCTTGGTGGCTGTGGTGAGATTTTATGTTCCCACACTCTCTTGGACAGCTTGGCCATGGCAAAGGCAGCTTGAGGTCTAGTCGAGGGACAGGTTGCTGGAGACTATCGATCCAAGGCAGGTGAATTCATTTTACCACTTGGAGTGTGATCACCTATGCTGATGCTGGGGTTTCGTTGACGTTGTGCTCCATGATCACTATCTTCTTCAGACTGATGGTGAGACTTAACTCTTGGCAAGCATGCGCTAGGGAGCTGACAAGCATCTGGAGACAAGGCTGTGTGTGAGATGTCAAGGCGGCACCATCAGTTTCACTTTCAGTTTCTCAAGACGACGTCTTCGCGCTCGGAACGAATGTCTTATGTACTAACGTCACTGGTGCCATGTGTATGGTGATCATGGCACACGCCTATGAGCTGGCCAGGTCCTGGGGCCCTACCTAGCCTATGTTTTACCTGGTCTATATTTTATACTGGCATTGTATCAGCCTATGATTGGAATAATCTTAGCTACATGTAAATGACATGTGTATCTGTTTATCTTATCTTCAAAAAGGAACGTATACATGAATAATTGGGCGGCATTATCAGCGAAGAGCATCTCCTGTACCAGGACCTGACGCGTTTTGGTCTTTGCCCTGAAGTGTGCAAGACTGAAGAGCTTGCCGTAGGACCTGATTTAAAGGTACACTCT
>JAPXFY010000014.1:18183314-18203314 GCA_030674185.1 Monoplex corrugatus | reverse complement strand
GGGTGGAGCGCATATGGAATTGTCCGAGTGACATGGAACCCTCTTGAACAAACTCCAAACTCCTTTCTTCTGTCCCTGTCCTTCCTTCCATGTTTCTCGTCTTTCTTCTCTCTATCCTCTCCCCCCCCCCCCCCTCCTTCTTTCGTTCCTTCCCCTTCCTGTCTTGGCAGGCTTACAGTCTGAAATTGCTTCATCGCTTCCACCTCCTGACCCTGTCTACCAGCTTCCTGCTCAGGTAAGGGGGTGAATGTGTTATTTTTTATGCCATTATCAAGACTGATATTGCAGCAAGCTGTTGGATAGGGTAAGGGAGTCTAGGATTAAGATTTTGCTTCGTTGTCATGGCTAATTACGCAGTAAGCTGGTAGATAGTGTGAGGAAGTGAAACGGTTAACTTTTAGTTTCGCTATCATGGCCGATCTTGATCTTGATATTGATCTTGGAGATTCCACATTGTCATAAGTGCTATGGAAACGCGCACAGCATTTGGTGTATGAGTAGTCAGATGCTGATCTGTGCACGAAAGCAAGTCAGTTGATGGTGTTGTGAATACTTCAACTTCTAGATATTTCAATCTATTGTGGATAGGGTAAGGAAGTGAAACAGATGTTTTTGTTTCGCTGTCATGATCGATCTGAATCTTGATATTGATCTTGATATGTACGTTACACATTCCACGTTGTCATAAATGCTATGGAAAGGCGTACAGCATTTGGTGTATGGGTAGGTCAGATACTGATCTGTGCTCAAAAGCAGTCATTTGATGATGTGACTGCTTCAACTTCTAGATATTTCGGCGCGAAAGAAGTCGGTTGATGGTGCTGTGGCTGCTTCACCTTCTGGATGCTTTCAGTCTATTGTTGTTTTCATGTAAAAAAAGATTTTCTATATATTGTTCTGTACAGCTATTAGAGATCTTTAAAAGATCCATTGTTGTTAACTGACGGTTTGGAAATGATTTTTTCTGTCATCCTATTGGCAACTATATTCGGTTATACTCTCCTTGTCTTACTGTCCCACTGCTGTGGAGAAAGTGTAAGCAGGAATAGTTTGGCACCAGCCTCTCAACCATCTTGTACATAACATTCACCAGTCCCTCAACCATCTTGTACATAACAATCACCAACCCCTACACCATCTTGTACATAACATTCACAGGCCTTCAATCATCTTGTACATAACAATCACCAGCCCCTAAACCATCTTGTACATAACAATCACCAACCCCTAAACCATCTTGTACATAACAATCACCAACCCCTAAACCATCTTGTACATAACAATCACCAGCCCCTAAACCATCTTGTACATAACAATCACCAACCCTAAACCATCTTGTACATAACAATCACCAGCCCCTAAACCATCTTGTACATAACATTCACCAGCCCTTCAACCATCTTGTACATAACAATCACCAACCCCTACACCATCTTGTACATAACATTCACCAACCCCTACACCATCTTGTACATAACAATCACCAACCCTAAACCATCTTGTACATAACAATCACCAGCCCCTAAACCATCTTGTACATAACAATCACCAGCCCCTAAACCATCTTGTACATAACATTCACCAGCCCTTCAACCATCTTGTACATAACAATCACCAACCCCTACACCATCTTGTACATAACATTCACCAACCCCTACACCATCTTGTACATAACAATCACCAACCCCTAAACCATCTTGTACATAACAATCACCAAACCCTCAGCCATCTTATACATAACAATCACCAACCCCTAAACCATCTTGTACATAACATTCACCAGCCCTTCAACCATCTTGTACATAACAATCACCAACCCTACACCATCTTGTACATAACAATCACCAACCCCTAAACCATCTTGTACATAACAATCACCAGCCCTAAACCATCTTGTACATAACAATCACCAGCCCCTCAACCATCTTGTACATAACAATCACCAGCCCCTCAACCATCTTGTACATAACATCACCACCCTTCAACCATCTTGTACATAACATTCACCAGCCCTTCAACCATCTTGTACATAACAATCACCACCCCCTACACCATCTTGTACATAACAATCACCAGCCCTCAACCATCTTGTACATAACATTCACCAGCCCTTCAACCATCTTGTACATAACAATCACCAACCCCTAAACCATCTTGTACATAACAATCACCAGCCCCTAAACCATCTTGTACATAACATTCACCAGCCCTTCAACCATCTTGTACATAACAACCACCAACCCCTACACCATCTTGTACATAACAATCACCAACCCCTAAACCATCTTGTACATAACAATCACCAGCCCTTCAACCATCTTGTACATAACAATCACCACCCCTAAACCATCTTGTACATAACAATCGCCAGCCCCTCAACCATCTTGTACATAACAATCACCAGCCCCTCAACCATCTTAAAAAACAATATATAACTTATAAAACATATGACAATATTCTAATCAATCATGGTTTTATTATGTACATCAATATTCAAGAAACATGTCTTGAAGAAATTCTTTTTTCTACGGCGGGAACATTGGCATATACTTGTTTCTCTGAGCATTAAAAATGAACAAGTGAAAGTTTATTTTATCATCATATTGTTCAAATTTGAATCCCTGGTTTAGCATTCTTTGGGAAGTATGTATATTCGGAACACATTTGTCTACTTTGAATTTATGTATAAATGATTTTGGAAGCATTATTATAAGATCAAACACTCTATCATTTTTTACAGTTTGATCAACGCCGAACAATACTAGGTTTCGTGTGATTTTGATGTTGAAGGTATTTTCGCCGTTTGCGTTGATTAGTTTTTCTAAGTTCCAAAACTTACGGACACAGTGACAGTTCCAAAGAAAATGTTTAATAGAGTCTCTCGCATTATTACACCAGGATATGTTGCGATAGTAAGCGTAGAGTACAGCCCTGTCACGCAGTCTCAGTCCTAGATGGAACTTCACAGCATCATGATTATCATCCTCATCGACGTCATCATCATCGCATTGTAAAAAAAAAAAAAAAGAAAAAAAAACTGCACCAGCTTCTGTGGCCATTAATGATGGCGTAGAAAATGGGACAAAAAAATAAGGTGAGCGCAAAGGTAGCCTGCCTAAGTGCGATGATCCTTCGAAAAAAAAAAAGAAGAAAATGTTGTGTCTGCCAGTGTCTTAAAGATCTTGTATCAGCCTGTGTCAGCCAGTGTTTAAATATCTTGTATCAGCCTGTCTGCCAGTGTATTAAACTCTTGTATCAGCCTGTTCTGCCAGTGTTTAAAGATCTTGTACCAGCCCATGTCTGCCAGGGCATTAATTTAAAGATCCTGTATCAGCCTGTCTGCCAGTGCTTTAAAGATCTTATATCTGCCTGTGTCTGCCAGTGTATTAAAGTTCTTGTATCAACCTGTGTCTGCCAGTGTGTTATAGATCTTAGATCAGCCTGTGTCTGCCGGTGTGTTAAAGATCTTTTTTGTCAGCTGGTTTCTGCCAATCCGTTAACAATCGTTCATGAAAATATCACAGAAACCTTTCTTGACGATTTCAGAAAATTTTTACCATTCACTTTTGTTTAGTTTTGATCAACTCTGATTCCCCCACCCTGTCCACCTTAACAGTGAGCATGGGTTTTAACTGTTGACTTTTATCTTAACCGAGTTGTCATTTTTGACGTGGTATTAGCCCTGATATGGCTCTAGTAGTCGGCTGGGCTATAAGCAATATGAACTTGAACCCTGTCCACCAATTGCAAAAACTTAACCCTTTGATTCCCTCACCCTATCCACCAGCTTCCTGCAGGAAGCCGGTGGATAGTGTGAGGGAATCAAAGAGTTAAGTTTTTTACTATGCTACATGTTGACAATGCGGGATGCTGGGGGACGGGGTGCGGGAGTCAAAAGGTTAATATATTTCACTGTTATACTCTTTATGCTTACGCTATATGTGAAGAATAGCAAGGACTGACTGTAAGACAGGTCCAACGTATCTAATGCTATTATCCTTGAGTACTGAAATAGTTTCATGTAGTTCGGAATAAGGCGCACACACACACACACACAGGCACTAGATGACATGACCTGCATCTCGTCTGAATTGGTCCTGTGTGTGTGTGTGTGTGTGTGTGTGTGTGTGTGTGTGTGTGTGTGTGTGTGTGTGTGTGTGTGTGTGTGTGTGTGTGTGTGTGACCTGCATCTAGTCTGAGTTGGTCTTCTCTGTGTGTGTGTGTGTGTGCGTGTGTGTGTGTGTGTGTGTGTGTGTGTGTGTGTGTGTGTGTGTGTGTGCATGTGTGTGTGTGTGTGCGTGCGTGCATGTGTGTGTGTGTGTGTGTGTGTGTGTGTGTGTGTGCGTGAATCTGTGTGTGTGCGCGCTTTTAATAAGAATGAAATGAATGAAGTAACGAATTAAATAAAATTAATAACCAAGTGTTAGGGGATGATAAGGGTGCATGTAGGCCTGCTTTTCTGTCAGTTCACCGGGTCCTCGGAAGATTTCGATGCAAAAAACGTTTGCTTGGCACTCAGTTCAAAGTGTAAGCCAACAATGTGACGCAAAATGTTCACAGCCACCACCACCACAACCCTACTTCATTCATACCCACCAACAGGTGTTAACGGCAGCACAAAAGATAGGACTTGAAAAAGGAGCTGCCTGTCTTTGATTGCTGCTTTCTGTGGACTGGCGACATGAGCGAGGTGACAGTTACAAAATAGTCTGCACTCGATGCTTCCAGCTCCACCGACATAGGGGAATGTTTTGTGCCCTGTGCGGCTAAAAGACGGCTCACGACTCGGCAAAGAGCGGACAGCGTGAAAACATCTTTACACCCGCCGCGCTGTTCAAAGGCCCAAAGCTAGCTTGTCTGCTTGGACAGCCAAAGGTTGAATTGCCATCAATGGAGTCTTCAATTGGGAATCCAATTGAATTTAGGCAGCCCCGACTACGTGTGGAGTCGAGCGCAGACTGAGATTGGAACTTCAAAGACGAGACGACTTCAGACCTGTCAGCGCCACCATTCAGCGCCCATCAGGCAACGGGCCACAACTCTTGTCCCTTTCCCCCACACTGTCTTTTGCCAGGACGATGTGCTGAGGGCTTTTAGGTGGAAGGAAAAACACCGACATGGGTGATACTGAACAGCAGGGGGGTGGGGAGTGGGGGTGGAGAGGGGAAGAGATTGGGGGAGCTGAGGGGTTTGAGTTCAGGGTGAAGGAAGGTTTATTCTGGGTTACGTCTGTATCGAGCTGCACTGTAAAACTTAGTAACAATAACAACAATCATAATCATCATAATAATAATGATGATGATAACACCACGAAGGTGTTGTTTAATGATAACAATAATAATAATAATAGTAATGATGATGATAATAAAAACATTAACAACAGCAACAACAATAACAACAATATCAGTTATTTACATCATAATTACAGTTATTATTATTATTGTTGTATCATTGTTATCATCGTTGTTGTTATTTTTATCATCATTATCATTTCCCTTGTTTAAAGGATTAAAAAGCCTATGTAGCTCCATTGAAGCACGTATTTGAAGCAGTCAGATCTGAACTGTTTCTTTCTTTGGAGATCTTGTTCACTTTCAGTTTCTTTCTTCATGATGACATGATTGTAAGAAGAACGTCTATGTGATCGGTAAAGGGATGCAATGTTCATGGTCTGCTCTCTTGTTTGTTAGTTATGTAACATCTTATTTTCACGAACAGATGTTCACCGTTCAAACATATCGACAATTAGACTACGAGAACGATAGAGAAAATTACGGATTAGTAGAAGCACTGTCACCATTTTTTGTCTTAGCGACTTGTGTCGCCCACTGGGCCCAGGGGCACAACACTATTCTATCTCCTAGAAGTATTCTGTTAAAAGCATTTCCATTTCACATACGTTCTAAACAAAAACATTCTAATAATGCCAACATTTAGAGTGATTCTTGGAAACAGAGTAGGAGTTTCTTCAAAAGGCATTCATCACACTTGGACAATTCCAGCTATAAATACCTGGCAAACTCCCTGAGTCTGTGCCTAACTCTATGCACTGGCAAGGTCTTGAATTGAGAAGCAGAAAGAGAGGGGCGGGGAGGAACCTATGAAACAGTAAGTTGACACCACCAGAATGATGGAAACATAAAGATGGGCAGGAAATAGACTAATGTTTTAGTGTTGCAGGCAGGGACCTGGTCACAACGGGAAAGCTGGAGGGAAAGAGAGCGCCAGGTAGACCCGGGGAGAGGTTACTGGACGGACTTGCAGGGTGGCTGGGGGCAGAGAGGGTGGAGGACACGTTTGAGGCAGCAAGTGATAGAGACAGATGGAAGTCCATAATCGCCAACGCCATGCGGCAAGGCACCTGATGATGATGATGATGATGAGGCTGGGACTGAACTCAAGATATCAGATCCTGAGTCCACGGATCTATCAAAAGATTCAACCAGCCCGCACCTGTAGATAAAATGGTATTTTACATCTAAGCCCAGGGACTCAAATTTGGTGTCTTCATGTCTGTTCCAGCCTGCAACATAAAACGGGCATTGTTAGCTACCGCCGTAATGCTCCGACCAGTTTGGTGGAGTCTACTTAGTGTTTCATAAGTCCCTCACCCCACCCCTACCCTACTCATTTTAAAACTTCGCCGGCGTAAAGGGGTTTATGGCAGAATCAAGGAGTCTGACAGGTCATAGCTGGCAGTTCTGGGTGGAGTACGTATGGAATTGTCCGAGTGTGATGAATTCATCTTAAACAAAGTCAGTTTCAAATCCATTTAAGTGTTCTGATACTCATCATCATCATCGTCATCATCATTATGTGCCCTGCCCTATGGTTTTGACGATCATGGCCCTCCATACGAATCTGTCCCTTGTTGCTGCAAGTACGTCCTCCACCCTCTCTGTCTTCAGCCACCCTGCAAGTCCATCCAATATTTTCTCCCTGGGTCTCCCTGGTGCTCTCTTTCCCTCCAGCTTTCCTGTTGTGACCAGGTGCTCTAGTTCCCCTTTCCTCATTAAAAGGCCATAAATGTTGCTTGTCTTTTCATCATCTTTTTTATCAATGATCTTCTTGTGTCTTCCTCCATCAGGACTGTTTCGTTTGTTTTCTTTGCTGTCCATGGAACTCTCAACATTCTTCTTAGAAACCACATTTCAGTTGCCTCAATCTTGTTCTGGCCTTGCGTGTTGACTGTCCACGCCCTACAACCGTATAACATTATCGGTTCTATATAACAGTCAAGAACTCTCTTACTGGTGTTAATTGATAGGCATTTGTTGGTAAGAATGCTTTCCATCTACTTGAATGCTGTTTTGGCTCAGCAGATTCTGCTGGCTATTTCTGATGTGCATCTGCCGTTCGGTGAGATGACAGTTTCTAGATATTTATACTTTTCAACCTGTTCTCAAAGTTGTGCCATTCGCTATTATTTTGCATGAGGGGACTTCATGTTTTTTACCGATTACCCTGACTTCAGTCTTCTTGCTATTTAGCGTTTTTGCTTTCTATTTCTATTATCTTCACAAGATTCTGATACTATCACGAACATTTTGACCGAGTCGTGGAACCCCCACCACCAATCCTAACCTGCCTCACCGTCAGAATGGCTGAAGCGTGACTGAAGTGACAAAACCAGCGACTCATCTCCCTACACGTGTAGGTAGAAGCCTGATCTTTTCATGGGGGGCACACAAGCGGCAAAAGTCATCATGGGCAGGTTTGGGGGCCCACACCACGATCACGCCGCCTTCAAAAGACGACGGGGGCGCCGGCAAGGTTGCGCGGCGAGTGCGAACTCATCACGGACAAAAGGGGACACAAAAAGGAAAACTAGCGCTTTTCATTCTGTGCAGGCTACTACCGCTTAGTGGACAGACACTCACGCCGCTCAGATAGCAAAGAGTTAATCCCTTGCCACATTTTCTTTAAACAGAAAACTCGGCAGGGGTTTTAGTTGAGGGTGCTTTCAACCCCTAAATACTGTTTTACCCGGGTGTTTTTTTGGCTGAAAGCTTTGATAAATGTGTGGTAATAATCAGGGTGTTGGTGACGAGGATGACTGTCTGCAAGCTGCACGCCCTTAGAACTTGTAGAGAGTGCATGTGGAGGAGAACAGTGGAGTGCTCTGTGTGGTTCGTGTGAGGGTGTGTTGCAAAAACCTCCCTGTCGATTGATCTGAGCCTAGGGCGTTTTTAATTAGTTTCAAAATCTCGTGTACTTTGTGTCTACATAGAATACGATATGTGTCTGTATAGAATATGTATGCCTGTGATGGTATTCATTACTTAAGGCTTTTGTGCTAGTAACTACTACAAAGTACTACAGGAGGGACAAGACAGCGCAGTGGTTACAGTTCTCACTCCAGAAAGTAACATATTACAGGGTGGGTGGGGATAGGATACGCAGTCCTCCTAGTGACTCCAGAAATCCGAGGTCAAGTGTGCACCCCGTGGGGATTCCGGGGGCTCTTTCAATATAAGAAGTATCCCCACCTTCTGGAAATTCTGTTCTTTTCTGTCACTCTCTTTGTTTCTGCCTTGTTCCTTTGTTTTCTATCATTTCTTCCTACCATTTTCTGTCATGCTGGTCCATTCATCTGTACGTGTTCGATAAAGTCTTACGTACTTTTTCTTAGGATTGATAACTGGGTACATGTATTAAGTGCATTTTTAGCTCTAGCGAGATGAGATATGTGGAAGCAATTTTAGGTAATTTATGCCTGTTTTTATTTATGTTTTGGTGTCCTTATGTATGCTTAAATTTGCATTCAGGTGTGTTTTTTAAATCCCCTATGCGATAAATTGAACAGAGTGGTCAACGCCAGGGGCATGTCCTTAGATTCTGTGCGCGAATGCATTGATATGTGTACTTAATTTTCTTTTTTTTCCCCTGTTGAAGTTTAATGTGTTTTGAAGCGATTATAGCCCTGATATGGCTCTACGCAGTCGGCTGGGCTTCAAACAACATTAACAACAACAGGTTAAGTGTGATCGAGCGTGATTGCCAAACAAGCGAATTGTAGTGATTTCCTATCCGCATCGTCTTCTTAGATCGCGGTTCGCCCAGCTGTAAGTGGTTATCTGTTCCACTGTGATGATGGGAAAGGTAAAGCAGTGAGTTAAAGTGGAAGTGGACACTGACTTCATTATATGGGTCTCAAGGTCAAACACCTCCCTCACCAGCATCTGTTCAGATGATGGAAAACACTCTAGTACTCAAGGACAGCAGCATTTGGTCGCAGTGGACCTGGCACAACTTTGAGACAGGTTGATCAGTTTAAATATCTGGGAACGGTCATCTCACCTGATTTCAGATGCACATCAGAAATAGCCAGCAGAATCGGCCAAGCCAAAACAGCAGTCAAGAAGATGAAAAGCATTCTTACCAACAAATGCCTATCAATTAACATCAGGAAGAGAGTTTTTGAATGTTATATAGAACCGATAACGTTATACGGTTGTGAGGCGTGGACAATCAACACGCAAAGCCAGAACAAGATTGAGGCAGCCGAGATGTGGTTTCTAAGAAGAATGTTGAGAGTTCCATGGACAGCAAAGAAAACAAACGACAGTCTTGTTGGAGGCAGACACATGCACAAGAAGATCATTGATAAGGAAGATTAGGAAAGACGGGCAATATTTATAGGCCATTTAAAGAGGAAAGGGGAATTAGAGCACCTGGTCACAACAGGAAAGCTGGAGGGAAAGAGAACACCAGATAGACCCAGGGAGAACATATTGGATAGATTTGCAGGGTGGCTGAAGACAGAGAGGGTGGGAAATGTACTTGCAGCAACAGGGGATAGATTCATGTGGAGGGCCATGATCGCCAACGCCATGCGGCAGGGCACATCATGATGATGATGACTCAAGGATAGCAGCATTTGGTCCCACTAGACCTGCCGTACGGAAAACAGAGATAATCAACGACTGTTCAAAACCTTTCTCTTTTTTTTTCTGCCCCATCTACTTCGCCGTGTCAATGGCCTGCCCACACGCTACTCCTTTCGGTTCTTCAACACAAAGCCAGACCCAAATTCGAATAGTCCCAATGCTAACAATGCCAAGCTGTCATCAGACCACTCCCAGAAGAGACTGCACGGCTGTCAGAGGTCATTCCACCTGCTGTCATTTCATTTTGTGTCTGTTATGAAGCAAAGCTCTCACAATACTTCCTACCAGATCCAAACATCTCTTTCGCTTGTTGAGATCAAGCGGTTTTTTTCCGCATAACGAAAGAACTTCGTGTGTGTCGATGGAAGAAAGAGTTGACAGTCAGCAGTGAGCTGGAAGGTCTGACGTGGTAGTGTGACGTCAAAGTCTTTTTCACACCGTCGATTCAGGTCTTCCTTGGTCTGCCTCTCGATTCAAACCCAGATTTTTTTTGTTGTACACGTGTTTAGACAGCTGGTGGGTTGCTTTCTGGTCAGACGACCAAACCACGTAATGCTCTGCTGATGAATGTAATGGTAGACTGTGTTGCTCCCACCTGTTCTCTGATATTGAATAGTTTGGTTCATGTCGCATCTTTTCTTGCATGTGTGTACTTTTGTGTACCGGTGACAGTGGCTATTTCTTCGACATTTTGCCAGAGACAAGTTTTGTTCCCCTGAGATCTTTAACGCACGCTAACTTGCTGTACACAGGACCTCAGCTTATCGCTTCATACGACAGACTAGCACCCAGACCACAACACACTGAGGGGAGGGGGGTGAAAATCCCTGTCCGACTGGGAATCAAACCCAGGTTTCTGGTCACGAGCTGAGACCTTGAGCCACTGGGCCTCACCGTCCACGTTCAGCATTCCTGTTGCACTGTGCTTATCTTCAAGGTTGAAACTGACGAGACGAGGGTGAATGGTGGTGCACGTTTTGCTACTTTGCTTCTGATTTTTGTTTCATAATTCAGACAATATACACAACAGCAATACTCCATCTCCTTCAGAGATGGGAAGATCATCATAAAAAGAAACACCAACCCTGAATATAACGGTAATGATCCCACCCATTACTCTCATCATCATCATCATGTGCCCTGACGCGTGGTGTTGGCGATCATGGCCTTCCATACGAATCCATCCCAGTTTCAATTTCAATTTTTTATTTTCTCATATGACGTCTCCGCGCTCAGAATGAAATCCATATGCACTAACATCACAGGTGTCGCGTGATGGAGAAGATCCTGACTGATCATTGCACAAGCCTTTAGCCTTTAACATAAACCCACGAGCTGGCCATGTCCTGAGAAATCTATCCCATTGTCGCTGCAAGTACATCTTCCACCCTCTCTGTCCTCAGCCACTCTGCAAGTCTGTCCAATATTTTCTTTCTGGGTCTACCTGGTGTTCTCTTTCCCTCCAGCTTTCCTCTTCTGACCAGGTGCTCTAATTTTTCCTTCTTCATGAAATGTTCTATAAATGTTGCTTGTCTTTTCCTAATCTTCTTTTTAATGATCTTCTTGTGTCTGCCTCCTTCATGACTGTCTCATTTGTTGTCTTTGCTGTCCATAGGACTCTCAACATTGTTCTTAGAAACCACATTTTAGTTGCCTCAAGTTTGTTCTGACTTTGCACGGCAAAAACAATCTTCCGCCTGAGCACTGGACACTGCTGCTTACTTGAATATTTGTGTCGAGTGGGGATGTCTCACACAGATGCCATGCCAGACAGGACCACAGTCTATGGAGCATGTTCTATAGTTTTGCCCACTATTCAAAGATAAAACAAACAAAACAATAAAAAAAAATGAGCAGTGGCTAAATGGGACAACTCTTGAAGAGCAGCTCTGGGACAACAAAGAAGACTTGATGATAACCACAGCCTTCGTGCAGACCACGGGACTTACCACGTGTTTATTGTTGCAACAGATACGAGTTTTTGTTGTCCTGTCATGGAGACTTTACAACACGCCATTCACCACACTTCGTTTATTCTTATACAGAACAAATATCAGGACACTGAGCTTGCCTATGTGGTACGCATCACACACACGCGAGCGCGCACGCAGACACACACACACACACACAACACACACACTTCCACTACTCAGACACTTACATACACACACACGCATTGTTTTCTCTCTCTCTCTCTCTCTCTCTCTCTCTCTCTCTCTCTCTCTGTGTCTCTCTCTCTCTCTCTGTCTCTCTCTCTCTCTGTCTCTCTCTCTGTCTGTCTGTCTGTCTGTCTCTCTCTCTCCTCTCTCTCTCTCTCTCTCTGTCAGGCTCTCTCTCTGTCTGTCTGTCTCTCTCTCTCTGTCTGTCTGTCTCTCTCTCTCTTTCTCTGTCTCTCTCTCTCTCTCGTACACAAACACACACAAACACACACACACACACACACACACACACACACACACACACACACACACACACACACACACACACACACACACACACCAAAGTTAAAAGGCATGATGGTAAAGCCATAGAAGAAATTCGTCATTCCGACAAACAAACTTCCCAATAAAATGAACACCATCAAACTCAGTGAACATCATCAAACTCAATAAACGCCATCAAATTCAAAGAACAATATCAAACTCAAAGAACACCATCAAACTCAACAAACACCATCAAACACAATGAACACCATCAAACTCAATGAACACCATCAAACACAATGTACACCATCAAACTCAATGAACACCATCAAACTCAACAAACATCATCAAACTCAAAGAACACCATCAAACTCAAAGAATACCATCAAACTCAAAAAAACACCATCAAACTCAAAGAACACCATCAAACTCACACAAAACACCATCAAAATCAATGAAGACCATCAAACCCAACAAACACCATCAAACTCAATGAACACCATCAAACTCAAAGAACACCATCAAACTCAAAGAACACCATCAAACTCACACAGAACACCATCAAAATCAATGAAGACCATCAAACCCAACAAACACCATCAAACTCAATGAACACCGATCAAACTCAATGAACACCATCAAATTCAATGTACACCATCAAACTCAATGAACACCATCAAACCCAACAAACACCATCAAACTCAATGAACACCATCAAATTCAATGTACACCATCAAACTCAATGAACACCATCAAACTCAACAAACATCACCAAACTCAAGGAACACCATCAAACTCAAAGAATACCATCAAACTCAACGAACACCATCAGACTCAAAGAATACCATCAAACTCAAGGAATACGATCAAACTCAATGAACACCATCAAACTCAATGAACACCATCAAATTCAATGTACACCATCAAACTCAAGGAACACCATCAAACTCAACAAACACCATCAAACTCAACGAACACCATCAAACTCAAAGAATACCATCAAACTCAAGGAATACGATCAAACTCAAAGAATACTATCAAACTCAAAGAACACCATCAAACTCAAAGAACACCATCAAACTCAATGTACACCATCAAACTCAACGAACACCATCAAACTCAACAAACACCATCAAACTCAATGTACACCATCAAACTCAATGAACACCATCAAACTCAATGTACACCATCAAACTCAATGAACGCCATCAAACTCAACAAACACCATCAAACTCAATGAACACCATCAAACTCAAAGGACACCATCAAACTCAAAGAACACCATGCAAACTCAAAGAACACCATGCAACTCAAAGAACACCATCCAACTTAAAGAACACTATCAAACTCAAAGAACGCCATCAAACTCAATGAACACCATCAAACTCAACGACCACCATCCAACTTAAAGAACACTATCAAACTCAAAGAACGCCATCAAACTCAATGAACACCATCAAACTCAACGACCACCATCCAACTTAAAGAACACTATCAAACTCAAAGAACGCCATCAAACTCAATGAACACCATCAAACTCAACGACCACCATCTAACTTAAAGAACACTATCAAACTCAAAGAACAATATCAAACTCAAAGAACAATATCAAACTCAGTGAACACCATCAAACTCAATGAATATCATCAAACTCAAATAACACCATCAAACTCAATGAACAAGAAAACCATCAAACTCAGTGAACACCACCAAACTCAATGAACACCATCAAACTCAATGAACACCATCAAACTCAATGAACACCATCAAACCCTATGAACACCATCAAACTCAGTCTTGCTCTCCACAACTGAAGAGGTCCGTCCTGCACATGTGCAACAGACTATCTTCCCCCCCCCCTCATCCACCTCCACTATCCACTATACCTCAGTGCCAGGGGAGCCGGAGAGCTGTCAGACAGAGCGGTGAGTAAACTAGACAGGGATTGTTTGACTTGCAAAACCCCTGAAAACCCCTCGTCCTGTTAATGGCGACACTTTGTTTCACTTTGTTTCACTTTGTTGGTCTCGCTGTGCCAGCTTCGCTTTGCCCACAATGCCGCCTGCTGTGCTGTGCACGTGTCGGCCAGCCAATTGGACAGGACGTGACAATCTGTCATTGTCACAGCCACCACCATTGGTTGCCTTGGTACTCACAAACCGGTTCCCCCAGAGCTCACTTTTTCTCTTCTTCCTCCTCGTACAAAGTTGGGAGATAGTGCTGATTCTTGAAGTTTTTTAATCCGATGGTTGTGGGATTAACGGTTGTGTGTGGTAGAGATACGGCATTTGGTCGGCCAGACATGGCAGAGAATATATATATATGTAGTTGTTGGGACAGATAGATAGAATTTGTTTTATGGCTTTACCATCATGCCATTTTCTTGGTTTAGTATGTGTCTGTGTGTCTGTGTGTGTATTTTGCGCACGTGTGTGTGTGTGTATGTGTGTCTGTCTGTCTGTCTGTGTGTTTGTGTCCCATCTGCATCCTCGTGGTGTTTATTGTTGATATAATATAATATAATATAATATAATATAATATAATATAATATAATATAATATAATATAATATATAATATAATATAATATAATATAATATAATATAATATAATATAATATATGTATCCAGACATGCCGAGATGTGGTTTCTAAGAAGAATGTTGAGAGTTCCATGGACAGCAAAGAAAACAAACGAGACAGTCTTGATGGAGGCAGACACAAGCAGATCACTCATAAGGAAGATTAGAAAAGACAGGCAACATTTATAGGCCATTTTATGAGGAAGGGAGATTTGGAGCACCTGGTCACAATGGGAAAGCTGGAGGGAAAGAGAGCACCGAGTAGATCCAGGGAGAAAATGCTGGACGGACTTGCAGAGTGGCTGGGGACGTGGAGGGTGGGGGAGATGCTAGGGGCAACGAAAGATAGAGACAGATGGAAGTCCATGATCGCCAACGCCATGCGGCAGGGCATCTGATGATGATGATCCATATATAATTGTTGGATACTATAGATAGATAGATAGATAGATAGATAGATAGATAGATAGATAGATAGATAGATAGATAGATAGATAGATAGACAGATAGATAGACAGATAGATATAATCCAAAGTTCGGTCTGATTAATGATAACCTGAAACAAGATGGTCAGCCCATGAGCGCACGTGCATGCCCGCACACTCATACCCATGCACACATACAGAAACGTGTGAGCATGCATGCACGCTCGAAGGCTCTCATACTAAGTATCGCCTCTGGTCAATCCCAGTCAATTTCCTCTGTTTTTACTCATTTCTTGGTTGCTTTTGCTGCCAGAGGGGCAAGTTAACCCTTTGACTCCTGCAGCCCGTCCACCAGCATCCTTCATTGTCAACCACGCTTGCAAAGCAAAAACTTAACTCTTTGACTCTCTCATCCTATCCACCGGCTTCCTGTAGAAAGCTGGCGGATAAGGTGAGGGAGTCAAAGGGTTAAAAGTTAAGTTTTTGCAGTGGGTGGATAAGGGTGTGGGAGTCAGAGGGTTAATGCGCTATGGACTTTTTGAGAACAAAACCTGAGTTACGGTACCCAACAACCTTATGCCCAATGGAACCGGAGAGTATAGGCAATATCCTTATGAGAAGATGATAGTGGTGGATTGGGCAGGTCGTCCCGAAGAGAGCTTAATAACATCACATGGACTGATCTTAACTGGACACCAAGTGGAAGACGTAAGAGAGGAAGATCCCAAGCTGGTGACGAACAGTTGAAAACCTCAAAACCCTGAATCATACGCTGGGGTACCATACAGAGACTGACCCAGAACAGCCAAAAGCGGAGGATCTTCGTTGCTGCCTGTATGCCAATGTGCGTAATGGGCAGTAAGTGAGTAATTATCATCATCATCGTTGTTGTAATCGTCGTTGTAGACGTTGTCGTCCTTGTCATCGTTACTATCATCACAAACATCATCATCAATATTAACAGTATAAGTGATATCGTCGCTGTTGACGTTGTCGTCCTTGTCATCGTTGCTATCATCACAAACATCATCATCATTATTATTAACAGCAGAAGTGATATTGTCGTTGCTGATGTTGTCGTCCTTGTCATCGTTTCTATCATTACAAACATCATCATCATTATTATCAGTAGAAGTGATGTCGTTGTTGACGTTACCGTCCTTGTCATTGTTACTATCATCACAAACATCATCATCATCATTAACAGTAGAAGTGACGGTAATGGTGTTGATTGTGCTGTGGTGGTGGTGGTGGTGGTGGTGGTGTAGATGTGGTAGTGGTGGTGGGGATGGTGGTGGTGGTGGAGATGGTGGAGGTGACGGTGGTGGTGGTGATGGTTGTATTGTCGGTGGTGGCGAAGATGTTGGTGATGGTGGTGGTGGTGATGGTGATGGTGCCGATGATGTTGGTGATAGTGGTGGTGGTGGTGGTGATGGTATTGGTGTTGGTGCCGATGATGTTGGTGATGGTGGTGGCGATAGTCGTGGTGGTGGTGGTGGTGATGGTGGAGGTGGTGGTGGTGGTGGAGATGGTGGAGGTGACGGTGGTGGTGATGATGATCATAGGGAGTAGTAGTGTCGGTGGTGCCGATGATGTTGGTGATGGTGGTGGTGATGTGGTGGTGATGGTGGTGGTGATGGTGTTGGTGTTGGTGCCGATGATGTTGGTGGTGATGGTGGTGGTGATGGAGAAAGAAGGACTTGAGAGGAGGCAGTCATATCACCGGTGTGTATTTAACACGACCTACACTGAGAGCACTGTCTCTCGTAGTTGGATGATTTGCAGCAGGAGGGAGGGGGTGAGGGTTAAACGTCATTGACAAGACAATTCCCCCCCAAAACTGGCCCCCAGCAAGAAGGGCCGTAATCCCCTACAGCGGACACAGAAGTGACAGCAATCAAATTACTCCCCCTCACATGGTCCCCCCCACGACACACACCCTCTCTCCCTCACCTTTCTCTAGGGAGACATCGACGCCTGCATGCTCGACAGCTCAGCTGGAAAAAGGCGCACATCGATAATCGAATTATCCACTCAGCGACATGGATATGTCCCAGCGGGTCGGACACAGCTGACAAAACCCAGGGCGGCCATCTTTCTTGCTTTACGTCCATTTGCAAATTGGCGGGGTGGCGCGCTGGGCGACCGGGGCAGACAAGTTGGGGCACTTAATGGTCTTCAGCTTCCGTCCTGTGGTTTGGGGCAAGGGAGACACGATCATTTGTCAACAATAAATAATTGAAATGTTTTCCTATAAGTTGAGAATTGAGGGCGGCAGGGAATAGATAATATCTCCCCAAACATCCCATCAGGCCCCAAAGAACAAGCAACCCGGATATACAGACAAATACACGAAGAAACAAAGAAATAAGTAACAAGCCGAACTTGTGAGATAAACTGGAGTTTAATGAGCTTTTTGAACAATGTTTAGGATCAGATTGCTTTAAGGAATGAGAGGGATTCTCTCTCTCTCTCTCTCTCTCTCTCTCTCTCTCTCTCTCTGTCTGTCTGTCTCTCCCTCTCTCTCTCTCTCTCTCTCTCTCTCTCTCTCTCTTTGTCTGTCTCTTTAATCGACTGCAAATAGCAAGAATGGCGATGGTATGTTCAAAATAGTGACAGATTTGAGATATGTAAGCAGTTCAAGCCCTTACATTGCATTCTAACGTATTCTTCAGTGGGAACAGATAAATATTTAAACTATGTTATAACAAGATTTTGACTTCACACTGTACACCTCACCACTTAGTCAGCACAACATCAAATATCTTATCTATATTGTGACTCCCAGCTCTACAACATTACATTTCTTGAAAATCTTTCAACTCTTCTTTCCAAAGCCTCTGACAGTGATGCTGAGATCCAAAACTGGATGATACAGAATAAGCTACAGCTCAATGGAGATAAAACTGAAGCAATGCTCATTGGCACAAAGCACAAGTTTTCCGCTGCAAAAGTTTGTTCTATCAGAGTAGGTGACAACTACAAATGTACTTTCTGATTCAGTCAACAACTTTGGCGTTTGTTCTTGATCCTCACCTCTCTGTGCAGAAACACATCACACAAACCTGTCAGTCTTGGAACTGTAAACTGCGACATTTCTGTTCTATTCGCCGTTAACTTTCCACTTTAGCAGCATCTACACTTGGAACTTCTCTTGTCTGGCATCGGTTATTGCAACTCTCTGTTCTCTGGCTTGCCTGCTTCTTCTATTGCATGACACCAGAGTATTCAGAATTTCGCGGCCCATCTTGTCCTTCGTAAAAAGAGGCATGATCATGTCACACCTTTGTTTCACTTTCTTCACTGGCGATTTTCAAATAATTTCATACAAAATCAACTGATTATGCTACACGTGTATCAATTCTACAGCATCTGTTTTTCTTTGTCACCACCTCCGAATGTACACCCATACCCGACCTCTCCGTTCTGCTTCTGATACAATTCCTGTGAAAGGCTGATACAATACCAGTATAAAATATACATGTACACTAGATAACACATAGGCTAGGTAAGACCTGGCCAGCTCAGGGTTTATGTGCAGGCTTAAGGCTTGTGCCATGATCACCATACACATACAACCTGTTACGTTGGTGCATATGGAATTCGTTCCGAACGCGGGGACGTCGTCTTGACAAACTGAAACAGAAACTTGTTTACAAATTCTTCGATACAGATGTTCCACAGCCAGTCTCCGCTTTTGTCTCTGTGTCCATTCCATACTACTGGAACCATCTTCTTCCGTCTGTCAACAGTCACACACTCTGTCTTCCTTCAAGTCTGGCTTGAAGACACCTTTTTGTCCTGCAGTGATTTCCCCTCTACGTGCCCTTGTCTTCCCCCTTATGGTTTGCTTGTGCTTTGAGCCCTGAAATTTTGGTCATTTTTCGGTGATTGTTTTGGTTTGATTTTTGTATCAAGATTTGGCGCCTTATAAATGTCATTATTGTTATAATCATCATCATCATCATTATCATCATTATATCATCATAATCATCATCATTATTATAATTATTATTGTTATTACTTGATGTTTGTGAGATTTTGTTTTTTATTTTTACTATTATAGACAACATTGTGATCAATGATTTTATTTGTTCATTCCTTAAAGAGGCAAGAGAAAGTGAAGTTCGAATTGTGTTTTGCTGTTTTTCTTTAAACAGTTGAGTCCCCACAGATATCATAAACAATCTTCTGCGTTCAGATTTGGCCTGCTTATGGCATCTAATAAGGGAGAGAAAGCATTGCAGTTTATCTCTGCAAAGCATTCACAATCTGCAGCGTATGTGTATCTTGATCATTTTAACATGTATTGATGCTTTTAGTTATCATCGTGTTGTGATCCACTTCCAATAAATCTGCAATGTGTGTTGTTTATTCCACTCCTTCATGAGGTGCCATTACCTTTAAATCAATAAATCATTGGAATATCTCTCTCTGTCTCTCTCTCTGTCTCCCTCTCTCTCTGTCTCTCTCTCTCTCTCTCTCTCTCTCTTTCTCTCTCTCTCTCTGTATCTATCTATCTATTTATCAATCCCTTCCTCCCTCTCTCTGTCTCTCTCTATCTTTCTCTTTACCTGTCTGTCTGCCTTCCTCTCTCCCTCTCTCTCTCTCTCTCTTTCTCTCCCTTTCTCCCTCTTTCTGTCTCTCTCACATACACATACGGGCACGCACACACACACACACA
>JAPXFY010000014.1:18160814-18180814 GCA_030674185.1 Monoplex corrugatus | reverse complement strand
GTGTGTGTATTCGTGCGTGTGTGCTTGTGTTTGTATGCAAATGTGAGGGCGTGCGTGTGTATGTGCATATGTGTGTGTTTGTGTGTTTGCATGTGTGTGTGTGTGTATGTGCGTGTGCGTGCGCGGACGTGCGTGTGCCTGTGTATGTGCGTGTATGTGTGCGTGTGTATGTACATGTATGAGCGATTGTGTATATGAATGTGCATGTTCATGCGTGCACACTCGCGCGCGCGGGTGTATGTATGTGTGTGTGCGTGTGTGCGTGCGTGCGTGTGTGTATGTGCGTGCGTGTGTGTGTAAGTGTAGTGTGTGTGTGTGTAAGAGCACATGTGTGTGCACGTGTGTGTGTGTGTGTGTGTGTGTGTGTGTGTGTGTGTGTGTGTGTGTGTGTGTGTGTTGCCATGGGACAGATGGAGCGATGTTTGTGTTAGGTCACAAGGAATTGAAGCACAGGGAGGAGAAAGGGGGATGACCGCAGTGTCTGTGACACCCCCCTCCCCCACCCTGCTGTGAGTGTGACTGTGAGTGTGACTGTGAGTGTGACTGTGAGTGTGGCTGTGAGTGTGACTGTGAGTGTGACTGTGAGTGTGACTGTGAGTGTGACTGTGAGTGTGACTGTGAGTGTGACTGTGAGTGTGGCTGGGGGTGACAGTAATACAAAGTGTAAACACTACAGGAAAATACGAGTTATGAAACTCTGTGGGACTGCACAGTATCGTTGGAAAGAGACAACGGAGGAAAGCGGAGGAGAGAGAGGAGGGAGAGACAGCGAGATATGAGAGACAAGGATGGCGAGAAAGACAGACTGACAGAGAGAAAGACAGACTGACAGAGAGAAAGACAGACTGACAGAGAGAAAGACAGACTGGCAGAGAGAAAGACAGACTGACAGACAGAAAGACAGACTGACAGAGAGAAAGACAGACTGACAGACAGCCTTTTGTTAAGTGTCATATGTCTGGCACTGATAACAAAGCGTTAATATTAAAACAGAGCTTACCAGTTGACGCTTTGTGCCATAGGTACGTGCGGATGTGATAGCAGAGGGGCCAGCTGATAAGTCACTTGCATGTGCTTTCTGGATTCTTGTTTCAATTTCCTTGTCCATGCTGTCAGTCTGTGTCAAGATACTTCCTAAAATTTGAATTCTTTAACTTGTTTCAAGTCCATGTTGTTGACCTGTAATTCCAACTCGTTCACCTTCATAACCTCTGTTTTAGACACATTGATTTTCATGTTATGATATTCACAGCTTGCATTCACGTTACTGAGGTGTTCCTGTAACTCTTCTGCATCTTCACTAATTAGGTCTTGGTCATCAGCAAATAGTTATTCATTAAGGTCATCAAGATTTGGATTTGCGTCCTTTGTGATCCTGTCCATGTAAATTATGAACAATAGAAGGGACATAACACAACCTTGGCTCACTCCTGTTCTTACATCAAACCAATCACTGAGGCCTTCTGGTGTTCCCACTGCACTTTGTCTGTGTTGGACATCGCCAAGACATTCTGTACTAACCGTCCTTGAACGCCGTACGTCTCTAGAATGTCCACAGCATATTTCTTCTCTGTCGAAGGCTTTCTCTTGGTAAACAAATAGCGTGTTAGATTCTTTGTCACACATCTGTTTAAGGGCCAAGATTGCATCTGTACATCCTCTTCCTTTCCTAAATCCAAACACGAGTCGTATGCCTCATTAGTTGGGGTTTTACGATAGGTCTAATTCTCTGTTCCAATACTTTAGCATAATTTTCCCTATGTAGCTGAGAAGCGCGATGCCCCGGTATGTCTTACAATCTCTCTTATCTCCTTTTTTCTTCTTCGTGGGTATAACAATTGCTTTTTGCCAGTCATCAGGGACTTTTCTTCCCTTCCATGCCTGGTTGAAAAATCCTATGTAGCCATGCTATGCCAGTCTCTCCGCAGGCTCTTAGACCTCAGATGTTATTTGATCTGGCCAACAGCTTTATTTGTGGGGCTCAATCTTATTGCTTCCTTGACATAAACAACATCAAACCAAAATCATGTTTCACATTTAGGCGATTTAAAATAATAAATCGAAACATTACGCTCTGTTAGAAGTTCTTATAGTGATTTCTGCCACAAATGGTATCCGTACCGAGCACTTATCGACATAAACAGTTAAAAACCAAGTAAACATATAATTACCTTTAGTTGAATTACCTACCTGAGTTTACATATGAATGTGTTGATTGCCATTTGTATTGCATGTGTACATTGTTCTTGTGTAATTCACCACTATGTTCTTTCCATTGGCATTGTCTGTGTACTGTGTTCACTTCTTCAATTCTGAATATGTTGTGCCTTACAAAACTATGTGTTGAAAATATGTACATACATAAAAAGTCACTTTTGGGCCAGCGCAACATCAGCGATGTCTTGCTGCTGTTCTTTTTCCCCCCCCAAAGTTTTGTGTATTGATTGTTTGATGTCTTTTGTGTACGCTTGACAAAGGCCAGTGGGTCGAAATTTTGTGCCTGTCTTGTGTCTGGTGTTTGTTTCTTTGTTTCTTTGTTTGTTTGCTTGTTTGCTTGCTTGCTTGCTTGCTTGCTTTGCTTTGCTTGCTTGCTTGCTTGCTTGCTTCCCTTGCTTGCTCGCTTACTTGCTTGCTTGTTTGGTTTTTTTTTATTGAATTCGCGTTGTCATAATCTTATTATTCTGTGTGTTTCTTTTTGGTTCTTGGTAACTTTGAAATTTCAAAAACATTTTTTTAAGTTACACTGCCAGATATTGTAAGCGCTATGCGATGTTAATGACTGGGCTTATTGCTTATTATTAATGAGATTGTAAACCATCTTTTCTTGAATATAGTGAAACTGAGATGGTCTTGCAGGCTTCGTGGCGGTGTGTTCCGGTGAGTAGTTCTTGAATACAGAAGGCTGGATCTTGGGAATTTGCTATAATTACTGTGTGATTTAAGGAGAAGAGACTGGCTAGGTTAGTTGGAGCATGTTCATTTACTGCTTTGTGCACAAATATTCTTGTTAAAATGAAGTCTGACTTTCAATGGTGAACTTTGACATTCTTTGTGATCAGAGTAATGTACTAGTTTCAAAGGAAGAATTTTTTAGCTCAGATGGAAAACGTTACCACTGAGTTCTAAAGGGTAGGTGCACGCATAGTCAATGAATGACTGGATGTGTGCATAAAAAAATAGCTGTTTCATGATGTTTCTTTTTTTATGATGTTGAAAACGTTTTTCAAATAGTTTAAAATAATGTCTCATGATTTGTCCAAAAAAGATATAAAACTTTGTGATAATCAATTTTTCCGATATCCTTTTTTTCACAGAAAATTTGACAAAATTTTGAAGAACGAATTTCTTTCGCTCTGTGTGTGTAGGAGGGGAGTTGATTCTTTGTGTTTAGTTGTTGTTGTTGTTGTTATTCTTGTTGCTGCTGCTGCTACTGTTGCTGATGCAGCTGCTGCTGCTGCTGCTGCTGCTTTTGTTGTTGCGAGCATATGTTTGGAGACAGACAGACAGACACAAAGATCAAAGAAGTCTGAAAAAGGCAAGGAAGATTGATGATGACAAACGTGGACACAGGTTATGTGTACACAACGTGAGTTCTTTCATTTCACACGAGATGCTGAACGGACAGTACGTGCTGCACTTCAGGTGACAGCAGATTTCAGTCCATCCAGCTTGTGGCATACTGGTTCTGGTTTTTAACACACGACACAGAACTGATGACTGACACCATGGTCATGTTCAACAAGCAACGCCTCAAGGACGGGACACTCAATTAACAACCACTGTAGCTTTTTCTCTCTCCAATTATTTCATCGACAACAAAGACTGGTCACCCAATTAACCCTTTCAATGCCTCACCCTATCCACCAGCTGCAAACAACAAAGACTGGTCACCCAATTAACCCTTTCAATGCCTCACCCTATCCACCAGCTGTAACAACAAAGACTGGTCACCCAATTAACTCTTTCAATGCCTCACCCCATCCACCAGCTGCAATAACTTCAATCTTTCTCTCCTTCACCCTTTTCATCAGCTTTTTGCAGAATGATGGTGGATAGGGTCAGCGAGAGAAAGGGTTAAGTTTTGGGTTTGTTATCATAGCTGATAACGAAAAAAGCTGGTAAATAGAGTCAGAGAATTAAATGGTTAACGGTCAATGAGTCCTCTCTCTATTTCATCAATAATGGGGGAATGGAGTTGTGCACAAAGGAGGGGGGGGGGGCCATACAAGAGAACAGACTAGAAGTGCCATCATGACCCATGGACAGATGGAGGAACGGACAGACGCCAGGAATGACAGATACATGGACAGATGGAGGAACAGACAGACGCCAGGAATGCCAGACACATGGACAGATGGAGGAACGGACAGGTGCCAGGAATGCCAGATACATGGACAGATAGAGGAACAGACAAACGCCAGGAATGCCAGATACATGGACAGATGGAGGAACGGACAGGTGCCAGGAATGACAGACACATGGACAGATGGAGGAACGGACAGACGCCAGGAATGCCAGACACATGGACAGATGGAGGAACAACAGACGGCCAGCAATGCCAATGCCACCATCGACAGATGCGAGAAACTAACCAGCTACAGCGCAGAATGATGGTGGATAGGGTAGGAGGAACAGGGTAAGATGGCAGGTAATGGAACGAAAACTGGAAAGATGGAAGGAACGGCAGACAGCTCATAATGGCAGAATATTGGACAAGATGGGGGATACAACGAGACGCCCTGGGAATGACAGACCCATGGACAGATGGAGGAACGGACAGATGCCAGGAATGACAGATACATGGACAGATGGAGGAACAGACAGACGCCAGGAATGACAGATACATGACAGATGGAGGAACAGACAGACGCAGGAATGCCAGATACATAGACAGATGGAGGAACAGGACAGGACGCCAGGAATGACAGATACATGGACAGATGAGGAACAGACAGATGCCAGGAATGCCAGATACATGGACAGATGGAGGAACGACAGCGGCCAGGAATGACAGACTACATGACAGATGGAGGAACAGACAGACGCCAGGAATGACAGATACATGGACAGATGGAGGAACAGACAGACGCCAGGAATGCAGACACATGGACAGATGGAGGAACAGACAGACTCCAGGAATGCCAGACACATGGACAGATGGAGGAACAGACAGACCCAGGAATGCAGACAATGGACAGATGGAGGAACAGACAGACCCCAGGAATGCCAGAACATGGACAGATGGAGGAACAGACAGACGCCAGGAATGACAGACACATGGACAGATGGAGGAACAGACAGACGCCAGGAATGACAGACACATGGACAGATGGAGGAACAGACAGACGCCAGGAATGACAGATACATAGACAGATGAGAGGAACAGACAGACACCAGGAATGACAGGTACATGGACAGAGTTTGGTGTTTGCTCAAGAGAGATTCACCACACCCGGGCAATTCCATCAGCGCTCCACCGAAATCTGCCAGCAATCAAAATTCTTTGCATTGGCAAAGTCTTAACCTTTAGACTCCCGCACCCAATCCACCAACTGCAAAAACTAACCTTTTGACACCCTCACCCTATCCACCAGCTTCCTGCAGAACATCCTCATCCTATCCACCAGCTTTCTGCAGGAAGCTGGTGGATAGGGTGAGGGAATCAAAGGGTTGAGGTTTTGCTTTGTTAGCGTGATTGACAATGCAGGATCTGGTGGTCAGGGTGCGGGAGTCAAAGGGTTAAATGGGGATAGGGGAGGGCCCTATGAAAACACTTAGTGATCACCACCAGACTGGTTGACACATTAAGATGGGGCAGCCAACAGGCCAGTGTTTCATGTTGTGGGCTGGCAGTGAACCCGATTCATCAGATCTTGATTCCTCGGCTCTATCAAAAGTACCAGTCAGCCCGTGTTAAGAAACATAGCCTGTATGAGCATAGTCCTCTAACAAGCAAAGCCAGAACAAGATTGAGGCAGCCGAAATGTGGTTTCCAAGAAGAATGTTGAGAGTTCCATGGACAGCAAAGAAAAACGAGACAGCCTTGATGGAGGCAGACACAAGAAGATTATTCATACGGAAGATTAGAAAAGACAGGCAACACTTATATGCCATTTTATGAGGAAAGGGGAATTGGAGCACCTGGTCACAACAGGAAAGCTGGAGGGAAGGAGAGCACCAGGTAGACCCAGGGAGAAAATCTTGGATGGACTTCCAGAGTGGTTGAAGACAAAGAGGGTGGAAGAGGTGCTTGAGGCAACAAGGGATAGAAACAGATGGAAGGCCATGATCGCCAACGCCATTTGGCAAGGCACTTGATGATGATGATGATGACTCTAACAACTGAGCTATCATCAACATGTGCCCTATCGCATGGCGTTGGCGATCATGGCCCTCCACACGAACCTATCTCCTGTCGCTGCATGTACATCTCCCACCCTCTCTGTCTTCAGCCACCCTGCAAGTCTGTCTAATATTTTCTCCCTGGTGTTCTCTTTCCCTCCAGCTTGCCTGTTGTGACCAGTTGCTCTAATTCCCCTTTCCTCTTAAAATAACCTGTAAATGTTGCTAGTCTTTTCCTAATCTTCTTTATTAATGATCTCTTCTTTATTAATGATCTCCTTGTGTCTGCCTCCTTCACAACTGTCTCGTTTGTTTTCTTTGTAATTGAGCTAACGAGCCCATAAATGTGACAGAAAGGTCACTTATATGTGGTGGCGGTCTGTAGTGTCTAACTGTGTAGCCAGCAGACATGTCCTATTTATAACGTCTTTAGTGGCCAGTCACTCATAACGCTGACAGGGCTGGGGACAGGGCACAGATTTCTGTAGCTCTGAGCCGTTGTGTGCACACACGCTGACTGACCGTTGGCGTCGAACAAAGCAGACTGAAAAGCGTGCACAAAGCGGAACTGTGTCACTCCCGGTCTCTCTATTCGTTTGATTTATGTCTACCAATACGATCAAACAAGACCTTAAAGAGGCGTGATCACAGCAATGTTGTGGCATCGCCCATCTCTCTATTCATTCTATGTCTGTGGTCAAACAAGTCCCTAAATAATAATTAATAATAATAATAATAATAAAAATAATTACAATATTTATATAGCGCAAAATCTTGATAAAAATCAAATCTAAGCGCTGAGTCCACGGCTCTATCACAAGGAGATCATTAATAAAGAAGATTAGGAAAAAAAGTGGATCACCAAGTCTGCTTGACATCTCTGTATTCATAATTATCGTTGCCTATAATCAAACGAGACCTGAAACTGTGTGATCGGGGCAAGGTCGTAATATTGCCCATCTTTCTGATCATAGCTATGCCTTTGGTCAAACGAGACCCTGAAAATGTGTTATCAAAGCAAAGTCGTTATACTACCCTCTCTCCCTTCATCTCTATCGTTACCGTCATATGACTATTGTGAAACAAGACCCTAAAAATGTGTAATCAGAGCGAAGTCTAAAATTACCGATCTCTCGAGTGCTGTCCCTGCTAGAGGTGCAAATAGCTGCCGCTGTACGGTATGGTGCATAACCAGTCCCTCGACACTTCAATTCACACACACGGAGTGCCTCTCGCCCACTGACGACAATTCTTTCGCTACACCTCCGTCAGTCCCAGCCCTGCCCGGGTCTTTTGATTTCCATTTGATACAGACTGTCTAATTGAGTGCAGGCTGTTAATTGACGACAAACCATCACGCCGCCATAATCAAAGCCCCTGACCGGAAACACAGCAAGGAGGAGCATGCGCGGTAATCACGTCCTGTCGGAGACTTGTCCTTTTGTCCGGGTAGAAAAAAGAGGGGTAAGTAAACTGGACTTCGTGTTGTCTGCTCGCTTGTCGCCCTTTGCAAATCTTCCTTGCCATTCGCTGTTCGTCTGTCGTCTGGCTTTGAAGTAGACAAACACAAATTCTTTTCTGTGTCTTTTTTTTTTTTTTCTCTTGCTATCTTTGTTTATATTCCCCTTCCTTCTATAACTACTGTTTTGTCTGTTTTATGCCGTCAAAAATATATTGATCCTCACTGACGAACACCATTAAACAGTTCTAAAATCAGATCGTCTTTGATGCTAAAACCCAACGTACCTATGTACCCACACGCACAACAACAACAAAAAAAACACTAATTTAACATTATTTAGTTATTTGGGTTTTTTCCTTTGCGTGTAATTTATTTACTTATCTATTTATTTGTTTGTTTATTTACTTATTCATCCATTTATTTATTTATGTATTCATTCATTTATCTGTTTATTTATTTATTCATTTATCTATGTACTTGTTTTTTAACTACTTATTTCTCGTTAAAAAATAAACAAACAAGTTCATAGATAAATGAATAAATAGATAAACAGATGAATGCATTAATACATAAATAAATAAATGGATGAATAAGTAAATAAACGAATAAATGAATAAACAAACAAATATCTACTCATTTACAGTTATTTGTTTGTTTATTCATTTAGTTATTTACTTATTTGATTTTGTACTGATTGACTGATTGATTGATTGATTGATTGATTGATTGATTGATTGTTGGTTGGTTGGTTGGTTGGTTGGTTGGTTGGTTGGTTGGTTGGGTGGTTGGTTGGTTGGGTGGTTGGGTGGTTGGCTGTTCGGTCGTGAGTTCGGTCGTTTGTTCGTTTGTTTGTTTATTCGCTAATTTTTTTTTTTTTTATTATTTATTTATTTATTTATTTATTTGTTAGTTAGTTAGTTAGTTAGTTAGTTAGTTAGTTAGTTAGTTAGTTAGTTAGTTAGTTAGTTAGTTAGTTAGTTATTCATTTATTTGTTTGTTTGTTTGTTTATTCATCTATTTGTTTATTTATGTATTTATTTGTTCATTATTTATTTATTTATTTATTTTATTCGTTTCTTCGTGAGTTTTTGCTGTTGTTTTGTAAAATTTGATACTGCTGTCTCTCCTTGTATGGCCTCGTCCAGTAAATCTTCATCATCCAGTCCAACGGCCAAGACATGAACAACGCAAGCGGAAAAGGATTTTGGAGTTTACAGTTCAGTCAAGAAGAATTCATGGCGCACGGGCAGTTCCATATACGTTCCACCTAATTTGCCGTCTGTCACCTAACAGACGCCTTGAGTCTGTGCAAAATTTCATGCGCTGACAAGGTCTTGAAATCGAGAGGGGAGGGATGGTACTGTTACTGTCATTTCTGTTTAAAGCCCAGCCGACTGCGTAGAGCCATATCAGGGCTATAACCGTTTCAAAACATACACAATACTTCAACAGGAAAAAAGAAAAAGAAAAGAAAATTTAAGTACACACACTAGTACATTCACGCACGTAATCTAAGGCAATGCCCCTGGCGTTGACCACACCGTCCAATATATCGCACAGGGGATTTTCAACAAAAAAAACATACCTTAACACAAATTTGAACGTAATTAAGGACACTGAAACATACACAAAAACAGGCATAAATTACCTGAAATTGCTTTCGCATATCTCATTTCCCTAGAGCCAAAAATGCACTTATATGAAATGGTGGGAAAAAGTAAACTATGCTGAAAAGTTTTTCAGAAGTAAGTGGTTTATTGAAAGTTTTGAATAAAAACAAGTATAGCTCCACAAGGAAGACTTGCAGTCCTGCAAGCTCTGATCCTAGGACACTTGTCTCTGGAAACACACGTTTCAGACATGCAATAATTTCGACACAATTGTAGAGCCGACATCACCTAAAGTTTTCATTTCAGAACCGATTTGTAACGGAAACATTAATGTTGGGATTAACTTGATTAGAAATTATTTGGATTGAAAAAGGAGTTTATTGTATCGCCGTTCTGGGGCGTTTGTTGTTGTTGTTGTTGGTGTTGTTGTTCTTGTTCTTGTTCTTGTTGTTGTTGTTGTTGTTCTTGTTCTTGTTCTTGTTCTTGTTCTTGTTCTTGTTGTTGTTTCTTGTTGTTGTTGTTGTTGTTTTCTTCTTCTTCTTCTTCTTCTTCTTCTTCTTCTTCTTCTTCTTCTTCTTCTTTCTTTTCTTCTTCTTCTTCTTTGTTTTGTTTTAACAATGATGGGACTTTCATGACTCAGGGAAGATTTAATAGAAATGTGATATAAATGTAAACAGTCTGTATTTCAATGGATGTAAAAAAAATCTACAAAGAAGTTAATACATGCAGTAAACACGGCCGAATACGCTACATGAATGCAAACTAGATATTCCTACAGTGTCGAAAAGAAACTTAGTCATTTGCACCATACCAAAATGATCAAGGCTGTAATACTATATTTTAACAAAAAATGATGCACTTCTACACTATTGATCTAAATGGTTACCAAAAAAACTGTGAACAAACATTCCACGAAAAAAAGTTATTTCTGAAAATTCATAAAAGAAAAATCTGAAAAATCTGCGAACCGATGCCTTTTCTTTTAACAAAATATGAGACAAATAAATAATTCTTATTATAACTTCTGCTCGAAAACGAAATTCAGCACTGATTATATATTTTGGAAGTACTTGCATGTCAAAAGATTCGGGATAGGGTTGAAGATCTGTTGAAGTCAAAACACATCACTTGTGCAAATGTCATATGAACTGACAATTTCATAATGTTTGGTGCTGTTGAAAACATGTACAGACATCAAACATCTAATTTGATAAAACTTCGGGGGGGGGGGGGGGGTGGAGAGTATGTTAATGAAAGCAAATTCGAAAAATGTTTTCGTACGTAATTTCTTTTATAAAACATGTTATCGCAAGACACCACATAGAAGAATAATTATAATGCAAAACTGTCATGGAGCTTGACCACCTAGAGCTGGAAATGGCTATCACACTTATCATTGATGGACAATGAGACGTGACGGGATAATAATAATAATAATAATATAATGATAATAATAATAATGATAATGATAATAATAATAATAATAATCATAATAATCATAATAATAATAACGCTATTGATGACGAGGAGGAGGAAGAAAACAATAGCAACAACAACAACGATGATGATGATAATGATGATAATAATAATAATGATTTGATGGTGATGATGATGATGGCGATGGTGATGGTGGTGACGATGATTATAATGATGATAATGATGATGATGACAGCAACATCAACAACAATTAGTAGTAGTAGTAATAGTAGTAGTAGTAGTAGTAGTAGTAGTGGTAGTAGTAATAGTAGTAGTAGTAGTAGTAGTAGTAGTAGTAGTAGTAGTGGTGGTGGTGGTGGTGTTTTTGTTGTTGTTTTTATTATTATTATTTTTTGTTGTTGTTATTATTATTATTATTATCATTAATTTTGTCATTCTTATCATCATCATCATTATAATTACTACAACTATTATTGTTATTATTATCATTATTATTATTATTATCATTATCATTATCATTATTATTATTATTATTATTATTGACGTTGTTGTTGTTTTTGTTTTTTTTATTAATGTTGCTGTTATCATTGTTGTTACTATTATTACCATTATTATTATCATTATCATTATTATAAAATCCGTTTATATAGCGCAAACAAGTTATGACAGAGAATGTTTACTGCACCTTACAAACACGTTAATACATAAATGCAGTATAAATACAGTCAGATACATACAGCAATACATCAATGCAGCATAAAGATTGCCCTATCAATACATCAATGCAGCATAAACATTGCCCTATCAATACATTAATGCAGCATAAAGATTGCCCTATCAATACATCAATGCAGCATAAAGATTGCCCTATCAGTACATTAATGCAGCATAAACATTGCCCTATCAATACATCAATGCAGCATAAAGATTGCTCTATCAATACATCAATGCAGCATAAAGATTGCCCTATCAATACATTAATGCAGCATAAACATTGCCCTATCAATACATCAATGCAGCATGAAGATTGCTCTATCAATACATTAATGCAGCATAAAGATTGCACTATCAATACATTAATGCAGCATAAAGATTGCACTATCAATACATTAATGCAGCATAAACATTGCCCTATCAATACATCAATGCAGCATAAAGATTGCCCTATCAATACATTAATGCAGCATAAAGATTGCCCTATCAATACATCAATGCAGCATAAAGATTGCCATATCAATACATTAATGCAGCATGAAGATCGCCCTATCAATACATTAATGCAGCATAAAGATCACCCTATCAATACATCAATGCAGCATAAAGATTGCCCTATCAATACATTAATGCAGCATAAAGATTGCCCTATCAATACATTAATGCAGCATAAAGATTGCCTATCAATACATTAATGCAGCATAAAGATTGCCATCATCATATGCAGATAAAATGCCTATCACATTAATGCAGCATAAAGATTGCCCTATCGATACATTAATGCAGCATAAAGATTGCCCATCAATACATCAATGCAGCATAAAGATTGCCCTATCAATACATTAATGCAGCATAAAGATTGCCCTATCAATACATTAATGCAGCATAAAGATTGCCCTATCAATACATTAATGCAGCATAAAGATTGCCCTATCAATACATTAATGCAGCATAAAGATTGCCCTATCAATACATTAATGCAGCATAAAGATTGCCCTATCAATACATCAATGCAGCATAAAGATTGCCCCTATATCATATACATTCAATGCAGCATAAAGATTGCCCTATCAATACATCAATGCAGCATAAAGATTGCCCTATCAATACATCAATGCAGCATAAAGATTGCCCTATCAATACATCAATGCAGCATAAAGATTGCCCTATCAATACATCAATGCGCATAAAGATTGCCTATCAATACATCAATGCAGCATAAGATTGCCCTATCAATACATCAATGCAGCATAAACATTGCCCTATCAATACATCAATGCAGCATAAAGATTGCCCTATCAATACATTAGTGCAGCATAAACATTGCCCTATCAATACATCAATGCAGCATGAAGATTGCACTATCAATACATCAATGCAGCATAAAGATTGCCCTATCAATACATCAATGCAGCATAAAGATTGCTCTATCAATACATCAATGCAGTACAAACATGTGAACGATGGATACATGTATACATCAATACATTAATTAATGCAGCATAAAGATTGCCCTATCAATACATTAATTAATGCAGCATAAAGATTACCCTGTCAATACATTAATGCAGTACAAACATGTGAACCATGGATACATGTATACATCAATACATCAATGCAGCATAAACGTACTACTTCAAAAATCAAACCAATAAACATGTGGGTTTGTTTTGTTTTTTTTAATTTAAGAGTGACAAACACATACGTGAAAGCACGCATGCACATACACACACGCTGTGCATACACATACAACACAACACAACACACACACACATACAACACAACACAACACAACACACACACACACAGACACACACACACACACACACACACACACACACACACACACACACACACACACACACACACACACACACACACACACACACACACACAACATTGACAAACTGCAATACCACTAAAACCTAGAGAGAGATGCAAGCGTTCTTTTATGAATTCTGAATATATCTTTGAAAGAGGTGTGTTTTGGAATGCCTTTTGAAAGTATGCAAATAACTCCTTTGTCTTTTAAAGACACTGGAATGGGGTTCCATGTTGTTGGGATAAAAACAGAGAACGATTTCTTTCCGCGGGTTGTCAGTGAGAACAGAAGTAGGGTTACAAGAGAAGCTCCTGGAGATCTGAGAACACTGGAAGATTTGCTGGGCAGGAAGAGTTCTGTATGTATATATATTATATATATATATATATTATATATATATATATTATATATATGTAATATATATATATGTGTGTGTGTTTGTGTGTGTGTGTGTGTGTGTGTGTGTGTGTGTGTGTGTGTGTGTGTGTGTGTGTGTGTGTGTGTGTGTGTGTGTGTGTGTGTGTGTGTGTTAGCGCGGCATTTGAACTCAAATGATCCTTATATCTAAATAAGCGTATGTCTCTTGGAAAAATTTCTGATAACTTTCATTACATTGAAGTTTAACCCTTTGACTCCAGCACCCTGTCCACCAGCATCCTGCATTGCCAACCACGAAAGCAAAGCAAAAACTTAACCCTTTGACTCCCTCACCCTATCCACCAGCTTCCTGCAGGCAGGGAGCTGGTGGATAGGGTGAGGGAGTCAAAGGGTTAAATTTTAGCAGTTGGTGGATAGGATACGGGAATCAAAGAGTTGAATATTGTGATGAGATTGAAACCAGCTTAAAACAATACATGTAGATTTACATGTTCTGTCTTTAAAACGAATAAAGATATGGTTTAGAAACAAAGGATTGAACTCAGGATATAGGATAATAAGTCCTGGACTCGGTTACGTGCCAAGATATTAGCCAGCTGCAAGGGGAACAAAGAGAAAGAATCAGCTGATACAAAACAAATATAATAATAATATTTACGATGGTGATGGGGAAAGAGAGTGACAGCTAAACGTGGGTTGGTAGTGTCACCTACCAGCTGCTAATAGACCCACACTTGGTTTGGGACAGTCGCTGCTCTATAACTAGTCTTGTGATGTGTGTGACACTGTGGGAGGGAAAGAGCATTTTAACAGCTAACGACTCCTGGTTCGAGACGGTCGTTCTCTAACTGATTTAACCCTTTGATTCCCGTACCCTATCCACCAACTGCAAAAACTTAACCCTTTGACTCCCTTACCCTACCCACCAGAGATAGGATGAGGGAGTCAAAGGGTTAAGAGTGGCAGAATGGTTCAGACGTTCGCCTGTCACTAACTAAACTCGAGGTTCCAGGGTTCGCTCCCCGTAGAGGCCTCGACTTTTCTCCTCAGTTTGACCGGAAAATCGAACAGAACGTCTAGTCCTTCGAAAGGGGACGAAAAACGAGTCGGACCCATGTGTCTTCTGGCTGTTCAAGTTAAAGATCCCACGGCAGTTGAAAATCGTAAAGAGTATGGCATTGCCCGGATACCTTGGTTAAAAAAAAAAAAAAGTTGGAGAGATAGGTTGATTTCCCACCTCCCACCCCTTGAAGACCAATTAGCCTTCTACCCTTTCAGAAGTCTTAGTAAAAAAAAAATGTGAATATGAATATGAATTTGAAAGCAAAGGAGAGGGGATGGGCGCCACCCTTGTGGTGCTGACCCTAGGATAAGTTAAGGTCTCTGCCACCTCACTCCCCTACGACCCCAGAGTTATAAACTCATTATAGTATTCATTCCGAGCGTGGAGACGTCATCTTGAGATATTGAAACTGAAACTTTATCCACCAGCTTCCTGCTGGTGGATAGGGTGCGGGAGTCAAAGGGTGAATTTTTTTTTGCTTTGGTAGCATGGTTGACCATGCAGGATGCTGATGGACAGGGTGCTGGAGTCAAAGGGTTAATGATGTATCTGATACAAGGGGAGAGGGGTGGGGAGCGGAGAAGAACTCTAACAGTTAACTGACCACACTTGGAACCAGAAAAAAAAAAACACGAAAGAAGAATACGAACGAGTATTTAATACAACAAGACAAGACAGGTGCAAATTTTCGGCCAACTGCCTTTGTCAAGTGTGAGATTACAAACAAACAAACATTCCATTCCTTTTCTCACATTGGACACAGCAAGCAGGGAAGTTTCAGTCTTGTTCTCATAATTTTTGTATCTGGTGTTCGTTTGTTTGTTTGTAATCTTACGCTTGATAAAGGCCAGTGAAAATTTGCGCCTGTCTTGTCTTGTTGTATTAAATACGCGTTCGTATTCTTCTTTCGTGTTTTTTCTGGTTCCTGTTTGCTTGAACGCGGGCAGTCACACTTGTTTTGGATGACCACATTTGGTTTGGGACAGCCGCCCTACAATTGTTTTTGTTCTGTGTGTGAAGGGGTGGGGTGGGGGTTCTACCAGGCAAACAGCAAATAAACTAGAGTTGATTTGGGACAAGCGGTTTTGCGACGTGGGAGGAGGGTTGGGGGGAGAGGGGGGGGAGGGAGTGAGGGAGAGAAGAGGTGTTTAACACATAGAGCGTAGAAATGGTTTTAACAGCTAATAGACTAAGGTTTTGCTCAGGACAACACAGCTGGTTTACAAAGTAAGCCTTTCCGTCTCCTGTTTTCACAGTCGATAAACTGCCAGATGGAATCATCTGCTGCCTTCAACATGCTGTATGTTTTCACAAGAACGTGGGCATATAAACTGGATGGAGCTGGTTATAAATCGGGGAGCTGATTACAGCGGTGGTAGGAGCTGTTACCCCGTGTGTTGTGTGTGTGTGTGTGGGGGGGGGGGGGGGGGGGCAGGCAGAGGTGAAAAGAACTGAAATCGTAATGAAACTTTTTTTTCTCTCTCCAGTGGTATCGCAGATATTAGCACCTGGACCTACTTACATATATGTGCTGTTGCTCGTCGACTTATATTAAGAAAAAAAAATAAGAAAGTAAGACACGGCACAAGAAATTTCAAATCAAAGAAAACAAACAAATGTAGTACTAATAAAAAAAAAAAGAAAACAAAGTAAAGCAAACATTTTCATCATTATTGGTGAATATACATATCTGAATGTTCCTGTTTGCATGTGTGTGTGTGTGTGTGTGTGTGTGTGTGTGTGTGTGTGTGTGTGTGTGTGTGTGTGTGTGTGTGTGCGTGTGTGTGTGTGTGTGTGTGTGTGTGTGTGTGTGTGTGTGTCTGTGTGTGTGTCTGTGTGTGTGCATGTATGTATGTGTATAAGTGTGTGTGTTTGCGTGTTCAATTTCAATTTCATTTAATGTCTATCCACATGATGTGATATTAGTGTGTGTGTGTGTGTGTGTGTGTGTGTGTGTGTGTGTGTGTGTGTGTGTGTGTGTGTGTGTGTCGTGTGTGTGTGTGTGTGCGCGCGCGCGCGTGTGTGTGTGTGTGTGTGTGTGTGTGTGCGTGCGCGCGCCGCGCGAGCGCTCGCAGTGTGAAAATATTCAAGAATACAGTTAGATGTTTAACCGCATGACGAGATTATATTGTCAGTTAAGATATTTCACATACGAAATTACAATTTTAATGTTTGCATGTCATGAGCATATCAAGATAAACATATTAACCGTACTGTAAATTATTTCACTGATGAAATTACAAATAATACTTATGGACACATTAATTAACCACACATGTATTCAAACATAAGTAGATTTGTATTGTTACAGTAGTCAACAATATCAACTTTTGCAATAACCCATATGCAGATATACATATGTTTGTAAACAGAAAAGGATAGGAGTGAAATAAAGCACAAATAATACAGGTGAAAGTTCATCATCAGCGCACATGTAATGATTAAGTATACAGTTTTTGATGCTAGTGGACCTGTAGGGCGTTTTAGTAAATCTTTCTAACAAGTTGCATCAGAATATTTTAGACTAGACTCATGAAGTCCAATAGTGTGTTTGGCAACATCAATGTACCCTTTCTGGAGTTTGATTCACGATTCTCTTTGCTGGATATATTTTGCTTTAGATAGTCCGTATGAAAGCTTTGTTATGAATATCCGTATGAAAGTTTTGTTATGAATATCCGTATGAAAGCTTTGTTATGAATATCCGTATGAAAGCTTTGTTATGAATATTCGTATGAAAGCTTTGTTATGAATATCCGTATGAAAGCTTTGTTATGAAATATCCGTATGAAAGCTTTGTTATGAATATTCGTATGAAAGCTTTGTTATGAATATTCGTATGAAAGCTTTATAATGAATATCCGTATGAAAGCTTTGTTATGAATATTCGTATGAAAGCTTTGTTATGAATATTCGCATGAAAGCTTCGTATGTATTATGAATATCCGTATGAAAGCTTTGTTATGAATATCCGTATGAAAGCTTTATTATGATTATCCGTATGAAAGTTTTATTATGAATATCCGTATGAAAGTTTTATTATGATTATCCGTATGAAAGTTTTATTATGAATATCCGTATGAAAGTTTTATTATGAATATCCGTATGAAAGCTTTGTTATGAATATCCGTATGAAAGTTTTATTATGAATATCCGTATGAAAGTTTTATTATGAATATCCGTATGAAAGCTTTGTTATGAATATCCGTATGAAAGTTTTATTATGAATATCCGTATGAAAGCTTTGTTATGAATATCCGTATGAAAGAGCTTTATTATGAATATCCGTATGAAAGCTTTGTTATGAATATCCGTATGAAAGTTTTATTATGAATATCCGTATGAAAGTTTTATTATGAATATCCGTATGAAAGAGCTTTATCATGAATATCCGTATGAAAGAGCTTTATCATGAATATCCGTATGAAAGAGCTTTATCATGAATATCCGTATGAAAGCTTTGTTATGAATATCCGTATGAAAGAGCTTTTTTGTGAATACCCGTATAAAAGAGCATTGTTATGAATATCCGTATGAAAGAGCTTTTTTGTGAATACCCGTATAAAAGAGCATTGTTATGAATATCCGTATGAAAGAGCATTGTTATGAATATCCGTATGAAAGAGCATTGTTATGAATATCCGTATGAAAGAGCTTTTTTGTGATACCCGTATAAAAGAGCATTGTTATGAATATCCGTATGAAAGAGCTTTATCATGAATATCCGTATGAAAGAGCATTGTTATGAATATCCGTATGAAAGAGCTTTATCATGAATATCCGTATGAAAGAGCATTGTTATGAATATCCGTATGAAAGAGCTTTTTATTATGAATATCCGTATGAAAGAGCTTTGTAATGAATATCCGTATGAAAGAGCATTGTTATGAATATCCGTATGAAAGAGCTTTTTATTATGAATATCCGTATGAAAGAGCTTTGTAATGAATATCCGTATGAAAGAGCTTTGTTATAATATCCGTATGAGAAGCTTTTTATTATGAATATCCGTATGAAAGAGCTTTTTATTATGAATATCCGTAAGAAAGCTTTGTTATGAATATCCGTATGAAAGTTTTGTTATGAATATCCGTATGAGAGAGCTTTTTATTATGAATATCCGTATGAAAGAGTTTTATTATGAATATTCGTATGAAAGAGTTTTATTATGAATATTCGTATGAAAGAGTTTTATTATGAATATCCGTATGAAAGAGTTTTATTATGAATATCCGTATGAAAGAGCGTTATTATGAATATTCGTATGAAAGAGTTTTATTATGAATATCCGTATGAAAGAGCGTTATTATGAATATTCGTATGAAAGAGCTTTATTATGAATATCCGCATGAAAGAGCTTTATTATGAATATTCGTATGAAAGAGCTTTATTATGAATATTCGTATGAAAGAGCTTTGTTATGAATAGTTCTACGCGTTAAAATGCGCTTATTAAAAACAGACAATCAGACAAACAGATAATCAGATTTTATGTTGTGACATATGGAAGTAGATATTTCATTGTAGTACATTTCTATCGTTCTGTAAATGATATTATTACATTTAATCCAAAAAAAAGTGTGACTGCCCACGTTCAAGCAAACAGGAACCAGAAGAAAAAAGAAAAAAAAAACACGAAAAAAAAAATCAGAACGCGCATTTAATATAACCTGTCTTGTCTGATTGAATTAAATACGCCTTCTGATTCTTTTTTCGTGTTTTTTGTTTGTTTGTTTGTTTGTTTGTTTGTTTGTTTGTTTGTTTGTTTGTTTGTTTTTTGTTCGTTTGTTCGTTTTGTTTTTTTTGTTTTGTTTTTTGTTTGTTTGTTTTTGTTTGTTTTTTTGTTTCGTTTTTTGCTTTTGTTTTATATTTGTTTTGTTTTGTTTTGCTTTATTTTCTTGTTGTTTTGTTGTTGTTGTTGTTTGTTTGTTTGTTTGTTTGTTTGTTTGTTTGTTTGTTTGTTTGTTTGTTTGTTTGTTTGTTTGTTCGTTCGTTTTTGGGTTTTTTCTGGTTCCCATTATTATGTTTGTCAGCCTATTCCAGATTATTGTAAGTACATTGTTTTCGTTCTACCTGTACACCCAGAGGCAGAGGTTCTTTGATGTTTGTGTGCAGACATCGTTATCATCATCACTGTCATCATCAGACCATGAAGATGGTTTGATGTTTGTGT
>JAPXFY010000014.1:18150814-18155814 GCA_030674185.1 Monoplex corrugatus | reverse complement strand
GCGCTCAAGTGCGTGAGAATAATGGCCCCTCCAGGCAAGCGAGAGACAGTCTAAGGGAACCAATTCATATGTCTGGTTGAAAAATGTATTGATATTAGCCTCCCTTGCCTTGTTATCGCTTGTGTTCGCTTTTTTTTTTTTTTTTAAATTAATTAATTACAGGAAAAAACAAGAGTTGTATAGAAAAGTGTTATAGTTGGTCTTACCTGTTCTGCTACTAGACAAGGTAGATATGTCAGTGTTGCAATATAGTTCTAAATAAAGAGCCCAAGTGTGCTTTAGCCGATAACTTGTAGGCCTAGATAATTGTGTGTGTGTGTGTGTGTGTGTGTGTGTGTGTGTGTGTGTGTGTGTGCGTGCGTGTGTGTGTGTGTGTGTGTGTGTGTGTGTTTGGTTGGTTTGTTTGTTTGTTTGTTTTTTACGACTTTAGAAAGGCAAGAAGCCAGTTGGCCTTCAAGGGGGGGGGGGGGACCTGGGGAATCAACCTATCTCTCCAGTGTTTTAGTATACATGTACCAGAGCAGCCGAGCGAAAGCCCTGCTTTTCACGATTTTCAAGTACCGTGGGATCTATAGCGTGTGCAGCCGAGAAGGCACACGGGTCCGACTCGTCTTTCGTCCCCTTGTGAAGGACAAGACGATCAGTTTGATTTTCCTGTCAAACTGAGGAGAAAAGTCGAGGCTTCAACGGGAAATGAACCCTGGAACTTCGAGATTAATTATTGGCAGGCGAACGTCTGAACCATTCTGCCACTTTCTTCCTCTCTATTAAGATGTCTAATGCTGAAAATGAACATAAACTGTCTAGCATGGCGTATACATGGCTGTGTGTTGACAAAATCTGATATGTGTGTTGTCTGTTCAGCGTCTAGTAGCCTTGGATACTTAACCGAATCGAGATTTGATGTCTAGATTTCAATCCCAGCCCACAACATTGAAAACTGGCCGAGTCTTTACACTTCAATAAGTTCTTGATTGTGCCAGCTTAGTGTTTCATAGGGTTTCTTCTTCACCCTCCCCATTTCAAGACCCTGCCTGTGCAAGCATAGAGTTTTGTGCCGGCTTGAGGAGCCCATGCAGACTTGCCCAGTTGTGATGAATTCCTCTTCTATAAACTCCAAACCAATGGAATGAAGGTCTGACAATTGACAGGTTTACCAGTAGATACGCCAGGATCAGTATGTACACAACTGGATTGCTGGAATGAACCCAAAAACGTATGAAAATAGAA
This sequence comes from Monoplex corrugatus, assembly GCA_030674185.1. Lineage (NCBI taxonomy): Eukaryota > Metazoa > Mollusca > Gastropoda > Littorinimorpha > Ranellidae > Monoplex > Monoplex corrugatus. The sequence goes on along the minus strand of JAPXFY010000014.1, from coordinate 18,154,584 downwards.
TGAGAACGTGTATTTGTTCGACAAAACAAGGCAAGACAATGAATAAACTGATTTTTTTTTTAACTATCGAATGAATCTGGGGTACTGGGGTAAACTTACAGCATTCCAACCAGAAAACTTGTCAATGTTTTGTTTTGCTTCGTTTCGTTTTGCATTGCTGTGCTTTGCTTCGCTTTGTTTTGCTCATATCTTGTTTTTCTTTTCAAAATCCAGAATCAGTGAACTCGCCATCCAGAGAGAAAGAATATTGATTTAGCATCAGAGGGGAAAACGGACGTTGGACAAAATCAGTGTAATTCTGACGATTTGGAGCGACAAATTTAATTGTTTTCCTGTGTCTTAATTGTCCAAAGAACAGAATAAAAAATTGTTGAAATGTTGAAATGGTACCGGAAAACTAAGGGAAATAACTGCAGCTTACCATTCGCAGGCACGACTGGCGTCCCTCAGTTAACATCACAAACTTCCGGTGACAAATGTTTTGAAACGAGCCACGAAGTGGATCTGTTTCTTAGTCAGCAGTTCAGATTTTCCACGTTCAGCTTCAGGTATATATGTTTTATTATCTCTATACTGCATCTCGTTTCCCTATGTGTACTGGCCTGTGTAAAGATCCCGCCGAAAAACGACTCTTTAACCGCCTAGTATTGTTCTATCGGAAAGTTGTTGTCCTTGGTTGCAATGGCGGCTCCCTTAGCGTCTGCTACTTTTCTGTAGACACAGATTAAACCTGTACGCTTACTATTTAGTGATTTTAGATTTCAGATTTGTAAACATATGCCGATAGCAGAGTTAGAAAATGATGTAAGTGAAAACTGATTGCCAAACAGTTTAGTGTACAGGTACTTATTAGCTCCATGTGCAGAAAGATCGTGTTGTAACATGCATTGAATTTGAATTGACAAATCACAGTCACACTCAACACTGACAGTCACAGTACTGAGATAGGTTAGTTTTGTGTGCAGTAAAGTTAGGTCTTCATTCATACCACATGAAGCTCATCGCAGTTTGTAAAATGAATTATCAATGACAAATAGAAAATATTGACTACATTTGTAATTAATTAGATTGGTGTGTTTCACTGTTTGGTTATCAGTTTTCTTCATTATTTTGATATTCACATTGTAGAATCCATGACTGGTACATATCCAATGTAAAATGGTATTGTACTTGGTGTATTAGCATGTCATAGTACTATCCCATTTGTAGAAACAGTTGATGGTGCTTTGAATGCTTCTGTACTTTTTATGTCTAATGTGGTCATGTGTGTGTGTGTGTGTGTGTGTGTGTGTGTGTGTGTGTGTGTGTGTGTGTATGTGTGTGTGCGTGTGTGTGTATGTGTGTGTGTGTGTGTGTGTGTGTATGTGTGCTGTTATGTAGTTTTTCATGGATTTAGACATTAGTTCCAGTCATAATTTTGCACAAATGTAGTAAATTGAATTATGATGAAGAACGTTTTTTGTTGTTGTTTTTTTAAATGAACAGAAGTAAGTTATCGTTAGGCCTGCATATGGGTATGGTGGAGCTGTTTTGTTTGTTTGTTTGTTTGTTTGTTTGTTTGTTGTTGTTTTTTTACAGTTTTTACAAAACAAGAGTATGGTTATTATGATATCGTATTGCTATATTTTGTACAATGTCATGTGTATTTTTGTTAGGATGTATGTAACTTGTGTTTCTACATTTTGTCCAATACCAGGGGTATGATTATTATGATGTGACTTTATTTGGACACTGTGAATGTTACAGGTGTTGAAGATGGCAAGCAGGTAGTATTACATTGACAGTGCCAGCACGGTGTCAGGTGTAACAGAACAACCAAGACAACAAACAATACAGAAGTAACTATGGCTGATGACCACATCCCAGTCAGAGACACCAGCAACAATGCCTTCAGAAACGCTGGTATGATGCTGTTGAAAGTCCAAACACACTGGTGTGTGTGTAATGTGTTAGACAGATTGTGTGAATCATGGGGATGTGTCAAGCATGTGATTTATGCAAGGTGCAGTAACTGAGTAAGTCCAAATGAGTTTGGAGAATAGCACTATACAAGAATGATTTGTAATAGAAAGTCTGTGACTTTGTCTCTGGGTGGTGCTTGATGATAAGTTGATGTTTCTGATCCTGTAAGCCATGTCAGTGTTTGCTGGCTTATGGAAACATAAAAACATCCAGCATGCGCACCCCCGGTTGCATGCGCTTGCATGTGTGTGCTTGTTGTATTCATGACTGACTTGATGGTGGAGTAAAAAATGAAAAGGCCACACACAGAAAAGCCCACTCATGTAGTAGAATGCACATGGGAGTTGAAGCCCACAAATGAAAGACAAACATTATTATTGTTGCTATTATTGGAGAATTGATTTGAAGCCCACAAATGAAAGACAAACATTATTGTTGTTGCTATTATTGGAGAATTGGTGGCTTGACTCTTGTGATGATGTCAGTGACCTACATGATGACAGAGGCCAGGTTGGCATAGAGGTAGCACTCCCACCTTCTCATACTGCATCAGTTTACACAGGTTCAGATCTAACTTAAAGTTAAAAACAGTTTGTGTATGCAGCCTCTTGTCCAGCCAGATGTGAATGGGTACCTGATCTTTTTAATAGTTTGGAGGGTTAAACAGCAAGTGAAAGGAGATGGGCACCACCCTCATAATAAAGCCCAAGAAAAGTTGAAGTCTTTACCATCTCACATCCTTACGACCTCAAAGTCATGGGACAACCTTTACCTCTATCTTACATTATGAGTGTTAGTGCGTGTGTATGTATATGATACGAGTAGGGTTTTTTGTTTGTTTGTTTTTTTTGTGTGTGTTTTAATTATAATGTGTGTGAGTTTGAGTGTTTTAGAATTATGAATATGCATCTCTGAATTACAATATGAATTTAGTGTTCTTAGTAATCTTACTCAGTTAATGTTTTTAATGTCACTAATTGTAGCCATGTAATTTTTGTTGTTGTTGTTGTTTTTTGGGGGGAGTATTCATGTTACTTTAATCACATTTTGTTTTATTTTGTTCTGTTCTATTCTATTCTGTTCTATTCCATTGTATTCTATTTCATTTTAGTTCATTTTGTTTCATTTTATTGACTTTATTCTATTTTATCTTATTTATTTATTTATTTCTTATGCATTTTATTTGTTTGTTTATTTTTCAGTGTGTGTGACTGATGACCATTACATAAGTTCTTATTTAGGGATAATGAAGTTAACTTGATGAGACCTGACTTGACTTCATAAGGCATATCTGGGCAGGTCCAGCAGCCCTGGATCACAAGGCAGCCCAACAACGACGTCAGGTGTCTCATTGGAACCGCGATGAGCTGGAGGACAAATATCTACGCATCCATGAAGAAAACCTCCTGCTCAAAAAACATGCTCGCAAGCAGGAAGATAAAATCAAAAGGTATCAAATGTTCATCATTGCCCTGTTTGTCCTTATTAATTTCCTGCACAGGTTGTCCTTTTGATAGAGCTGTGGACTCAACATGTGATGCCTTGAATTCAGTCCCAGCCTGCAACATTAAACTTAAATACTGGCCAGTTCCCTGCCCAATTCTTATTGTTTCTATAGTTCTGGTAGTGTCTGCTTAATGTTTCATAGGTTCCTCCCCCCACTCCCCCTTGCCTGCCTCCCCATTTCAAGACCTTGCCAGGGCATAGAGTTTTGCAGAGGCATAGGGATTCTGCTAGAAAATTGTTGGCAGGGTTAGGTGTAGTAGGCCTTCATATTGAATTGTTCAAGTGCATTAAATCTCTCTTTA
>JAPXFY010000014.1:18118314-18140814 GCA_030674185.1 Monoplex corrugatus | reverse complement strand
GCGCAGGATCATGGCTTATGCCATGATCATTTTGGATCTTTTGCTTCACTTGGCATCAATGGCATTAGTGCTTATAGTATATTTTCCAAATACGTAGATGCTGTTTTGAGAAACTGAAACTTAAACATGAGAATATGAACCTGAAAATACAAAAATAGAATTAGATCACTTATTTAATATAACAAAACAAGACTTTTTTTGTTATATTAATTAGACATTCTAATTCTATTTTTGTGTTTTTCTGGTTCATTATTGCATGAACACTACCAGTCATTTTGACTCAGATTTCATTTTGAGAATAATGATAAACTTAAAGACCTACATGAATATGTATCTGATTTGTAAGACACACATGTAATTGTTGATCAGTGATTTAGCTGTTGAATATTAATACACATAGACTGCTGTGTGGAGAGTGGGGTGCCTTCATTTTGTTTTGTTTTGCTTTGTTGTGTGCAATTTTATGTTTTTAATGAGATAGACTAGAGAAAAAGGGAAGTTGATCGATTGATGTTTATTTTCCCAGGGTGCAGACAATGACACAATTCAGCAGTGTTTGGTCAATTTTTCATGTCGGTTGTTGGTTGAGAGAGAAAGGGAGAGAGAAAGTGTGGTGTGTGTGTGAGTGTGTTTTGTGTGTGTGTGTGTGTGTGTGTGTGTGTGTGTGTGTGTGTGTGTGTGTGTGTGTGTGTGTGTGTGTGTGTGTGTGTAGTGTTTGGTGTGTGTGTGTGTGTGTGTGTGTGTGTGTGTGTGTGTGTGTGTGTGTGTGTGTGTGGGGTGGAATGATGAAATCAGAGTGTGTGTTTATGTCTGTCTGCCAGTCTGTCATTCAGTCAGTCATGTTGTGTGCCTGTCTGTGTCTGAGAAGTTGTAATTAACCCTGTCATCATGTCATTCTGGATCCTAACATTTGTTCATTTAACCTTTTCATTCCCTCACCTGTCCACAGCTTCCTGAATTATCAGCCACATTGATGAAGCAAAAACTTAATCCTTTTACTTCTTCATCCTATCTACCAGCTTCTGGAAATATCAGCCATGTTGGCAAAGCAGATATTTCACCCCACTCATCCTGTCCAGTAGATTCCTGCAGGAAACTGATAATAGTTTGAAGGAGTGAAAGGGTTAAGTTTTGTGGCTGGTATCATAGGTGAGGGATTGAAAAAGTGAAAGAACATTATATTTGCATATGCATTCCTGGTGTTGTTTTTCCATTTAGAACATACATCTGTCTATCTTGGACATCATGTGTTTGGCTTTAGTGTACAGAGTGTGCAGCCAAGATTACAGCCCTGTTCATCATTATTATCATTACCAGTATTATCTGGCATTTGATAGCATGTGTTTATGTCACCTGTAAGTGTGAAGAAGTTGATATTGCAGGGGTAAGTTTAGTTTGTAACGCATGTAGTGAAAGGCAAGTCATTAATGTGAAATATTATTTCACACTAGTAATTAGTGGTAGAAAATTCCTTTCTTTTCTTTTTCTTTTTTTCAAACTTGTTCGAATTGTTTTCTACAAGATGTGATAGAAAGTTTTTTGCTTTCTATAGATTTTCCTTGGGTTTTTTTTTTGTTTTGTTGTTTTTGTTGTTTTTTTTCAGTTGCCTTTGTATTCAGTTTATTCTTTTGACATCCATCTGTATGGCTGTATGTCTTATTTTCTGTCTGCCTGTGTGCATGCTTGTGTATGTATGTGTGTACTTGTATGTGTGAGTGTGTGTGTGTGTGTGTATGTGTGTGTGTGTGTGTGTGTGTGTGTGTGTGTGTGGTAGTGTTGTGTGTGTGTGTGTGTGTGTGTGTATGTGTGTGTGTGTGTGTGGTGTGTGTGTGGTATAGATTCAAGAAGTTTGATATTGTCATCTGCATCTTGTTAAAGCGGAAACAAAACTGGTGATAAGAAGTTTTGGTTTTGGTTCGTTGGATTAGCATTTTGTAAACTTTGTATCTGTTCTCTTGTCTCTCTCTCTGTCTGTCTCTCTCTGTCTGTCTCTCTCTGTCTCTCTCTCTCTCTCTGTCTCTCTCTCTCTCTCTCTCTCTCTCTCTCTCTCTCTCTCTCTCCTCCCTCTCTCTCTCTCTCTCTCTCTCTCTCCTCTCTCTCTCTCTCTCTGTCTCTATCTATCTATCTATATATGTATCTGTCCCTCTCTCTCTCCTATATGCTTGTTTGTGTACTCTGTGTGTGTGCATCTATGTGTGTGTGTATGTGTGTGTGTGTTTTAGTTTAAGCTTGTGTGTGTGTGTGTGTGTGTGTGTGTGTGGTGCGCGCACGCACGCACATGTGTGTGTGTTGAAGTCTGATGTTCATTGTATTCTTATTGTTCCCTGTAACTGTCACTGTTAACTCCAGCACTTGGTGTCATATCTTGCGTTGTTACTGTTGTTATTTGTCGACAGTTTGTTAGTGTTCTGTTACCATACACATGCAAAAAGGGTCTTGTTGGTTGGGACTGTTCACACAATACACATTATCATAGGGTGTTGTGTTGTTGTTTTCTGTTGGCATTTAATAATAGTATGTTAAAGTACAAAGAACATGTTGTTGATTGGGAGTGTTCTCATTATAGACATTAAATCATTATTATCACAGTGTGGCCAGACCTGGTCTGGAAGTGTTCTCATTATAGACATTATATCATCATTATTATCACAGTGTTTCCAGCCCTGGTCTGGGAGTGTTTTTATTATAGACATTATATCATCATTATTATCACAGTGTGGCCAGCCCTGGTCTGGGAGTGTTTCATTATAGACATTATATCATTATTATCACAGTGTGGCCAGCCCTGGTCTGGGAGTGTTCTCATTATAGACATTATCATTATTATCACAGTGTGGCCAGCCCTGGCTGGGAGTGTTCTCATTATAGACATTATATCATTATTATCACAGTGTGGCCAGCCCTGGCCTGGGAGTGTTCTCATTATAGACATTATATCATCATTATTATCACAGTGTGGCCAGCCCTTGTCTGGGAGTGTTCTCATTATAGACATTATATCATCATTATTATCACAGTGTGGCCAGCCCTGGTCTGGGAGTGTTCTCATTATAGACATTATATCATCATTATTATCACAGTGTGGCCAGCCCTGGCCTGGGAGTGTTCTCATTATAGACATTATATCATTATTATCACAGTGTGGCCAGCCCTGGTCTGGGAGTGTTCTCATTATAGACATTATATCATCATTATTATCACAGTGTGGCCAGCTCTGCCCTGGGAGTGTTCTCATTATAGACATTATATCATCATTATTATCACAGTGTGGCCAGCCCTGGTCTGGGAGTGTTCTCATTATAGACATTATATCATCATTATTATCACAGTGTGGCCAGCCCTGGTCTGGGAGTGTTCTCATTATAGACATGATATCATTATTATCACAGTGTGGCCAGCCCTGGTCTGGGAGTGTTCTCATTATAGACATTATATCATCATTATTATCACAGTGTGGCCAGCTCTGCCCTGGGAGTGTTCTCATTATAGACATTATATCATCATTATTATCACAGTGTGGCCAGCCCTGGCCTGGGAGTGTTCTCATTATAGATGTTAAATCATTATTAATTTATTATCAGTATCACAGTGTGGCCAGCTCTGCCCTGGGAGTGTTCTCATTATAGACATTATATCATTATTATTATCACAGTGTGGCCAGCCCTGGTCTGGGAGTGTTCTCATTATAAACATAATATCATCATTATTATCACAGTGTGGCCAGCCCTGCCCTGGAAGTATTCTCATTATAGACATTATATCATCATTATTATCACAGTGTGGCCAGCCCTTGTCTGGGAGTGTTCTCATTATAGACATTATATCATCATTATTATCACAGTGTGGCCAGCCCTGGTCTGGGAGTGTTCTCATTATAGACATTATATCATCATTATTATCACAGTGTGGCCAGCCCTCCCCCAGCCCTGGCACAACAACGCTATGGACACAGCTTGCTGGAGGAGACACGAGCAGAGAAGAGGCATTTGTAAGTTGACACTTTTTCCTTTTCTTAAAATGTTGTGGTCTTCTGTGACCTCTATCACATGTTTGACTGATGTGTTATCAGTGTATTACCCTCTTGGACATACTGTGTTGACAGACTGGCTGCATAGTGCTAGTGAACACCAATGTTGATATCATTATTCTCACTTGAACGTTTGATTGTTTCTAAAGGCTTGATCCAAAATTGAATTCCGTAGCGATATCATTATCAGCCCCATTCCCATCATTATAGCATTGTGAAAAATTGTCCCAGATCCTGTATGTTCTTCTCATGGTGACTTCAGTTTTGATGGGTTTAGAAGTTTGTTGGAGAGATGAAATGAGCATTGTTATGGTAGTAAAGCAGGAGTGGTATGAAAGGTGAGGCAAGACAATACAAAACAACAACAAAGTGGATTGCATATTTCCGTCTCCTGAAAAAATCCTCTTGAGGAAACAGTAAATTTGTGGTGGCACAATTCACTGAAGCAGTCGGCCTTGCTGGTGAGACTTTAACATCGTTGTGTGATAAAGTATTTCTAGCTTGTGACCGTCTGTTTTTCCCTTCATTGGTTTGACACACAATGGGTGATCAAAATGTGGTCTGAGTGTGGCTATCTTGTGTGACACTATTAACATCAGTGCTGGGCACAGGCTTCTTCACATTTATCATCATCATGTGCCCTGCCACATAGCTTTGGCAGTTATGGCCCTCCATACAAAAGTCTATCTTTTGTCACAGCATATACATCTCCCACCCTGTCTGTCTTCATCCACTCTGCAAATCCATCCAGTATTTTCTCTGTGGTCTACCTGGTGCTCTTTTTCCCTCCAGCTTTCCTGTTATGACTAGGGGTTCAAATTCCACTTTCTTCATAAAATGTCCTATAAGTGTTGCTTGTCTTTTACTAGTCTTCTTCATTAATGTTCTTTTTGTGTTTGCCTCTTTCAAGACTGTCTCATTTGTTTTCTTTGCTGTCGATGGAACTCTTGACATTCGTTTCAGGAACCACATTTCAGCTGCTGCAGTCTTGTTCTGACTTTGCATGTTGACTGTCTATGCTGCACATCTGTACAACACTATCGGTTCTATATAACACTGAAGAACCCTCTTCACTGAAACAGCATTCTTCACGTAATGGGTGAAATAATAGTGTTTTTCCCAGGCCTCAAACTTCATAGATATCAGAAGGATAGGAGTTGGCCTATCTGCTCATGTCTCTGAGTTTGGGATATTTAATGCACTTTTCAAAAAAAATATTGTAACATGATATAGAAACAGCTGTGTTTATGTTACCAGAAAAAATCAATGATTATTGATTGATGCTAGTGTTGAATGAAGCCGGTGCTGGTTCTGTGCTGTATGTTGATGGAATCATGTGCCATCAGCAGGCTGAGGCGATTTGTACTGAGGTTGAACTTGGGTGGTTTGCATTGACTTTAGGTTTGTTTTGAGGCTGTACTTGTATTGTGTCACTTATTGAGTGCATGATAAACGCCAAAACAGGCTGAAGTGTTGATTTGAGGTAAAAATTGAGGCTGTACTTGTGTTGTTTAATAAGTATAAAGACATCAGTAGGCTGGGTGGTTTGTGTTGATTTGAAGTTTGTGTTGAGGTTGCATTGTATTAATTATTGAGTACATGATATACACCTCAACAAATTGAGGTGGTTTGTGTTGATTTGAAGTTTCTGTTGAGGCTTTGTTTGTATTGCTAATGGAATTATGTGCCATCAGCAGGCTGGGATGATTTGTATTGATTTGAAGTTTGTATTGAAGTTGTGCTTTGGTTGCTTATTGAGTACATGATAAACACCTCAACAGGTTGAGGTAGTTTGTGTTGGTTTAAGGTTTGTTTTGAGGCTGTACTTGTATTATGTCGCATATTGGGTATATGATAAACACCTCAACAGTCTGAGGTGGTTTGTGTTGATTTGAGGATTGTATTGAGGCTGCACTTGGATTGCTTATTGAGTACATGATATACAACTCCGCAGGCTGAGATGGTTTGTGTTGATTTGAGGTTTGTATTGAGGTTTGCTTGTATTGCTGGCACTTCAACAGTGTGAGATGTATGTGTGTGTGTTTGTGTAACTATGTGTGTTTGTATTTGTTTCAGAGAAGACAGTATCGCTCACCTACATGAACAGCTCAACCTGTATGAAATGGAGATTGAAAACCTCAAGGAACAGGTCAGTAGTTTACTACATGGTGACATGAAAATATTTATTGATTATTGAACACCTAGAAGAACAGGCGAGTGTCCTATCTTGTGACTAACAGCTGCAACATCAGATGAATGGCTTACCTTGTGACTAACACAAACAGCAGGTGCATGTCATATCCTTGAGACTAACACACACAATAGGTGGACGTCTGATTTCGTGACTAACGTAAACAACAGATGACTATAATATTCTTGTGACTAACATAAACGACAGGTGGATGTCATATCCTTGTGACTAATGAATGTCACGTTCTTGTTCATCTCCTTGTGGCTAACACAGGCAGCAAGTGAATGTCATATCCTTGTGACTAACAAAAACAACAAGTGAATGTCATATCCTTGTGACTAACAAAAACAACAGGTGAATGTCATGTCCTTGTGACTAACATAAACAACAGGTGAATGTCATATCCTTGTGATTAACACAGACACCAGGTGAATGTCATATCCTTGTGACTAACACAAACAACAGGTGAATGTCATATCCTTGTGACTAACACAAACAACAGGTGAATGCCTGACCTTGGGACTAACACAAACAACAGGTGAATGTCATATCCTTGTGACTAACACAAGCAACAGGTGAATGTCATATCCTTGTGACTAACACAAGCAACAGGTGACATCTTGAAGCAACAGATGAGTGTGCTAGCTGATCAGCAAGTCTTTACAGGGAGATGTTGACTGCCCTGCAGACTGGCTTTTGTCTGCTTGTGTTTCATGTTTTGAAAAGATATGTCCTTCAGATAATGGTGATCTGAATAGGTGTGGTTGATTACGATAACTGACTGATGTTGTTGCTGGTGATTTTGACACATGTGGTTGATGACAAACAATGAGTGATTTGTTAGTGGTGATGTGGACAATGACAAAATGTGACATGTTGTTAGTGGTGATGTGGACAATGACAAAACCTGACATGTTGTTAGTGGTGATGTGGACAATGACAAAATGTGACATGTTGTTAGTGGTGATGTGGACAATGACAAAATGTGACATGTTGTTAGTGGTGATGTGGACAATGACAAAATGTGACATGTTGTTAGTGGTGATGTGGACATTGACAAAAACTGACATGTTGTTAGTGGTGGTGTGGACAGTGACAAAATGTGACATGTTGTTAGTGGTGGTGTGGACAGTGACAAAAACTGACATGTTGTTAGTGGTGATGTGGACAATGACAAAATGTGACATGGTGTTAGTGGTGATGTGGACAATGACAAAATGTGACATGGTGTTAGTGGTGATGTGGACAATGACAAAATGTGACATGGTGTTAGTGGTGATGTGGACAATGACAAAATGTGACATGGTGTTAGTGGTGATGTGGACAATGACAAAACCTGACATGTTGTTAGTGGTGATGTGGACAATGACAAAACCTGACATGTTGTTAGTGGTGATGTGGACAATGACAAAATGTGACATGTTGTTAGTGGTGATGTGGACAATGACAAAATGTGACATGTTGTTAGTGGTGATGTGGACATTGACAAAATGTGACATGTTGTTAGTGGTGATGTGGACAATGACAAAATGTGACATGTTGTTAGTGGTGATGTGGACAATGACAAAATGTGACATGGTGTTAGTGGTGATGTGGACAATGACAAAATGTGACATGTTGTTAGTGGTGATGTGGACAATGACAAAATGTGACATGTTGTTAGTGGTGATGTGGACAATGACAAAATGTGACATGTTGTTAGTGGTGATGTGGACAATGACAAAACTGACATGTTGTTAGTGGTGATGTGGACAATGACAAAATGTGACATTTTAGTTGGTGATTGGACATGACAAACTGACATGTTGTTAGTGTGAGTGACAATGACAAAATGTGACATGTTGTTAGTGGTGATGTGGACAATGACAAAACTGACATGTTTAGTGTGAGTGTGGACAATGACAAATGACATGTTGTTAGGTGATGTGACAATACAAAATGACATGTTGTTAGTGGTGTATGTGGACAATGACAAAATGGACATGTTGTTAGTGGTGATGTGGACAATGACAAAATGTGACATGGTGTTAGTGGTGATGTGGACAATGACAAAATGTGACATTTGTTAGTGGTGATGTGGACAATGACAAAATGTACATGTGTTGTGGTGATGTGGACAATGACAAAATTGACATGTTTTAGTGGTGATGTGGACAATGACAAAATGTGACATGTTGTTAGTGGTGATGTGGACAATGACAAAATGTGACATGTTGTTAGTGGTGATGTGGACAATGACAAAATTGACATGTTGTTAGTGGTGATGTGGACAATGACAAAACTGACATGTTGTTAGTGGTGATGTGGACAATGACAAAACTGACATGTTGTTAGTGGTGAAGTGGACAATGACAAAATGTGACATGTTGTTAGTGGTGATGTGGACAATGACAAAATGTGACATGTTGTTAGTGGTGATGTGGACAATGACAAAATGTGACATGTTGTTAGTGGTGATGTGGACAATGACAAAACCTGACATGTGTTAGTGTGATGTGGACAATGACAAAATGTGACATGTGTTAGTGTGATGTGACAATGACAAAATGTACATGTTTAGTGGTGATGTGGACAATGACAAAATGACATGTTGTTAGTGGTGATGTGGACAATGACAAAACCTGACATGTTGTTAGTGGTGATGTGGACAATGACAAAATGTGACATTTGTTAGTGGTGATGTGGACAATGACAAAACCTGACATGTGTTAGTGGTGATGTGGACAATGACAAAACCTGACATGTTGTTAGTGTGATGTGGACAATGACAAAACCTGACATGTTGTTAGTGGTGGTGTGGACAATGACAAAATGTGACATGTTGTTAGTGGTGATGTGGACAATGACAAAACTGACATGTTAGTGATGTGACAATGACAAGTGACATGTTTGTAGTGGATGTGGACAATGACAAAACTGACATGTTGTTATGTGATGTGGACAATGACAAAACTGACATGTTGTTAGTGTGATGTGACAATGACAAAACCTGACATGTTGTTAGTGGTGGTGTGGACAATGACAAAACCTGACATGTTGTTAGTGGTGATGTGGACAATGACAAAATGACATGTTGTTAGTGGTGATGTGACAATACAAAATGACATGTGTTAGTGGTATGTGGACAATGACAAAATGTGACATGTTGTTATGGTGATGTGGACAATGACAAAATGTGACATGTTGTTAGTGGTGATGTGGACATGACAAAATGTGAATGTGTTATGTGTGTGGACAATGACAAAACCTGACATGTTGTTAGGTGATGGACATGACAAAACCTGACATGTGTTATGGGTGGACAATGAAAATGTGACAGGTGTGATTGATGTTGTTAATGAGTGATGTGGACAGGTGTTGTGATTGATGTTTGTTAATGTGATGTGGACGGTGTGATTGATGTTTTTAATGATGATGTTGGACAGGTGTGATTGATGTTGTTAATGATGATGTGGACAGGTGTGATGATGTTGTTTAATGGTGATGTGGACAGGTGTGATTGATGTTTTAATGATGATGTGGACGGTTTGATGTTTTTAATGGATTGACAGGTGTGATGATGTTTTAATGATGATGTGGACAGGTGTGATTGATGTTGTTAATGTGATGTGGACAGGTGTGATTGATGTTTTTAATGATGATGTGGACAGGTGTGATTGATGTTGTTAATGATGATGGACAGTGTATTGATTTGTTAATGATGATGTGGACAGGTGTATTGATGTTGATGTTGTTAATGATGATGTGGACAGTGTGATTGATGTTTTAATGTGATTGACAGGTGTGGTGACAAACACTAATTGATGTTGTTAATGATGATGTGGACAGGTGTGGTGTGATGACAAACACTCACTGATGTTTGTTTATGGTGATGTGGACAGTGTGTGGTTGATGACAAACACTAATTGATGTTGTGTAATGATGATGTGGACAGGTGTGGTTGATGACAAACACTCACTGATGTTGTTAATGGTGATGTGGACAGGTGTGGTTGATGACAAACACTGACTGATGTTGTTAATGATGATGTGGACAGGTGTGATTGATAACAAACACTGATGATGTTTGTTAATGGTGATGTGGACAGTGTGATTGATAACAAACACTGATTGATGTTGTTAATGGTGATGTGGACAGGTGTGATTGATAACAAACACTGATTGATGTTGTTAATGGTGATGTGGACAGGTGTGATTGATAACAAACACTGACTGATGTTGTTAATGTGATGTGGACAGGTGTGATTGATAACAAACACTGACTGATGTTGTTAATGATGATGTGGACAGGTGTGATTGATAACAAACACTGATTGATGTTGTTAATGGTGATGTGGACAGGTGTGATTGATAACAAACACTGATTGATGTTGTTAATGATGATGTGGACAGGTGTGATTGATAACAAACACTGATTGATGTTGTTAATGGTGATGTGGACAGTTGTGATTGATAACAAACACTGACTGATGTTGTTAATGGTGATGTGGACAGGTGTGATTGATAACAAACACTGACTGATGTTGTTAATGATGATGTGGACAGGTGTGATTGATAACAAACACTGACTGATGTTGTTAATGGTGATGTGGACAGGTGTGATTGATAACAAACACTGACTGATGTTGTTAATGATGATGTGGACAGGTGTGGTTGATAACAAACACTGATTGATGTTGTTAATGATGATGTGGACAGGTGTGGTTGATAACAAAAACTGATGTTGTTAGCGGTGATGTGAACAGGTGTAGTTGATAACAAAAACTGGCTGTCTTTGTTAATGGTGATTTTGACCAGTGTGGTTGCTGACAAACACAGACCAACTTTGTTACAGAATCGTTTGAGAGAGGCTGAATATGAAGAAGATTTGATCAAAATCAAAACACAGATCACATCAGAACAGAGGTAAGAAGTGAGACGAAGAATACATTCTCTGTGTGTTCATGTTTGTATGTCTGGTGTGTGAGTATGGCATGGACCCATTCAGAATCATGAAACAAGACTTATATTCTCTTTCATTGCGACTGTAGCTGTCATATTTGCATGTGTCCAGTCACTCATTGTCTCACCTATCGGTGTCACCAGGTTTGGTGTTGGCCGCTGCACTCCATGACACTGTCATGCACCTCCAGATGGCTCTGTCTTGATTTTTGTGGACAACTTCTTGAATATTTAGTCCACTGATTTTGGTTATGTTCTCGGTGTATGAGATTGGAGATCTGCCTTTCTTACTTTTTTCCTCTGTTTTTCCTTGAAAAATGGCTGCCATGAGGTCTGTGTTCTTGTTACATGACACATGGCCAATGTATTGTTTATTATATGTGTTCTTTGGCCTGTATGTAAAACTGTTATGTGTGTTCTCTCTCTCTTGTTTCACTGGCTCCTCTCTCTGTCTATTTTATGCACTCATGATTGAGTGTCTTATTCGGCTCATGTTTTGGAAGAACTCATATTAAAGATCCCATGGCAATAAAGGACTTATCCCTGGCAAATTTTGTTATCAGAATTCACATTCATAGATAGAAATACATGCATACAGCAACAGCAATAACAACAACAACAACATGAACAACAACAACAAGAAAAGAGAAAAGGGTTAGGACTGCATTGCAGCAACACAATCAGCCTGGGAGGGAAGCCCAAATATCACATGATAAATCCATTTTGACAACAAAATAGATAATTGATAAATACTTTGTTTATATGTTAGATCTTTCATACTAAGTAATTTTTTTTTGTTTTCATATAAAAGATTAATATTGGTAGATATATAAGTTGGCCTTTGTGCTTATGTCTGCATCATGAGAAAATAATGTTTCATTTCATTTCATTTCATTTTTCTCTCTCTCTCCATTTACATACAGTTATACTCGGACACAGACACATTCTGTCTTTTACTGTGCCCCTCTTTACCTGCATGTGTTTGTATCTGTTAACATTAACTTTGGTCACACATGTATCATGACCAGAACAAGACAGGTGCAAATGTTCAATGAGCTGTCCTTTTCAAACAACAACAAAAAACCCAACAAATTCACTACATTGAGAAAAAGAAAACCCCAGCAAATATTGCTTTCATCAAAATCTAGTGAATTTGTTTCTATATTATTTTCCCCCTAAAGCTTGTGAGTTTGATACTTTGATGTCTTTTGTGTGTATTTGGCAAAGGCCACTTGGCTGAAAATTCACACCTGTCTTGTTTTTGTTAATTAAATGGACGTTATCATTCTGTCTTCATCTGTTTCTGGTTTCTGTTTGCTTAAACGCTGGCAGTCACATTGATTCACATTAACTTTGGCTATTGTAATTTCCAAACTTAGATTAATATAGAAATATTGTATTGTATTATATTGTATTGTATTGTATTGTATTGTATTGCATTGTATTGTATTGTATTGTATTGTATTGTATTGTATTGTTGACAGGCAAAGCGTACAGGAGAACATCGACATGATCAAGCTGCAAAGAGATGTGAAGGAGAAATCCACACGACTCATCGCATTGCAGGAGAAATTCGCTGCCATGGAAGAGGTTGGTCTGTGTTTCTGTGTGTGTGTGTGAGTGTGTATGTGAACATTTTATGTATGTGCACATCTATTTGTGTGTATGTCTGTTTGTGTGTGTGTGTTTATGTGTGTGTGTATGTGTGTGCATGTCTGATTTAATTTGAGTCTTGTAGTCTTTGTGTATGTCAGTCATTGCATCTCTCTCTTTATCTCTCTGTCTCTCTGTTTCTGTCTCTCTCTGTCTCTGTCTCACTCTCTCTCTCTCTCTCTCTCTCTCTCTCTCCTCTCTCTCTCCTCTCTCTCCTCTCTCTCTCTCTCTCTCTCTTTCTTTCTTTCTCTCCCCCCCCCCCATCCCTCTCTGTCTTTGTCTGTCTCTCTGTCTCTGTCTTTCTGTTTCTCTGTCTCTGTCAGTCTCTCTGTCTCTGTCTCTGTCAGTCTCTCTGTCTCTGTCTCTGTCTTTGTCAGTCTCTCTCTCTCTCTCTCTCTCTCATACACACACACACACACACACACACACACACACAGAGTGCACACACATACATACAACATAGAACACACGCACACTGCGATGTGCACACCAATTTTTATAAACTGATTTTTATAATGTATGTGTGTGTGTGTGCAAAAATAAATGTTTATGTAGTCAAGTAAGTCTTGTACAATATCTTACTGATCAGCCATTTTGTATGAAATGATATGTAATTGGCATTATGAGACATAATGATGTGTATTTGTATTGTCTGATGTAACTTTTCATATGTTCACATAATATTGTCAAGAACCCGTTCCCTATCCCCAGATTGTATTAAGGCCTAGGGCCAGTGTACAATAATATATTCTGAGTTCTTTCTCCCTCTTTCCCTTTCTCTAGCTCTCCCTCTGTCCTGAGTCGATGTGACATAACATTTCAGAGTTCTTTCTCCCTCTTTCCCTTCCCCTCCCTCTCTCCTGAATCGATGTGATGTAACATTTTCTGAGTTCTTTCTCCTTCTTTCCCTCTCTCATCCTCCCTCCTGAGCTGATGTACAGTAAATTTTTCTGAGTTTTGTCTCTCCCTTCCTCCCTCTTACTCCCTCATGAGCTTATGTACATGTAAATATTCTGAGTTCTGTCTCTCCTTTCCTCTCTCACACACTTCCTGTCTCTCTCTCTCTCTCTTGAGCTGACGTACAGCAAAGTTTTCTGAATTTACTCACTCACTCCCTCTCTCTCCCTGTGCCCCTACTCCCATTTACCCCCATTTCTGTACTTGTGTGTGAAGTTGCCAGTGTTTTAAATTTTGTGTAGTCATGTAGTTGATTAGAGAGCTGGGACCTGCAAACTGCCGTCTTGTCCTAACAGCGTTGCGCTGTCCAGATAGGGATCTGTTCACTGCCGTTGTACAGCTCTGTACATTACCCCACCACAGCCACTAACCTGCCATTTAGAAAAGAATGGTCTTTGAAGCCCTGACAAAGTAGCTAATGGCAAAGCATACCTGTCATTCAATCGTGGCAGTTACAGTCTTCCCAGGCTGCTCAGGTAAAACACTCCCCGGCCGTTGAAAGCCGATAGTGTAATGACCCACCTGACACTGTGTGGTAATCATGTGATTAGTATACGTGGTCTCAGTTTTCAGGTAGGTCTTTCTTTGTTTTGTTTTTTTTAGGGGAGAGATTGTCTTTGGTTTTTTTGTTGTTGTTGTTGTTTTTGTTGTTCTTATTTTGGGGGAAGAGGAGGGTTTTTACATTTGTCGTTTTTTAAAAGCAGCACTGTATGGTCTGTGCCATATACTTTAGCTCTAATGTCTTAAAACTCTTTAGCACTGGAGTTTGACAGCTGTTTTTTAAAACCTGTGCTTAAGTAGATTTGTGTTTTAAAGTGGCACTGTTGGTACTTTTTTTTTTGAGGGGGGGGGGGGGGGGGGGAGATGTGCATGTTTGTGAGGTTGTGACATGATTTTTTGTTTTTGTGTTTGGTTTTGTTGTTATTATTTTGTTTGTTTTTTGAGGGGAGAGAGGGGTTGTAATGATCGTTAGTGCTCACCTTTTTATTTTCCTTTTTTTGTGTGTGTGTGTCCTATTTCTGTGCCACATTAATGACTACAGAAGCTGAGACACTCTTATGATTACCCCTCTTTCCCCTACACTTGCTTCCCTTCAGTGACCACTGAAAGAAGCTGAGTGAATTCTGTGTGTTGTATGTCTTGTAAACATGTGTATATGTTATTGAAGAAAGCTAAGTGAGTTCTGTTGTCAGTCTATCATGTAAATATGTATGTATGTTGTTGAACAAAGCTAAGTGAATTCTGTGTGTTGTGTGTCTTGTAAATGTGTATGTATGTGTTGAACAAAGCTAAGTGAATTCTGTGTGTTGTGTGTCTTGTAAATATGTATGTATGTGTTGAACAAATCTAAGTGAATTCTGTGCATTTTGTGTCTTGTAAATATGTATGTTGTGGAACAAAGCTAAGTGAATTCTGCATTGTCCATCTTGTAATTGTAAATATGTATTATGTTGTGGAACAAAGCTAAGTGAATTCTGTGTTGTCCATCTTGTAATTGTAAATATGTATTATATTGTGGAACAAAGCTAAGTGAATTCTGTGTTGTCCATCTTGTAATTGTAAATATGTATGTATGTCGTGGAACAAAGCTAAGTGAATTCTGTGTTGTCCATCTTGTAATTGTAAATATGTATTATGTTGTGGAACAAAGTTAAGTGAATTCTGTGTTGTCCATCTTGTAATTGTAAATATGTATGTATGTTGTGGAACAAAGCTAAGTGAATTCTGTGTTGTCTGTCTTCTAAACCTGTATATATGTTGTTGAACAAAGTTAAGTGATTTCTGTCTGTTGTTTGTCTTGTAAACATGTATGTAGTTGTAAACATGTATGTATGTTGTTGAACAAAGCTAAATGATTTCTGTCAGTTGTCTGTCTAAGTAAACTCTGCGTTGTCTGTCATGTAAATGTGTATGTATGCTGTTCTTGCCCAGATAAAGACCCAAAGGTTGAAAGCAGTACATGTCCTGTCTGTTGTTATTGTTGTGCAAACTTTCAAGGTGAGTACAGTATATTTTTTTGTAGAAAAAGAATAGAACAAAATAAAACCCAGCAGGCCTGCTATTCCGCACTTTTTTCTGTCCCTTTCTAGAACACGCGAGTGTTGCGACACAACCATGACCAGATCCTGGTGGAGATGGAGCGACTAAATGTGCAGCTGAAAGAGGAACAGAACCGTGTGCTGACCCTGCAGAATGAGCTGAAGATGTCTGCAACCAGCCAGAGACGCATGGTGGAGCTTCAAGAACAGGTGCTGGATCTGCAGCGAGAAGCAGATACCCTCAAAGAGGCCAATGAGAAACTGGTTGGCAGGTGAGACATTCTTTTAAAAAAAAATGGGGGGGGGGAGGTGACAGCAGAGATGTCCAATCACGTTGTAGGTGTGGGTTTGAACCCAGGTCAAAAATAAAGGCAACAGCAGAATGGCATCCAGGAATCATGACCTGTATGTGGCCCTTGCCCTTAGAGTGTGAAGAGTTAAGTGCTGAAACACTTGCTTGAGGAGGTCTTCTTCTCTGAGGACATTCTGCTGTCCAGCTCCCTCAGAGTTTCTTGCTGCATTATTATTAGTATTATTGTTATTGTTATTATTAATATTATTATTATTATTATCATTATTATTATTATTTTTATTATTATTGTTATTATAAATCATTTCTGTATAGCGCTGTTCTCCAAACTCATTTGGATTTACTGCCCATCGCATATAGTTGTAATGGAGCACAAAGAATTCAAGCCCACAATGTTGTTGTACAGTGTACATCTTCATTGGGCATGCATTCTGGATATTTTCATGTTTCCATAACCTTCTGGACACTGATTGACTTACAGGGTCTTTAACTCTTCTGTCCCCAAACTGTATATGTTGTCACTTCCCCTTCCATCCGTATTCCAAGGAACGTTCAGTTCCTTTCATTTCCAAGTTTCTAGAGCAGTCTTATTCCTGAAAGTAGGGTGTGTAATTCAAAGAGATATTTCCTGCAGTTATATATGGTCTATCACATGTATTATACACAGTTGTGTTTGGCAGTAGTGTATGCAAGATATCATATCGGCAGTTTTGACACTGCTTGTGACAGCGTTGGTGACACACATGTGTTGAGACAGATGATTACACACATTTTAGTGGGTAAAAATACATGTATTCAGAACAATGTTCAAACCATACTTGCCACATTTATGATATTTGTCTGTACTTACAAAAAGATGTCCTTCAAATGTATTCCAAGTCACATGATGTATAAAAAATAAAAAATTCACTTTTGTCACAAGTCACTACACCAGAATAATCTTTGTAAGTATTATTTAAAATGTTGCTAAATAGAGTCAAAGGGACAAGACATTTATTGCCAAATCAAAGTCATTTCTGGCAAGTTATTGTAGTATTTGTTATCTGAAAATTCAGTAGAATCTGAACCACTTTACTCCTCCATTGCAAAAAACTGTAAATACAACTGTGGCAGAAAGTGTGTATATGTTCGAAGAGTTTGCAGGCTTTCTCATGGCTAACAAGATATCAGGCAGATGTGTCATTCATTAACTGTACGCATGGCAGGATCACTACCAAGGATGTCCAGTCAAGGATAATCAGACAATTGAGTAAACAAATGTCAGCCTGGTAAACATTCAGGCATGACCAGCCAGATACGTTTATCATGGCTGGCATGAGAGCTGCAGAAAACCGCTAATATGGGCCATGGGAAAAGAAGGAGGACTTGCAGACTGTCTTTGCGGCTTGTGGAAAGGAGGGGAAGTGTATCCCCTCCCGCAAAAGTGTTTGCTGGAAACAGAAGAGTTAAGATACATAAATGGTAATCTGCATGCATATACAGTGGGGCCTCAGGATACAAATTTAATTCGTTCCATAACGTAGCTCGTATAGTGAAAAACTCGTATGTCGAATCGAATTTCCCCATTTAAAATAATGGAAATCCAATTAATCCGTTCCACACCCCAAAAATATCAATATAAAAATCAATTAACATTGTATTTTATGCAGAATTTAAGTAATTTTTCTAACATTTAACAATGATAAATAATGTACTGTACTTTGCCTTTATGAAGAGTCATGGCTGGCTTGAGGGAGACGATGGGGAGGAGGAGAGGGGTTACTGTGGATGACATCATGGGTTACAAAATTTCTTCACGTAAACCAAAAAAAAAAAAAAAGAACACTGAAAAGCGCAAATGAACGCAGAGATGCTACCGCTACGAGAGAACAACGCTCAGTGAGAGCGGGATGCAGCGGCAGGAAGCACGTGGCATAATCACAATGTCGCTCGTAATGCGAGCTAATGCTCGAATACTGAGGCGAATTTTCCAAGTATTTTGTGCTCATAACTTGATTTGCTCGTACGGCGAGATGCTCATTTCCTGAGGTGCCACTGTACACACAAAGGTGTTTTAAACATTTGCAGATCTGCACACATATTGACTGAGGTAATTGGAAAAAATCTCCGCAAAGAGGAAACAAACTCAATCAGTCAATCAATTGATTAATTAATCAATCAGTCAACCAATTGACATATCAATCATTCAATTGACTGATCAGTCAGATAGTGTGACATCCAATGCCTTTGATCTGAAGACAGAGTGAGAATGGCAACAGTTGAAGGAGAAAATCAGTCAATCAATCAGTCAGTCAGTCTGTCAGTCAATTAATCAGTCTGTCCAACAGTTAATCAGTCAAATCAAGTGATGTGACATGTCAGTGCCTTTGACCTGGATGTTGTGAGGGGGATTGAGATTGATTGAAAGTCTGGAGTGTGAGCAACGGGAGACCAAAATCAGTCAATCAGTCAGTCAGTCATTCAAATGATGTGACATTTGAGTGTTTTTGACCTGGAGCACGGGAAAAAGGCAAGATTTGTGACAAACCGGGAGAGCAATAATACAGTCAGTCAGTCAGTTAATCAACCAATCAGTCTGTCAATCAGTCAGCCAATTAATCAGTCAGTCAATCAATTAGTTAATCAGTAATCAATCAATCAGTCAGTCAGTTAATCAAGTGATGTGACATTTCAGTGCCTTTGACTTGGAGAGGGAGCGAGAGTGGCGACAACGGGAGAACAAACTCAAGGTTCAGATCGCCCAGTTGGAGGCCACTCTCAAGTCAGACCTGGGAGAGAAAGGAAGCATTATCGATAGATACGCCAATGAGAGAGGTAGGTAGAATCATACAGATCATTAGTTTGGTTATTTATTTACTTATCTATTTGTTTGTTTAATTTATTTACGTATTTATTTATTTTTAATCTATTTATGTATTTTGTTCATTTAATGTATTACGGGTGGTCCTTCAGTGTTCTTTCTTATCATGTGTTCTTCATTTCTGTGATCGTTAAAAAGTCTTTAATGTACTCTCCCTATCTATCTAATATTTTGTCTTTTTCGTCTCATTATCTGTCTAATATTTTGTCTTTTTCGTCTCATTATCTGTCTAATATTTTGTCTTTTTCGTCTCATTATCTGTCTAATATTTTGTCTTTTTCCTCTCATTTTGTTGGTGACTTTGACTAGTTGAAGTTTTGTTTTTCTTTCAAATGTGTTTTTAGCTCACTCACCTCTAACAGCCAGGATCATGGATCTGCCAAATGACATGCTTGCACTCTAACAGCCGTGTTCACGGATTTGGCATTCAAGATTTTCCACTAGTGACGTGGTGCTGGTTAGCGGTAATTGAAGTTGGTCCTGATATAACTTTATTAGCATGCAGTAACTTTTGACCTATAATCAGTCAGCCTTTGAGCTATTTTTATGCCAACCCAGTCTCGTTTTAGACTTGAGAACAATGGCGTCTCAAGCCAGAGCAAGTTGCGCTCACTGCAGTCGAACAAGACATGTTTACACTTTACGTGAGACAATAACAGTCATTCTGACTGAGGTATCTGTACGTGAGACAATGAAAGTCGTTCTGACTGAGGTATCTGACCTTGAAGATGCAGAATAGTACAAAGAAAGTGATTTTAGCCCATCAGAAGAGATGAAATTTGCAAAAATGTGTCCGACAGAGAAGGGAGACAGGGAGAGTGTGGGGATTGACATAGGCAATAAAAATTATATAATGTATTACAAACAAACAAGGAATACATGTAGTGTCAAGTTTCCATTGTAATCAGTCTTAGATATGGCAGCCATTTAACTTTCAAAGCATAAAGTTCCACTATGATTTTGCATTATATTCTTCATTAGATATGTTTGGGTTTTTTTGTAGTAAGATAAATGATTGTGGGCTTTTTGAGCCTCAGTCTACTCTACCTGGAGTTCAGTGTGTTATGGAAAACATTGGAAACCTTTGGGACCACACAGTTGAGTCTCATCACTTCATGGATGTATCATTGAGGGTGCAGCTCAGATATTCTGACCAACACCCAACAATCTGTATCTCTCAGACTTGATTGATGCCAAGATTTATTATGAGCATAGAGCATAGTAAGCATAGAGTTCAGCCCTGCCACACAGTCTCAATCATAGATAGGAACTCCGTGGTATCATGATTGTCATCCCCATCATCATCATTATCAAAACAAAACAAAACAAAACTTTGTAGGAAGATATCAAGAGGCTATGTTTGGCAAAGACATTTTAACTCTTTGACTCCCTCATCCTGTCCACCAGCTTCCTGCAGGAAGCTGGTGGTTAGGGTGAGGGACTCAAAATTTATGTTTTTGCAGTTACTGGATAGGGTGCAGGAATCAAAGGGTTAAATAAGTATTTTCCCAAGAAAGATTATTAAATCAAATACCATGTGCATATCTTCATCAATGACAGATGCTATCATCATGTTCTTAGATAATTTGATATTTGCACATGTACTACGTCCTCATTTCCACAGTTCATTCATTCTTTCCTAGAACTTACCAATCAAAGTTACATCATCAAAAATGACAGCTATCAAAGAACAATAACATGTCAGTGCAGGTTTTTAAATGCAAGTTGTGTAAATGGTGTGAGTTGTAAAAATGAATCAGGTGTTACATGTGTTTACTGTGCAATGAGATATGAATGTCACATACTACTTTCTGTCAACACATGTCTGAGTGTCTCATCAGACACAAATATCTGTTCAGTCTCTTTTTTGTGGCTTTATCTTTATCACTGAGGTCAGTTTTGAATTTCTGTGGGGATAGGGAGGGGAGTTGTTATGGCATCTGCTGCTGCAGCTACCATCAAACCAGTGATGCTGATGGGAGTGTGAAGGGGGTGGGATGGGGGTAGTGAGCAGATGGACGATTTCAGGCAGAAGCTTATTGCAGACAACTGAAAATGGGTTTTGAAAAATCGTGTATCTCACTGTCGTGTTTTCAATTAAAAGACTAGAGTGCCAGTGGTTTTGGATAAAATTTATTGTATGTTTGTGATTTAAGATGAAGACAGTTTGATGTGTAGTAGAGATGAACGTTGATGATACGGCTTGAGAAAAAGGTAACTGTACAGTGCCTGTTCTTTGAGAAAAGGATCATGGTAGTGTGCCTGTGGTTTCAGACTCCCATGAAAAGTTACAACAGGAGTACCGGGAGCTACAGATCCAGCACTTCCAGATGAAGGAGGAGTACGATGACTTGCAGGAGAAACTCAAGTTCTTCACCAAGGTCAGCATGGACAAAATATTTCTGTCAACTATTATACTCACAGTCATGGTCTTATGTCACAATGTTTTGTTCAGTACATGATGTAATTGTCCACGTTTTTGTTCAGCAAGTGTCAGTCTCAAAAATTGATTTTGTCTTGACGCTTATTTAACTCCATGCACATAGAGTTGGGGAAAAGTCTGCTGACAATTTCTTCACATTCACACAAGAAAAAAATTGTCCTGTATTGTTTAGTTGCCATGTGTACTTCTAGGGTCTTGATGTTTGTGTTGCCACAAATCAGGAAGTGCACACTGTCCTTAAGTCTTTTGCACACATACCGGTTATGTTTGTTTTGCTTTGTTTTGTTTTCTCTTCTCCCCTTATTTAGACCAAGGCAGATAATCATGTTTTAGCTCTTGTGGGGCTGAGGTACCTTCTCATTTTTTGAGTTCCAGTTTCTCCACATATCAGTTTTGTTCGTAAGAGAAATTGATTGAACAACCGGTGTTTTTGTTTCCTGTACATCAGTTTTGTTGGTAAGAAAGACAGATTGAATAACTAATGTCTTTGTTTCCCACATGTCTTCTTTGTTGGTAATGAGACAAATTGAACAACTAATGTCTTTGTTTCCCTGTACATCAGTTTTGTTGGTAAGAAAGACAGATTGAATAACTAATGTCTTTGTTTCCCACATGTCTTCTTTGTTGGTAATGAGACAAATTGAACAACTAATGTCTTTGTTTCCCTATATCAGTTTTGTTGGTAAGAAAGACAGATTGAATAACTAATGTCTTTGTTTCCCTATATCAGTTTTGTTGGTAAGAAAGACAGATTGAATAACTAATGTCTTTGTTTCCCTGTACATCAGTTTTGTTGGTAAGAAAGACAGATTGAATAACTAATGTCTTTGTTTCCCTGTACATCAGTTTTGTTGGTAAGAAAGACAGATTGAATAACTAATGTCTTTGTTTCCCTATATATCAGTTTTGTTGGTAAGAAAGACAAATTGAATAACTAATCTCTTAGTTTCCCTGAATGTCAATTTGTTGCTAAAAAAGACTGATTGAACAGCTGTCGTTTTAGTTTCCCTGCATGTTAGTTTTGTTGGTAAGAAAGATAAATTAAAGCAACCAATGTTTTAGTTTCCCTGCATGTTAGTT
>JAPXFY010000014.1:18100814-18113314 GCA_030674185.1 Monoplex corrugatus | reverse complement strand
CGTCTCCTTAGTCAGCATGTATACAGACCTGCCAGTGTCTAAATTTCCTTTGTGTGTGTACACTCATAGAACATCAAGTATGCACATTTCCAGTCTCCCACATCAACATGTATACAGACCTGTCAGTGTCTAAACCTCCTTTGTGTGTAACTCGTAGAACAAGTATGCACATTTCCAGTCTCCCACATCAACATGTATACAGACCTGTCAGTGTCTAAACCTCCTTTGTGTGTAACTCGTAGAACAAGTATGCACATTTCCAGTCTCTCAGATCAACATGTATACAGACCTGTCAGTGTCTATACCTCCTTTGTGTGTAACTCGTAGAACAAGTATGCACATTTCCAGTCTCCCAACTCAACATGTATACAGACCTGCCATTGTCTGAACCTCCTTTGTGCGTGTGCACTCATGCACAACATCAAGTATGCGCATTGAAGATCCTGTAAGTCGTGCCAGTATCATTTCCAGTGGGTTATGGAAACATGAAATCTGGTCAGACCACCCATCGCCTATAAGAACGACATCACCAAACATAACAGAAAAGTCTTCATGGAGAGTTCTTGTGACATCTGCTGCAATGGCTACCATCAAATGTGATGATGCTGACAGGTGATGGTGATGGAAACATGAAGACACCCAACATGCACACCACCTAAGCAGAGTATGCAGACTCTGAAGCAACATACCATCTGCACAGTATGGGCAAAACAAGGTGCATATATGCATCCAAGAAGAACTGGAACACTTAAAAAGTTAGGTCTAAATATTGAATTTGGTCTTGTATTTCAGATTTCATTCCTCCCAGAGCATTGTGGTTTTAGTGAACATGAGATCAGTTCAGTTTTGTTTACAATGACTCGAGCAAGCTGACTCTGAAACAGTATGACTGTATGATATCAGTGTGATTGTATGATAATACTGAGGACTTCAGACTTCAGGAGGCCCTTTGTCATGGTACAATTGTGTTATAATACTGAGGACCTCAGTCTGAGTCTCTGTTTCATGGTACAATTGTATAATAATGTTGAAGACTTCAGATGTCAGGAGACACATTGTCATTACTTTGTGTCTACAAGTGGTACAGGAATGGACCTGGTTAAAGACTGGTACCTTACGTCACTTTGCGTGTGACAGAACTAAAAATATGCAGTCTGTGTGTGGTCATATTGTCAGGCCGCAGAATCCAAGAGAAAGTTTTGATTAAACTTGTTGGCTTGTTTTGAATGAATGTTTGTTAATGATGACATTATTAGAATACAACAGTGTTGTGTCAGTTTTCCATTTCTGCCATTGCTAAAATCTACGTGTTGTGTGTGCTGTGTGATTTTGGTGTGACAGTACTGAAAGTGTATGTACTAAATTCATTGTCTGTGTTGTACAACCGCTGTGTGTAGTGTGTTTTGCTGTATGATAAACTTTGAGGATGTATATAATGAATATGTTATTGTAATCTTTAAAGTACTGTCATCTTGTTTTGAGAGAATTAAAGATGTGTAGTAATTAAAATCATTGTCATGTTGTGACAGAAACTGGAGGCACAGCTGCGTGATGTGGCATATGGTACTCGTCAGTATCGTATTGGTCCACCTGATGATGATGTAAGTGTTATCCATCTTCCTACATTGTCTGTCTGTCTGTCTGTCTGTCTGTCTGTCTGTCTGTCTTGTCTCTGTCTGTCTGTCTGCTCCTTGTTTGCTTTTCTTTTGAAGTGTTGTGTGTCTGACACCATCTATATCACATCATGCTCATTATTGTCTCTCTTCCTCCCTCTTTTTCATTTGTAATGCTTCCTCACACCTTTCTCCACTTTTTTGTCCTCTTTCTCATTCGCCAACGAGTTAAGCTGTATCTTTGTATGGCATTGAAATAGGGCATGGTAAGATAATACATTTTCAGTTGCTGCACACATTGCAGCAGTGTTAGGGTGTAAGATGCTGACACTGTAAGGTTTTCCTCAGTGCTGGCCAGTGCGTGGTAATTGTACAATAACTGGTTTTATTTTGTGATTTTGTTATTGGGTTGTTGTAGGTCACTGCTCCTTGTTTGCTGTTCTTTTAAAGTGTTTTGTGTCTGACACCATCTTTATCACATCATGCTTATGACTGAATTGAGGTCTGATGTGTGAATGGATGGGAATGAGTTTTTAGTTTTATACCTGAAGAACTCATTGTTTTGATGTGATTTGTGTCATGCTGTTGGTGTATAATGACAGACAGACATAAAGACAGACATAAAGCCCATACATTAGGTAGGTCCCCAAGACCTTGCTAGCATGCAGCTTATGTGCAGGTTTACAGCTTGTGCCATGATCATTTTGTCTCTTATCCATCACATGGCATCAGTGGCGTCGGTGCATTTGGAATTTATTCTGAGTGTGAGGTTTTATCTTGAGAAACTGAAACTGATGTGATGTTGATGTGATGTTGATGTGTATGTGATGATGGTGATGATTGTGACACGATTTAATGTGTTGATGGTGATGGTGGTGATGAGATGACAATGGTCATATGAAGATGATGATAATGGTGGTGGTGTGATGGTGATGCAATGATAATGGTCATGTAAAGACAATGATGGTGATGATGTTGGTGATGGTGATGGTGATGGTGATGTATGTGTATCTTGATGATATGTTGATGTGATATTGCTATGATGTGTCAGGTGGAGTCGAGTGTGGACTTTGAGGAGACTCTACAGCTGGAGAGAGGACAGAACCTGTTTGAAATCCACATTAACAAGGTGTGTCCCTTTATCACAGTGTCCCTGTCTTTATATATTTACTTGTATCATGTGTACACAGTTACTGTCTATAAATTAGTCCCTTTATCACAGTGTCCCTGTCTTTATATATTTACTTGTATCATGTGTACACAGTTACTGTCTATAAATTAGTCCCTTTATCACAGTGTCCCTGTCTTTATATATTTACTTGTATCATGTGTACACAGTTACTGTCTATAAATTAGTCCCTTTATCACAGTGTCCCTGTCTTTATATATTTACTTGTATCATGTGTACACAGTTACTGTCTATAAATTAGTCCCTTTATCACAGTGTCCCTGTCTTTATATATTTACTTGTATCATGTGTACACAGTTACTGTCTATAAATTAGTCCCTTTATCACAGTGTCCCTGTCTTTATATATTTACTTGTATTATGTGTACACAGTTACTGTCTATAAATTAGTCCCTTTATCACAGTGTCCCTGTCTTTATATATTTACTTGTAATCATGTGTACACGTTACTGTCTATAAATTAGTCCCTTTATCACAGTGTCCCTGTCTTTATATATTTACTTGTATCATGTGTACACAGTTATCTGTCTATAAATTAGTCCCTTTATCACAGTGTCCCTGTCTTTATATATTTACTTGTATCATGTGTACACAGTTACTATCTATAAATTAGTCCCTTTATCACAGTGTCCCTGTCTTTATATATTTACATGTATCATGTGTACACAGTTACTATCTATAAATTAGTCCCTTTATCACAGTGTCCCTGTCTTTATATATTTACTTGTATCATGTGTACACAGTTACTATCTATAAAACAGAACTTGTATGAAATTCATGTCAATGTGAGTCCCTTCATCACTAGGTCCCTGTATATTCCTGTATCATGTGTAGATTTACTTTATCTATAAGACAGCACCTGTTTGGGAAAAGGATGGAGATTTTTTCAATGTCCCAGCTCAACAAAAGTGCAGACACGTTAGTGCCTAAGCCCTGTTTATGTGTATACACACATGCTAAACACAGTTATGCATGTTAAAGATCGTTAAGTCTTGTCAATATCAAGTGGCATATGGAAACGTGAAAACATGCAGCATGAAAGGGGCAGACTGTGCAGCAACATATGGCCTGTGGGCAAAAACAGTATGCATACATACGTACATACATGCAAGAAAAATCAGGATGCTTAAAAAAAATGAAAAGAAAGTGAAAGGCACAAAGGATTTGGCTTTTAGGTATACAATAAGTTTTGTAATGAAATTGGCTGTTATAGAACATGAGAATGAAATAATGATAATTATGCCTAAAATTACCTAAAATTGGCAGTTTTTACATCGCCACCATTTCTGAGCTCTGCACACTGTAATTCAAAATAACCCAATCAGAATTCACAAGAGAGCACTGTTTTGGATTCTAAGAAAAAAAACTGACCGTGAGTGTTCACAAACGATCTCCATTTTCTCGAAAAAAGGATTATACACATGTGAATTTTGGTTGGCCACAACTCCTGCAGTTTTCTGTTCTAGAGATTTCATTTGAACATTGTTGAAAAAGATTCCTTGCCCTTTTCAATGATACCAGTAACTTGATATCACCCATAATGTACTTATGGCCCATTTTGTGAAAATGGGTAGAATAGTAGGATTTTTACATTCTAATAACAGTTACTTACAAGAGAGTTCATGTTTGAAATCCTCATGAACAAGATCTGTCATATAATCCTTTGATCCTTCACCCTATCCTCCACTTTCAATCAGCTTTCTGCAGCAGGTGATGAGTAGGTGAGGGAATCAAAGGGTTAGTGCCATCCTTGTCTTCTCTTATGACATGAGTCCAATGTCTGTGCTGCAGTGACAGGTTTTGCCTGTGCAGGTCACTCTGTAGACAGTCATCATGGCTCTGTGCAGTCAGCTGAGGTTTAACCCTTTGACTCCCGTACCATATCCACCAATTGCAAAAACTTAACCCTCTGATTCCCTCACCTTATCCTTCAGCTTCCTGCAGGAAGCTGGTGGATAGGGTGAGGGAGTCAGAGGATTAAGTTTTTGCTCGGCTAGCATGCTTGACAATGCAGGATGCTGGTGGACAGGGTGCGGGAGTCAAAGGGTTAAACAATAAGAATCAGTGTGCTGTCTTGATATTTGTACTGTACCGGGTGTTTTATCTTGAGACATCTGCACATTAATATTTTTTTGTGAGAGAGTTTTCAGCTACATTGTTGTTTTTCTTGTTGTTATTTTGTTTTTGGTAGTTTAGTTTATTTCATGAAGGACTTGTTACAGAAGTTGTTTTTTTTTAGATTATGATAGATTTCAGTTGCATACAGGTACATGGAGAGCCTTTACATTTGTTTTGTTTTGTTTTGTGTGTGTATGTTTCTTTCTTTTTCTTTTTGTGTTTGTTTTCTAAGTGATTTACTTGATCTTTTTTTTCTCTTTTTTTTTTTCTCACTACTTTTTTTATGCATTTTCTGCACACTTCATTTCTTGTATATATTTAAAAACATGATCAGTCGTACAGTCTGTTGAATGTACAATTCTGAACATTTCTCTCTCTCTCTCTCTCTCTCTCTCTCTCTCTCTCTCTCTCTCTCTCTCTCTCTCTCTCTCTCTCTCTCTCTCTCTCTCTCTCTCTCTCTCTCTCTCTTTCTCTCTCTTGCTCTTTCTCTGATAAACAATTTCATGTTTGTTTTGGTTGTTGTTGTTTTTTAATAAAATTGCTCTTTCCCTTCTTCTCCAGCAATCTCCCCACTATTGTCTCTGTTCCTCCCTGTTTTTCATTTGTAATGCTCCCTCACACCCTTCCCCACTTTTTTGTCCTCCCTCTCATTCACTTTATCAGTTTAATATCTTTGCCTAGCTCCTCCTTTCCTCAGTTTGTTTGCTTTTCTGTGGTCATCATACTTTCCTTCGCCACCATCATCTCCACACACACCCAACCCTTACCTTACATGTATTGTTTGTTAATTCTGTTAACTTATTTCATAGCATACATTCATTGGACAATACACATCAGTTCTTTACAGTATTTCTCGTTCAGAATTTTTGGAGTGTGTGTATTTGTATTTGACACTGGGACAGTGAAATCAGGTGGGGTGGTTGGTTGTGGTGTGTGTGTGTGTGTGTGTGTGTGTGTGTGGGGTGTGTGTGTTTGTGTGTGTGGTGTGGGGTGTTTGGTGTTGTTGGGTGGTTGTGTTGTGGAGAGAGAGGGGGGGTTGCATTTGAGTCTGTATGTCATTTATCGGTTTTTGAGTGTTGTATCACTTTCAATGAGGTCATACACATTATTCAAATCCTGACAGGTCAACTTATCAGAAGATGCTGTTCGCCACATTGGGGATGAGGAACCACAACTCTTCTGTACCTGGGAGTTCTTTGAGTTTGAAATCCAGTCCACGCCTGTTGTACGAGGCTCTAGGTAAGAGTTGCTTCCTTTTGGAAAAAAACTGGTAGTTATGATCTCCCTTTGGACAACTTAGGTCAGTGTTTTGTTTATTTCCCTTTAAAATACTTGGGTCAGTGGTTTGTTTATTTCTGTTTCAAGAAAATGTTAATAAGTGGTTTAGTGAGATGTTAACTAGATATCCATTTTGTTTTTTATTTGTTTTTGTTTTTAAGTGTTGTCAGTTGTGTATATCTTTGTGGATGTGTGTTTATATGTGTGGTTTTAAACTGAATTTTTAAGTGATTATATGTCATTGTGATATGAGTATTCATGTGTGTTTGAGAGGGTGGGGGGTTAATTGAAGTAAACTGAATTGATAGTAATATTATGAGATGTGTATTAATAGATATGCTTGTGTGTGTGTATGTGGTGTGAGCGTGTGTGTGTGTGTGTGGGGGCCCATGTGTGTGTGGCTGTAGGTGTGTGTGCATGTGTGTGTGTGTGTGTGTGTGTGTGTGTGTGTGTGTGTGGGGTGTGTGGTGTGTGTGGTGTGTGTTGCAGACCAGTTTATGACTTCACCTCTCAGTACATCGTCAAGGTGGACGACTTTTTCCTCCATTATCTACAGAAGGTATTGTTCATCACATCCTGGAGTTTGCCCTTAGTAGTGGGTTGGTTGGTGTGATGGTGTGATTGATATTGAATTGACGTTGACATTGTTGTTACTGTCGTTTGTTGAGAACCTGTGAGAACTGCATGTAGATATGTTTATGCAAGTGACTCTTTCATTCATTTATTGAACGCTTGGGGGGGGTATGTATGTATTTGATTATATTTCATTGTTAACACTTTCAAGCTGTAAAAGGTCTTTCATTCTGTCAGGGCCTGTTAGCTCAGTGGTAGTAATGTAGAAGCCTTTGGTTTAACCTCAGCAGACCTCTCGTTTTTTTGTTTTTTTCAAGCATCTGTGCGTCATTGCATATAGAAATGTACAGAGTGTTGAAGTGCCATCTTGAGAAATTGAAATGGAAACTCCACTCTCTGCCCAGCTGTTATACAAAAGTTATTTTTCAAAGATTCCATGCACAGGCAGGATGTTTGTTACAAAACGTAACTTTGAGTGTGGAAACCATAAACGCGTGCAAAGAGTCCACAGTGTCTGACCTGTCATACTAACACAAACAAAACAACAAAGACACAAGATGGCCATGTTTGGGTCGAAACGAATGGACAACGATATTTCGCATTTCCCAGGTTTTATGGAGTTGGGAGTTGTTCAAGAGGATTGATTGCATTTGAAAGATTCGTTACATGCTTCACCCAAATTTGCCAGCAGCTGTTTGGCAGACTTCTTAGTTGGGAAGAGGGACCTGGAACCCCAGAACAATTGAAGCATTGAGATGGCAGGGAACTGACTAAACTTCAGATGAGTTGGCACAGTGGTAGAGCTCCCATTTCCAGTCTAAATGCTTAGGTTAATGCATAATGACTGGACAGGATAGTAAAACTGCTGGAGTCGCAAGAAATGTGTGTGTTGGCTCCAGTTTGCCACTGTGAGTTTGATTAAGTTATCTGGAGGGTTTCATTGCGCTTGGACAGTTCCATTTAATCTTCACCCAGATCTGCCGGTTGTTATCCGGCAGACTTCCTGAGCATGTACAAAAGCCCATGCGCTGGCAAGGTCTTGAAATGGAGAGGAGATAGTAGGGACCCATGAAACATTAAGCTGACACCACCAGAATGATGGAAACATCAAGATGGGCAGCAGACAGGCCAGTTTTTAATGTTGCGTGCTGGGATTGAACTCCAGATATCAGATCTTAGTCCCTGTATACTCGCGTAGTGCTAATACTCGGCGTTAATGGGTGCTTAACTGTGTTCAGAGTTTGGGAAGATAAGGAAGGGAGAGGAGAGAGGCACTGCCTTCATAATTTTAGCCTAAAGAGAAATTGAGGTCTCTACTACTTCACTCCCTTATGACCTCAGGGTGTAGGGACAACCTTTACCTCTGTATGTGTGTAAGAAAACTTTAACTTGTGTGTTCTTTTCATGTACAGCAAACTTGTACTTTGGAGCTGCACCAGTCCTTTGGTCAGGATTTCCGAACTGTGGCCGCCTGTCAGATGATCTTCCGTGATCTGTTTGACAAGCCTTCTGGTCGTATACATGGACTGGCCACTCTTACTGGTATGTGTGTGTGTGTGTGTGTGTGTGTGTGTGTGTGTGTGTGTGTGTGTGTGCATGCTTGCATGCATGTGTGTGTGTGTGTGCATGCTTGCATGCATGTGTGTGTGTGTGTGTGTGTGCATGCTTGCATATGCATGCATGTGTGTGTGTGTATGTGTATGTGTGTGTACTTGTTCTGTGATCTGTTTGACAAGCCCTCTGATCCTATACATGGACCGGCCACTATCATTGGTAAGTGTATGTGTGTGTGTGAATTTGTGTGCATGTGTGTGCGTATGTACATGCATGCCTGTATGGTTGCAAGAGTGCCTGCGTACTGTGCTGTGCTGTGCATGCGTATGTACGTGTGTGTGTGTGTGTTCGTTCGTTCGTTTGTTCTTTGATTTAACGTCTTTTCACTATAAGTTGGGTGTGTGTGTGGTGTGTGTTGTGTGTGTGTGTGTGTGTGTGAGTGTGCCTGTCTGTCTCCTAGTCCTGATATAGAATGAGCTACCCAACTCCCTTTCACAACCACTCCCAACAATCTTTCCATTTCTATTCTGACATTTTGTAGTTTTTCCCTTCTGGAACATTGTTCTAATAACATTCCATGCTGCACTTCTTATACCTTTTAACCTAGTAACAGTAGCTTGATCATCATCATAGCATTGTTAAAAATTGTCCCAGATTCTGTAGCCATTAATGTGGCGTAGATAACGGGACAGAAAGCAAAGACCAATATGTACATCTGTGCCTCTGTGTGTGTGTGTGTGTGTGTGTGTGTGTGTGTGTGTGTGTGTGTGTGTGTGGTGTGAGAGAAGAGAGAGTGTGTATGTGTATGAACGTGTGAGAGAGAGAGAGAGGTGTGTGTGTGAGAGAGAGAGAGAGAGTGTGTGTATGTGAAGGAATGAATTTTCATTACTCATTTTTTCTGTTGGGGGAAGGGGATTGTTTACTTATTTCTTTATTTGTTTGTTTGTCTGTGTCATGTAAAGCAGGTCCTGTTTTCTATAGATGTGCATAATGGGCAGACAGTTGTGGGCTATAGTACTATGGAACACAGGATCACACTGTGTGTAACCTGTGTTGTAACATGTTACCCACAGTGATATAACAGTGTGTGGGCAGACAAAGTGTGGGCTATAGACTACTATGGAACACTGGATCACACTGTGTGTACCTGTGTTGTAACATGTTACTTGGTGATAAAACAGGTGTGAGCAGTGGGCAGACAGGTGTGGAGTATAGTACTGTGGAACACTGGATCACTCTGTGTGTACATGTGTTGTCGTGTGTTACCACAGTGATGTGACAAGTGTGAATAATAGGCAGACAGGTGTGGAGTATAGTACTGTGGAACACTAGATCACACTTTGCATACCTGTGTTGTAGCATGTTACCACAGTGATATAACAGGTGTGGGCAGTGGGCAGACAGTTGTGGGCTATAGTACTGTGGAACACTGATCACACACTGTGTGTATCTGTCTTGTAATTTTTTTACCATGGTGATGTAACAGGTGTGAACAGTGGGCAGACAGGTGTGGGCTATAGTACTGTGGAACACTGATCACACTGTGCATACCTGTATTGTAGTGTGTTACCACAGTGGTATAACAGGTGTAAATAATGGGCAGACAGGTGTGGAGTATAGTACTGTGGAACACTGGATTGCACTGTGTGTACCTGTGTTGTAGCATGTTACCAAGGTGATAAAACAGGTGTGAGCAGTGGGCAGACAGGTGTGGAGTATAGTACTGTGGAACACTGGATTGCACTGTGTGTACCTGTGTTGTAGCATGTTACCAAGGTGATAAAACAGGTGTGAGCAGTGGGCAGACAGGTGTGGAGTATAATACTGTGGAACACTGGATTGCACTGTGTGTACCTGTGTTGTAGCATGTTACCAAGGTGATAAAACAGGTGTGAGCAATGGGCAGACACTGGTCAGACTGTGTGTACCTGTGTTGTAACATATTACCATAGTAATATAACACATGTCAGTGATGTACAATATACCATACAGGTGTTATGTGTTCAGGTCCTGTGACAGGTGCAAGATATAATGTGTGACAGGTGTGAGATGTACTCTGTGACAGGTGTCACTGATGGAGAGACAGGTGTGGGCTATGGCACAGTGGAATACTGGATCAGACTACGTGTACCGATGGATCAGGCTCTAAGACTCTACAAGGTGTGTGTGTGTGTGTGTGTGTGTGTGTGTGTGTGTGTGTGTGTGCATATGTATGTGTGTGCATTTGCATCTGTGTGAGTGTGTGTGTGTGTGTGTGTATTTTTTATCTATCTATCTATAAAGATATGGTGTGTGTGTATGTGTATGTGCATGTGTGTGTATACGTGTGTGTGTGTGTTTGTGTGTGTGTATCCTTCTAATGCTGGTTCAGAGAAAAGTTCAGGTGTTTACCACCTCATATATACATAGAACATGCTTTACCTTGACCAGTCCAGTGATGTCCTGATTTACTCTGTGTTGTGTGTGACAGGAACGCACCAAGGCACTAGGCTACCTGACAGCCAATGAGCTGCAGATGAAGGAAGCCGTGCAGGCTTTAGACGAAGAGGCTGCTCGTCGCCCCCTGGACAACGTCAATGAACTGCACATCAAGATCCTCAAGTGTTCCAAGCTCAAGGCACGAAGATCTGGTATGTTGACCCAAGTCTTCCCATTTTTTTTTTTTTTTTTTCCATTTTCTACACCACCTTAATGCCACAGAAGCTGGAACAGTTTTTACAGTGCAGTGATGATGATGACGATGAGGGTGATAATCATGATGCTATGGAGTTCCATTCAGGATTGAGACAGCGTGACTGGGCTGTACTCTCTGCTTACTATCATAACATACCCTGGCGTCAACCAGGCCTGAGAGATACAGACACCTTCGGTACTGGCCAGAAGATTTGAACAACACCCTCAGTGATGCATCCATAAAGTGTTTTTGTTTTCTCTCTGTTTGTTCTCTCTCTCTGTTTTCTGTTTGTTCTCTCTCCATTTGTTCTTTCTCTGTCTTCTCTCTCTCTGTCTATTCTCTCTCTGTTTGTTTTCTCTCTGTTCTCTCTCTGTGTCTGTTCTCTCTCTGTGTCTGTTCTCTCTCTGTGTCTGTTCTCTCTCTGTGTCTGTTCTCTCTGTGTCTGTTCTCTCTGTGTCTGTTCTCTCTGTCTGTTCTCTCCCTGTGTCTGTTCTCTCTCTGTGTCTGTTCTCTCTGTGTCTGTTCTCTCTGTGTGTCTGTTCTCTCTGTGTCTGTTCTCTCTCTCTGTGTCTGTTCTCTGTGTCTGTTCTCTCTCTGTGTCTGTTCTCTCTGTGTGTCTGTTCTCTCTGTGTCTGTTCTCTCTCTGTATCTCTCTGTGTGTCTGTTCTCTCTGTGTCTGTTCTCTCTCTGTGTCTGTTCTCTCTCTGTGTCTGTTCTCTCTCTGTGTCTGTTCTCTCTGTGTGTCTGTTCTCTCTCTGTGTCTGTTCTCTCTCTGTGTCTGTTCTCTGTGTCTGTTCTCTCTCTGTCTGTTCTCTCTCTCTGTCTGTTCTCTCTGTGTCTGTTCTCTCTCTGTCTGTTCTCTCTCTCTGTCTGTTCTCTCTGTGTCTGTTCTCTCTCTGTTCTCTGTTCTCTGTCTGCTCTCTCTCTCTTCGTTCTCTCTCTGTTTTCTGTTTGTTCTCTCTCTGTCTCTTCTCTGTTCTCTCTCTGTTCTCTCTGTGTCTGTTCTCTCTCTGTGTGTCCTCTCTTTGTTCTCTCTCTGTTTGTTCTCTTTCTGCCTGTTCTTTGTTTTCTATTTGTTCTCTCTCTGTCTCTTCTCTCTCTGTTCCCTCTCTGCTCTCTCTGTTCCCTCTCTCTCTCTCTCTTTTTTCTCTCTCGTCTCTCTTTATCTCTCTCTTTCTCTCTCTCTGTCTCTCTGTCTCTCTCTCTCTCTCTCTCTCTCTCCTCTGTCTCTCCTCTCTCGTCTCTCTCTCTCTCTCTCCCTCTCTCTCTCTCTCTCTCTCTCTCTCTCTCTCTCTCTTCTGTCTGTATTCTGTGTGCTCTCTCTGTGCTTTCTCTGTCTCTTGTGCTAATTTCATTGATTGTAACCTTTCATTTCACTGGCAGTCCTTCTCAGGATGAGAGCCATGTGGAGAGAAAGTGTATACCATGCTTATTTGGTACACTGGAAATACAGATGTGTTGTATCTTGTTGTATCTCTTTCTCTTTGTCCCTCCATCCTTTC
>JAPXFY010000014.1:17990814-18098314 GCA_030674185.1 Monoplex corrugatus | reverse complement strand
TTTCTCAAACTGCCAGATCTTGCTACTATCACCTCCATCGTATAAGCCTGATCAGGAAGTATCTGTCTGTCGAAACAACTGCAAAACTCGTTCTCTCCTTCATAATGTCTCGCATTGACTATTGCAATTCACTCCTGTCCGTCTTCCTGCCTTCACCACTCACATCCTACAGCGCATTCAAAACAATGCTGCACGCCTTGTACTCAAAAAGAAAAAAGCTGACCACATATCTCCTCTCCTGCACAACTTCACTGGCTCCCTGTATCAAAGCGCATACAGTACAAACTAGACAACCATGTGCTACAAAAGCCTCAATAACGCAGCCCCCGCTTACCTGTCAAGCCTACTTGAGATCTATGTTCCCTCACATACCCTCCGCTCTGCCTCCGATCCTCTGACTTTTCACTTTCCACGCACTAAGCTCAATACCTATGGTCCACGAGCCTTCTCTGTTTCTGGTCCGCTCTCCTGGAACAAACTTCCTCTCTCAGTCCGTCAGCAACCTACTTTTGTCTCCTTCAAGTCCGCTCTCAAAACTCCTCACTCAATCCCCTCTGCAGCCTGTCTCCACTCGGAGGGGAATCACATTGCAATATATAATTGTATATAATATGCTCTCTGTAATTTTCCATTGCTTTTATTCTTTCTCCCCATTTATAGCCGTATGCGTGTGTGTGTGTGCGTGAGTGCGTGTGTGTGCGTGCGTGTGGTGTGTGTGTGTGTGTGTGTGTGGTGCGTGCGTGGTGTGTGTGTGTCTGTTTCAGCGCTTAGATTTGATTTTATCAAGATTTTGCGCTATATAAATATTGTAATTATTATTATTATTATTATATATATACACACACACACACACACAACACACACACACACACACACACACACACACACACACACACACACACACACCACACACACTCACACACACACACACCACACACACACACACACACACACACACACACACACACACACACACACACACACCCACGCACACTTACACACACACACCACATGCCCGCATGCAAGCACACAACTGTCAGTATCAATAGCGTATGTCCATACTCTGCAACAGAGTTATGACCATAATAGTATTGCTTTGGACTTATGCTGTGGCTGTTTTGAATCTACAGTATTGCTTTGGACTTATGCTGTGGCTGTTTTGAATCTACAGTATTGCTTTGGACTTAAGCTGTGACTATTTTGAATCTACAGTATTGCTTTGGACTTATGCTGTGGCTGTTTTGAATCTACAGTATTGCTTTGGACTTAAGCTGTGACTATTTTGAATCTACAGTATTGCTTTGGACTTAAGCTGTGACTATTTTGAATCTACAGTATTGCTTTGACTTAGCGTGCTGTTTTGAATCTACAGTATTGCTTTGACTTAAGCTGTGACTGTTTTGAATCTACAGTATTGCTTTGGACTTAAGCTGTGACTATTTTGAATCTACAGTATTGCTTATGGACTTATGCATGTGACTATTTTGAATCTACAGTATTGCTTTGGACTTATGCTGTGACTATTTTGAATCTACAGTATTGCTTTGGACTTATGCTGTGACTATTTTGAATCTACAGTATTGCTTTGGACTTATGCTGTGACTATTTTGAATCTACAGTATTGCTTTGGACTTATGCTGTGACTAGTTTTGAATCTACAGTATTGCTTTGGACTTAAGCTGTGACTATTTTGAATCTACAGTATTGCTTTGGACTTATGCTGTGACTATTTTGAATCTACAGTATTGCTTTGGACTTATGCTGTGACTATTTTGAATCTACAGTATTGCTTTGGACTTATGCTGTGACATTTTGAATCTACAGTATTGCTTGACTTAGCTGTGAACTTTGAATCTACAGAGTATGAATTGTTTAAGTTTCATGGCTAATATTACACGTCAATAAACCAAGTAAAATGCAGCCATACACTCTAAAGAAATCGCAGCTGGAATGACATTGCCCTCTCAGGATCAGTTTCATCCTCAGATCTGTACATGACCTCCTGCCCTCAGATGCAAATCTGGTGAAATGGAGGAAACCAGATGGCCTGCGTGCCTGCTGTGCTGGCAAACAAACAGTGGAACATGTCCTCAGTTCCTGCAAAGTAGCACTAACCCAGGGGAGGTATACACCAAGGCATAATCAAGTGCTTAAAGAAATCTCACAAGCAATCAGCACTGCCAAAGGAAAAACCACGCCACCAGGAGCTCTGGCAGTCTTTAACAGCAAGCAGGAGGCAGAAAGCTGTGGCCTGGAAAAGATGTGGTGGAGCAGATGACTGGGAATGCACAGCAGATCTTCCATAATGGAAGAAAACATCCAGAAATCATGAGCAAGAGTGGCCTGGGACCAGGTATAGTACTGTTGTCCTGTATATCAAAACAAGTGAATCTGATCAAACGCACTGTGCTGTGTGAAAAAAGAATAGAGGAAGCCCATGTCTACAAAACTGATAAGTATGCCAGTCTAGCCAGCCACTTTGGGAAATCAAGCCAAAGTCCTTGTACAGTTTGGAACGATGGTATTGGTAGGCATGCCTGCCTATGACTTCATGAAACAGATCTCGATTTCTGGGAAAGAGAAGACTGGAGTCCTAAGGACAATGGCAGAGGCAGCTGAAAGAGTTCCACCTGGATCTGGTCAAGAAGGAACAAAAATGAACTTTGTAAGGCTTGAAATTTCCTTCCATACTGCAGGTGTCCATTAGCTTAGTGATTAAAACATCCACCACAGGGGTGACTTGGCCTTCAGGCACCCAGTCACCTTTGAGGTGTGGGTTCAAACCCAGGTGGAGGGAAAAAAGACAGCAGCAGAGGGGCATCCAGCAGTCATGACCTGGATGCGGCCTGGTCTCCAGCTGCCACGCTAAAAAATCAGACATCATGATGTGAGTGCATAATTATTATGGAGTATTTCTGTCAGGTGTACAATAGACACACTCCATGTGTTCTTTCAGTTGATGCCACAACCAGCTTTGTATTTTTTCCTTGTCTAGTAATTACGTAGCTCTTTCTTAGCCAAGCTTTCGATGAAAACTGTTAGTACTACAGCAGTGAGGATTTCAAACTCTCACATGTCCTTATGCGTTCTGATTGTTCAGATGGATCTGAGGAAACGCCGGTGAAGCTGCAATCCTCCAAAAGCTCATGGTCCTGCTCGACCCACACTGCGAGGTCGTAGAGCCCCATCCGCCACCTCCACCCCCATGCTCTCACGCGACAGAGCGATGGAGTCGAATCCCAGGTATAGAGCACTCAGCCACCCAGTCCATGACATCTGTGAGTTGTATTTTGGGATGGGATATGGTGAGAGTGAGGTGTGTGTGTGTGTGTGTGTGTGTGTGTGTGTGTGTGTGTGTGTGTGTGAGTGAGATCATGGAGCACTGGGCCACCCAGT
This sequence comes from Monoplex corrugatus, assembly GCA_030674185.1. Taxonomy (NCBI): domain Eukaryota; kingdom Metazoa; phylum Mollusca; class Gastropoda; order Littorinimorpha; family Ranellidae; genus Monoplex; species Monoplex corrugatus. Next base: position 18,094,918 of record JAPXFY010000014.1, on the reverse strand, counting down.
CCATGGTTTTTGTGAGCTGTGCGTGTGTGTGTGTGTGTGTTGGGGGTAAGGATGAGGGGATGTGTGTGTGTGTTGGGGTAAGGATGAGGGGGATGTGTGTGTGTGTGTGTTGGGGTAAGGGTGAGGGGGATGTGTGTGTGTGTGTGTGTGTTGGGGTAAGGGTGAGGGGGATGTGTGTATGTGTGTGTGTGTGTGTGTTGGGGTAAGGGTGAGGGGGATGTGTGTGTGAGATGATAAAGCAGTTGCCACCCAGTCCATGTTTTCTATGAGTTGTATATATGTGTTTGAGGGTGAGAAGGATGTGTGTGTGTGTTAGGTCATATAAGTCTCAGGTCATAGAGTAATTGGCCACCAAGTCCATCTCTTCTGTGCGATATGTGTCTGAGGGGAGGGGAGATAGAGGGTAGAGGAGGAGGGGTGGAGGAGGTGATTGTGTGTGCGCGTGTGTGTGTGTGTGTGTGTGTGAGAGAGAGAGAGAGGTCATAGAATACAAGACCGCTCAGTACATGACTTCTGTGAATTTTGTTTGTTGTTGGTGGTGGTGGTGAGAGTGAGGGGTGCATTTGTATGTGAGGTCTTAGAACATAAGGTCACCCGGTCGATGGCTTCTGTGAGTTGTGTGTGTTTGGGGGAGGAAAGTGAGTGGAGGGGTGTGTGTGAGGTCTCAGGACACCAGGACACCCAAATTCATGGCTTCTGTGATGTGTGTGTGTGTATGGGGGGGGAGGGGTACATGTGTGTATGTGTGTGTGTGTGAGGTCATAGAACATGAGGCCCAGTCTATGGTTTCTGTGAATAATGGATGTATTTGTAGATTGGGTGGGGGGATATAGGGTATTTTGGGAGGGTGTGTGATTATTTTAATGCATGTTTACGTGTGTGTGTGTGAAAGAGTATGCATGTGGGAGTTTATTACTGTTGATTCCCTTCTAATATTGTCACATTATATGTATGTTTTTCCATGACATAACAGTGTGTGTGTGTGTGGAGTGCATGTGTGTGTGTATGTGTCTCTGTATGTGGTCTGTGGGTGTGTGTGTACATGCATGTGTTCTGTATATGTATATGCATGTGTGTGTGTGTTGTGTGTGTGTGTGTGTGTGTGTGTGTGTGTGTGTGTGTGTGTGTGTGTGTGTGTGTGCAGCCCAAGCCAGTGGCACGGCGACGTGTGCGGATGGTGGAAGGAGAGACAGGAGGGGAGGGTGACCTGGTTCAGGACACAGTGTCCCAGGTGGTCAAGGGATTTATGCCTGGTGTGTCGGAATCCATTTCTTCTGTGGCTGGTCAGTTCATGCCTCTGTCTGTCTGTCTGTCTATCTGTCTGTCTGTCTATCTGTCTGTCTGTCTAACATCTATATGTGTGTGTGTGTGTGTGTGTGTGTGTGTGTGTGTGTGTGTGTGTGTGCATATATGAAGAGATTCATGGCCAGGTATCAAATGCACCTGTCCTGTTACTGGGTAGCATGTGGATTGTTGTTTATGCCTTCTGTCTACTCTGTGTGTGTGTGTGTGTTTGTGTATGTGTGTATATCTTTTTCGACACTGCTCTAACTTCATCTTTCATTGTGGATGGTCCTTCAGTTTTCTTTCTTATGTGTTCTTCCTCTCTGTCATTATCAAAAAGATCTCACCCCATCTGTCAAATATTTTGTCTTTTTCAGTAATAAGTGTACCATCTTTAGATTTTAAGCAACCAATTGGTGTGCATGTCTTTTTCATGTGGGCAATTTCTTCAGTGTTTCTGTACATAAACTTGGAATCTGTTTCTCTAACAGTTGTAAAAGATAAAACAGTAAAATAATAAATAAATAAATAATAAATGAATATCTCATTAAAACAGTCACACAAAACTTGAACTGTGAAGAGGACAACCAAGAAAAAGTAAAAAGTCATTAGACTCAAACAAAAAGAAAAATGTTTTAAGAAAGAACAATTGTGGACACCATATAAATGGAATAATGCAGTAATAATGCAGTAATAAAGTGAAAGGACCATGTAACTGAAAGTGAAATAAACTAAAACATAACATGTGGGCATGTGTGTGTGACCAAGCAGTACTTATTAAGCAGTGGCATAGTGTTAGTGTGTGGATTGTTTTTCATCATCATCATGTGCTCTGCCACATGGCATTGGCGACCATGGCCCTCCACACAAATCTATCCCCTGTCACTGCAAGTACATCTCCCACCTTCTCTGTCTTCAACCACCCTGCAAGTCCACCCAGTATTTTCTCCCCTGTTATGCACATCAAATTGATATATTCAATAGTTAGTTTGTCCTAGTGTACTGGAACATGTGAACTTAACTCTTTGGAGACGCGCCCTAAAATGGCTGCTGAAACTCTCGAGACGCACAGTTTTTTGGTACTTTTTAAAAAATTATGGAGAATATCCAACGACAATAAACTTATCCTGTTATATATGTTTTAAAAGGTCATTATGTCCACTTGTTTATGCATGCTTTCATTTTTTTCTGGTTTACCATTGAAAAAGCATGCAAGTAGCAAAAAAAAGAAAAGTTCCGGATGTACACACACATGACTTATCAAACTGCGGCTTGTAATCCATTAAATATCATGTCACAAAACTGCACTTAACATGTCACAGGATATACATTCTTCACTGGACGTCACTATGAGTTCTGCTTTTATGAATATTTTGTCCCAGAAATGATTAAAATACAGGGGTAGAGTCTTTTGACTCTTCGAAATTCCTTTGTTTCGGGTACCGCGAAAACAAGCCAAAAATACAGTTCCAACAGTCTCCTACAGTCAAAGGGAAAGAAATCTACTTAGAAAAATGGCTAAACTCTACTGTCGGTGTAATCTCCCATATTATAGTATCAAGTAGTCTCAGTAAAAAAAAAAACCATACCATCTCCACAGCTATAGCTGCGGAGCGTCACAATCGAGACTTGCTGCGGAGTGTCGCCATCGAATTAATATCCACTTGTAGCTGTCCATGAATAAAGATATCAGGGACACCACTTGGTGGTTGCCTGGCTATATCAAACTTTTTACCTAATATTGTTTTGTTCATTACTTTTTTTAAATATGATTTAAACTATAAAACTCTGTAGAAGGGTGCCAAACGAAGTATTGTACTTTGGACCCACTGTTGGGTTGGAAGACAGACTAACCTGGTGGAAGCATAGTCGATACATGGTTAAAGCACTGTATGTTGCACTTTCTGTTATACATTTTGTTTTTTGTGTGTGTGTCTGTTCTGGGTTGTTTTGTCTGTGCCTATTAACTCTTCAAATGATAGTGTTATGAATAAAACCTGACTTGATTTTGTCAGCCTGTCTTCTTGGGACACGATTTGTTGTGAGTAGTTATGTCTGTGTGGTAGCAGGGCAGGTTTAGATATTGGGAAGGTTTCAGTTTTTTTCAATGTTGTTGTGTTGTTGTTGTTGTTGTTGTTGTGTTGTTCAGAACTTAGCATGGTTTGATACTCTGTCTTGTAGGTGCGCAATGCACACTGAGTCCATGTGAGTTTGGAGAACAACAATATATAAGAATTATTATTATTATTATTGTTGTTGTTGTTGTTATCATCATTATTATTATTATTATTATTGTTATCATTATTATTATTCATGTGCGTGTATGTGTTTAACACAGAGTTGAGCACCATACAGACAGAGAGAGACCATGACTCTGTCCGTGGAGAACCATCACCCGCAGAAGACCGAGGTGAGATCTTTGCACTTTTGACAAATTTACGTCAGAAAATGATGTATGCTAGTGTGATAAGACTTTTGTACTTTGACAGCTTTTAGTTAGAAAAAAAGAAATATGTCAGTTTGGTAAGGCCTTTGTACTATGGGCAGCTTGTAGCTAGAAAAAAAATATGCTAAATTTTCAGTGGCAGTAGCCAATAATGTCTAGATTTTTTCACAAAAAGCGTAATGACCTGACTGAGTAGACCTCTTTGGCTGACAACAGCTAGGAGTGTGATAGTATCTGACATCTGCTGATTTGTGATCCATCAAAAGCCACAAACAACCCCCCCCACCCAAAAATTGTGTATGATATTCAAGTGCAACAAATGCATTTGATGGTAAGTGTTTGCCCTCTGTAAATGAAAATATTACTATAATTATTATTCTCTAGGTGAGCATAGCTTGGAGTGTGTCAGTGCATTTGAAGTAGCCAGCATCTGCTAGTTTGTTCACAGACAGTAACATTAATGCTTTCACTCTCTCAACCTGTCCACCAGCTGTCTGCAGGATGATAGTAGACAGGGTGAGGGAGTAAATGAATTAACTGTTAAGTGACCCCAGTGACCCTAGAAGCTAAGAGTGGGGCAGTGTATAGGTACACAAAGTCTTGTTGACAGCTCTTCTCGACGAAGGCATTTCACAAGTAGTTATTTTGTGCTTCAGGATCTTGGTCAGGGTCCAGGTCTGGCACTGGTATGTCAGGGTGGGGATGAAAATGGAATTGATGTGCTTAGGTTTTTGCTTCAGTTGGAATGTTGGGGTGTTTCAGAAGTGGAGTGAGTTGTTAACATGTTGTTTGCTTTCTGGTTTTGACCTCTCTTGAATCTTCCATCCTTTTTTTGAAGAATCTGCCAAGAAGTTCAAAGTCCAGAAAATGAATATGAAATCAAGACGGTCATCTGCCTGTTAATGTTTCTGTGGATAAAATGTCCAAGACAGACATTGTTTTGAAATTGAAAAACATGTTGTCTGTCTGTATCAAGACAAGTAATAGGTGTAGATTTGATAGAGGATTTGGGGTCCATGTTCAGGATTAAAGAACAAGAACAAATGCTTATTTCCAAGATATAAAACATTGAAAAGTAGCTTGTTTGTGAAAGCTCCTTCGGAGTAATATAAGCACAACGTTTTGAGCCCAGGCTCTTTGTCAAGTTTATTTCCAAGGGAAGTGGCATAAGCATATAATGCTTTTTGACATCCAACTCCTGCCCAACATGTAGAGGGAATACACTAATACAAATATATTAGAACAGCATGAAAACACCAAAATGGTGCAAACAATATCATGAATTGGTCTCTGTTGATCACAGTTGGTGTCACTTTCAGTCACTGTTATATTTTCAACGTACCATGTGTGTGTGTTGTGTGTGTGTGTGTGTGTGTGTGTATGTGTGTGTGTGTGTGTGTGTGTGTGTGTGTGTGTGTGTGTGTGTGTGTGTGTGTGTGAGAGAGAGAGAGAGAGACACTAACGCTGCACAAGACTGCGTGTGAAGTGGCAAGGGTGTTTTCCTGTACATACTAAAGTTGACATGCTCCATGCTAATACAGCAGACTCGTGATGCTACCTGCTTGATTTATGTTGTTACTTACTTGGGAGGCGGCTGGTTTGGGTGTTATGAGTACATTGGTATTCACAAGGGTCAAAGGTGTGTGTCAAGTAACTAAGTATCACTGAATATCATTGTTATTGATACAGTTTGTACCGGAGTGTGTGTGTGTGTGCCTATGTGCTTACCCATCTATCTGTGTTTCTGTCTGTCTACCATGTCTGTGTGTCAGTCTGTGTGTGTGTTGTGTGTGCGCGCACGTGTGTGTGTCATGTGTGTGTGTTGTTGTTTGTGTGTGTGTGTGTGTGTGTGTGTGTGTGTGTGTGTGTGTGCGCACTTATAAGGTCAGTGCGTATATGTGTGTGTTTGTATGTGTGTGTGTGTGCGCATACGTGTGTGTGTGCATGTGTGTGTGTGTGTTGTTTGTGTTGTGTGTGTGTGTGTGTGTGTGTGTGTGTGTGTGTGTGTGTGTGTGTGTGTGTGTGTGTGTGTGTGCACGCACTTATGAGAGAGTCAGTGCGTATATGTGTGTGTGTTTGTATGTGAGTATATGTGCATGTGTCATGCATGTTATACTGTGGTTCATACATAACCACCTATACCCTGTCTCTGAGCATGTTGCTTGACATCCCACAATGCACTATTCTGACCTTGACCTTGCCTGCTCTGTCCTTTCCCTTTCCTTCTTCTTCTTCCTGTCTGCCTCTTTCTTCTATTCCTTCCCATGCTCCCTCTCCCACCCCCACCCCCACTCCATACTTGCAGCACAGGCAGGGCCAGTGGTATCAGAGACGGAGCCGTATTCTACGGAGGAAGAGGAGCTTGTCGCTCGCCCCTCCCCCCCTCGCTCCTCTCTCAATATCGAGTCTGGCTCAGCTTCGGAGGAAGGTATATCCCTTCTCTTCATCTCCCCATTCCGCCATTCACTTTTTTCCTTTTTTCATTTCTTCTTTGATTTTGGGGTTTCATCAGGTTTTGACTTTCGAGCTGAAGCTTTTCTGGCCTGTAGTAACTGTGTTGTATTTGTGTATCATTTGATCCTTCTTCTTCCCCTTTTGTTTTCTTCTCTTTTTCTTGAGTCCAAATATGATATCCTTCTCTTGGTAGAAATCTGTAATGACCAGCTGGTGTTTATGCTTTTACACGTTTTACAGTCTTCATGTGGAAATAGATTTCTTTAGATTCTGTATGTCACCAACGAGAAGAGAAACATGATTGGTAAAAGAAAACAAGTGAATAGAAAATACTAGTGTTCATTCACAACACCACTATCTACAAACTGCCAAGCACACTTTATATTCTGTATGTCAAGAACAACAATGGGAACAGGACTGATAAAGAAAGTGAATAGAAAACACTAGTATTCACTCACAGCACTACTGATTTACAAACTGCCTGAAACTTTACTCAGAATATTAATTGTATGCCAAGAGCTTTGAATAAAACAAGAAACAACAATAAAAAAAAGAATAGTAATCAGCCATAGACAAAGATATGTCTTTCTGTCTAGTTTGTTCATCAATACAGTCCACACCAGAGTGTACTTTTCCACATGAGACAATATCTGGCCCAAGAAGAAGGGTAAAGATGCTATGTGTGTGATGGGGCGTGCCATCTAGTATCATACTTGGAATCTGGAATTTTTCAGGAGGGATTCATCTCACTTGGATGATTCCATATGCGTTCTACCCAAGTCTGCCAGTAATTATCTGGCAGACTCCTTGATCCTGTGCAAAACCCTATGTGCTGCTATGGTCTGGAAATGGGGAGGAAATCTGTGAAACACGAAGGGCAAGGGGGGGGGGGGGGGGGGGGGGGGGGGGGGGCATGGAATCTCTGCTGTGAAACAATAAGGGAGAGGGGGGGGGGGGGGGGGGGGGGTTGGAGCAGGGAACCTGTTAACACTAAGCTGACATCATCAAAATTGAAGAGAGCAAAAAACATGAACAACACAATCCTCATCCCTTCATACATTCACGCACATTCCTCTCACTCTCTCTCTCTCTCCTCTCTCCCTCTCTCTCCTCTCTCTCTCTCTATCTCTCTCTCTCTCTCTCTCTCTCTCTCTCTCTCCACACACACACACACACACACACACACACACACACACACAAACACACACCACACACACACATTTATATACATATGTATGTGTGTGTGTGTGCATTATGGTATGCATATGTATGTTCCTGCTTTAATTGGATTTTTTTTTCTCTCTAATTTTAACCTGTAACCACCACCCCTCACCAGAAAAAAAAAGTTCTTTTTCTGTCCCTGTTTACTGACTGGATTTTAGTTTTGCTTTGATTCTGTGATATGTAGCCTGAATAATCCTTACTGTTGTTCCTGCCTTTCCTGGCTCCTGTATTAGTCTCTGTGACTGGATTTTATATTGGCTTTCATTGTATAGCACAAATAATCCATATTGCTGTTATCACCTCTTATAGAAGATTCCTGTACTTGTCTGTATGACTGTGGATTTTATTTCAGCTTTTAATGTGTAGCCTAATTGATCCATACAGCTGTTTCACTTTTTCTCATTGCTGTAGTCATCTGTAAACTGTGTGTCAGTTCACCTTCGCTGTCATGATCTGTAGTTCGTTTTGACATGACTTTGTCTTCTCCTTCAGATTTCTTTTTCTGCTTCCTCTTCGCCTCTGTTTTGTCTTCACCTTTGTCTTCTTTCTTTTCTTTATCTTCTTCTTTGTTTGCTGCTTCTTTTTCACTTCCATCTTCTTCTTTGCTCTGACTTCTTCCTGACTTCACCTCCATCTTCCCCCCTTCCCCCCCCCCCCCCCCATCCCCCATCTAATATCACTTATAGTGACAAGATGTTAAATCAAAGAACTAATGAACTTCCATCTTCTTCTTCACCTCCGTCTTCTTCCTGAGTTCACCTCCATCTTCTTCTTTTTTCATCTTTTTCTTCTTCACTTCTTTCTGCTGTTCTTTTTCCTCATCTGTTTTTGCTTCAGCTTACTGATCAGTGTATCCTGCCTTTTGTTTTCCTGATTAGTTGTAGATATTCCAATGAGGTTTTCACCCGGCTTGTCACCTGACATTTCTTTCTTTTGACACCTTTTCATGCACTTGTAGTGTTGCACGTGAGTCACAAAGATACAGATTTATATCAGCTGTTTTGTATGTATGTGCCTTTGATGCATTCATTTACATATGTGATGTATTGTTTTATTTGGATTGTGACTGGAAGACAGCCATGTATCGGCCATTTTGTTTTATACATACAGCTGTGATTTCTTCATACACATGTATTGTGTATCCATAACAGTTCTGTATCATCCACTGTTATGTAGTGCTCATTTCTGACTTTATGTGGGTCTGATTCAGGGCTGGACAGAAAGTATCTGCTTGTGATAGATCCTAGATGTTATGTTGTGTGCCCAGTCAATTTTCTTCTTCTCTTCTACTTTTTGTGTCTTTCATCTGTGCCTTCTTCATCTTTTCTTCTTCTTCTTCTTCTTCTTCTTCTTCTTCTTCTTCTTCTTCTTCCATTCTTTCTTCTTCTTCTTCTTCTTCTTCTTCTTCTTCTTCTTTTTTCTTTTCTTCTTCTTCTTCTTTCTTCTTTCTTCTCTTCTTCCTTCTTCTTCTCTTTCTTCTTCTTCTTCTTCTTCTTCTTCTTCTTCTTCTTCGCATTCTTCTTCGCATTCTTCTTCTTCTTCTTCTTCTTCTTCTTCTTCTTCTTCGCATTCTTCTTCTTCATTCTTCTTCTTCTTCGCATTCTTCTTCTTCTTCTTCTTCCTTCTTCTTCTTCTTCTTCTTCGCATTCTTCTTCCATTCTTCTTCTTCTTCTTCTCTTCTTCTTCTTCTTCTTCTTCTTCTTCTTCTTCTTCTTTCTTCTTCTTCTTCTTCTTCTTTCTTCTTCTTCTTGTGTTTTCTATCTTCTTCTTCTTCATCTTCTTCTTCTTCTCTTTCTTTTTCTTCTTCTTCTTCTTCTTCTTCTTCTTCTTTGTTGTTGTTCTTTCTTCTTCTTCTTCTTCTTCTTCTTCTTCTTCTTCTTCTTCTTCTTCTTTCCTTCTTCTTCTTCTTTCTTCTTCTTCTTCTTCTTCTTCTTTTACTCTTTCTTCTTCCTTCTTCTTCTTCTTCTTCTTCTTCTTCTTCTTCTTCTTCTTCTTCTTCTTCTTCTTCTTCTTCTTCTTCTCTCTTCTTCCTTCTTCTTCTTCCTTCTCTTCTTCTTCTTCTTCTTCTTCTTCTTCTTCTTCTTCTTCTTTCTTCTTCTTCTTCTTCTTCTTCTTCTTTTCTTCTTCTCTTCTTCTTCTTCTTCTTCTTCTTCTTCTTCTTCTTCTTCTCTTCTTCTTCTTCTTCTCTTCTTCTTCTTCTTCTTCTTCTTCTTCTCTTCTTCTTCTTCTTTTCTTCTTCTTCTTCTTCTTCTTCTTCTTCTTTCTTCTTCTTCTTCTCTCTTCTTCTTCTTCTTCTTCTTCTCTTCTTTCTTCTTCTTCTTCTTCTTCTCTTCTTCTTCTTCTTCTTCTCTTTTTTCTTTTTCTGGAATCACAATTGCAACTGTTTAATTTACATAATTTGTCACAGTCTGTCACAAAATCCATCTGCCATGTCACAAAAAATGTGAGGATGCGATATACACATCCCAACCCTGTGATCATCTTTAGTTAACTTTATTTACAGTATCCTTTTTTCCACCACACATTTTGCCTTTTATGGAAGAGGAGAAGGATTTTTTCTACAAATGCCTGTCTCTACCTTTTTCTGGAGAAATATTCATTTGCTTGTTTCTCTTCTGTTCGTCTTCTCTTTCTTCTTTTCTTTCTCTTTCTTTTTGATTTCGTTTGTTTTATTTTGTTGTTTTGTTTCATTCTCTTTCTTCTAACCCTTTTCTCTCTTTTGTCTTATTCTTTCTCTTTCTCTTCTTTTTTCTTTCTCTGTGCTTTTCTCTTCACCTTCTCTCTCTCTCTCTCTCTCTCTCTCTCTCTCTCTCTCTCTCTCTCTCTCTCTCTCTCTCTCTCCTCTCTCTCTCTCTCTCTCTTCTCTCTCTCTCTCTCTCTCTCTCTCTCTCTCTCTCTCTCTCTCTCTCTCTCTCTTCTCTCACTCACTCTCCCCCACACCTGTCTTTCTGTCTGTTTCTGACTTTAATATATGTTGCTTGATTTCAGTGAAACATTTTGAATGATTTTGTTCATTTATTATTTCTTTTAAAGTGTATTCACATATTTGCCATTAGACGAGTGTTTGATTTCTTACTTTCAAAGTGCATACATTTAGCACCTATGTGCAGTGTGCGAATATCATGTAGAACTTTGTATTGACGGTTCTTGTTCCCGCTGTGGGCACATTTGTTCAGTCCACTACAATAGTGTAATGGTTCTCTAACGTGGAGTGTGATGACATATATAGGTGAATGGGGTCAGGTGAGCTCACCCCAGATCGAAGTACCCAGACCCAGAGCTCGCAGTCTTTTCCAGAAGCCGGGTATGACATGTAGCTTTGCATGCGTGACGTGCACACAACGTATGGTCCCTTGTTGTTCTGGTGTATGGTATTTTATCATGCTTGATGTACACGCAGCGTATGGTCCTGTGGTGTTATGGCGTATGGTATTTATCGTGCATGACATAGAAACTAATGATGGTCAAGTTCCCTTCAGGTCTGCCCTGGCAGTTATTGTGCATGATGTGTACACAGATTATAGTCCCTTGTTCCTGTTGGTATTTAACCTCTGTTGGCATTTAACCCTGTTTCCCCCCCCCCCCCCCCCCCTCATCCTGTTGCCTGTGAAAGGGTTAATATTTTATCACTTTTCTGATTTGCACAAATTAAGGTATCATATCCCTGCTGACATGTGGTAACTGTCATGCTTCTGATATACATAAATCATTATCTTTTGCCTCACTGATATACAATATTTATCCAGCATTTGATACACACAAACCATGATCCTTTGTCCCATGACATAATATTTATCATGTTTCTGATATACTAAAGCATGGTCCTTTATCTCACTGATATATAATATTTATCATGTTTCTGATATACATAAATCATGGTTCTTTGTCCCACTGATACATTTATCATGTTTCTGGTGTACATAAATCATGGTCCTTTATCTCACTGATATATTACATTTATCATGTTTCTGGTGTACATAAATCATGGTCCTTTATCTCACTGATATATTACATTTATCATGTTTCTGGTGTACATAAATCATGGTCCTTTATCTCACTGATATATTATATTTATCATGTTTCTGGTGTACATAAATCATGGTCCTTTATCTCACTGATATATTATATTTATCATGTTTCTGGTGTACATAAATCATGGTCCTTTATCTCACTGATATATTACATTTATCATGTTTCTGATGTACATAATCATGCTCCTTTATCTCACTGATATATAATATTTATCATGTTTCTGGTGTACATAATCATGGTCCTTTATCTCACTGATATATAATATTTATCATGTTTCTGGTGTACATAATCATGGTCCTTTATCTCACTGATATATTATATTTATCATGTTTCTGGTGTACATAATCATGGTCCTTTATCCCACTGATATAATATTTATCATGTTTCTGGTGTACATAATCATGCTCCTTTATCTCACTGATATATTATATTTATCATGTTTCTGGTGTACATAATCATGCTCCTTTATCTCACTGATATATTATATTTATCATGTTTCTGGTGTACATAATCATGGTTCTTTATCCCACTGATATATAATATTTATCATGTTTCTGATATACATAAATCATGGTCCTTTGTCCCTCTGATATATAATATCTGTCATGCTTCTGACATACACAAATTGTCCTTTGTCCCAGCTGCTATCTAATATTTATCATGCTTCTGATATACATAAATCATGATCCTTTGTCCCATCTGATATATATTTTCATGGTCCTTTGTCCCAAATGATATGTAATGTTTATCATGCTTCTGATGTACATACATCATGGTCCTTTGTCCAGCTGATGTAGGCTGTTATTTATCATGCTTGTTGTAGACTTTAACCCAGGAATACAGTGAATAGTTTGATGGGGTGAAAAGACTAATCACGATTCATTGTCAACACTGGTGTAGGCTGGTAGTATTAATTGTGCATGCTATAGACACTGACCCATGGTTTGTCCTTATTGATGTCACTTGTCACCCATGACCCATCACCCACAAGGTGCAGAACTGTATTTTTTCTTTATTTTATACCATGATAATTTTTGCTATTTTTTGGCAAATCTATCTCCAGTTGCTTGCCATTGCTTTCTGGAAGTGCAATGCAGGTACCACACAGAGGTCCCAGCCATTGTTTTTGAAGAAGTCTTCTGCCCATGATCATGAACACAAAGGCCGGTTCCAAATGTTATTTAGTTGCCTTCTGACTTCATCCATCCCCTACTGTGAGGATTTCATCACAGTCTTGTTGGTTCAACAGACTTTTTGGAGTGACCCAGATAGGCCTTCACAGCTAGCATAGTGCCTAAGTGACATTAACTTCATCAGGACTTTGCAAGTTCATCTGGACTTAGCAATCCCCTACTTTGCCCTGCTTCTACCTCTTGGGATGTGGACCCAAGGTTGGGCATGTACCATGATATGAGTGGGCCAAAAGTAAGCATACAGTTTCTGTTTTATGAAGTTACTTTCAAAAGCAGGTATACAGTTTTTATTTTATAATACGCTCGTATTGATCAGGTCATGTTTAGTCTCTTAGGCGTTCGAACTGTCCTCCATCAACTGTGCATGGTAGAAATTACTTAGACATGTTGCATAATGTGATGGTGGCACAACTTGTCAGCAGGGCTGACTACGACAAACTGCTCTTTCAGTAAGATGAGGCCCCTCTTGTTTTGCTTTGACAGTCTGGAGCTACCTTGACAACACCTTTCCACTCCATTGGATCAGGTGACGTAGCAGCATTGACTGGCTACCATGTTCACCTGACACCAATGGACTTTTTGGGGGGAGAGGCATAGTTAAAGAGAAGGTTTTTGAGAGGCAGCTATACTCAGTGGATGAATTGAAGGAGTTTACCTCACAAGCATTTATGGACATTAATGCTAACTGGGATTTGTGTGCTAAAGTGTGTCACGGTATCAGGGACCAACTCCAGGAATATATCAATGTGGATGGAGGACATTTGAACATCTAAGAGATTAAACATGACCCAATCGGTACTGTAAAATAAAAAGTGTATACCTATGTTTAGAAATAACTTTGAAAAATAAAAATTGTACTTTTGGTCCACTCTATGTTTATTGTATTGACATAACACTGACCCTTGTTCACTGTCCCTATTGATGTAGCATGATGATATTGTACATGACAAAGACAGTGACCTGTGTTCATTGTCCCTACCAGTGTAGCATGATGTATATTGTACATGACATAGACACTGACCCGTTGTTCACTGTCCCTACCAGTGTAGTATGATGTATATTGTACATGACATAGACACTGACCTATAGTTCACTGTCCCTACCAGTGTAGCATGATGGATATTGTACATGACATAGACACTGACCTATAGTTCACTGTCCCTACCAGTGTAGTATGGTATATAATGTACATGACATAGACACTGACCTATAGTTCACTGTCCCTACCAGTGTAGTATGGTATATTGTACATGACATAGACACTGACCTATAGTTCACTGTCCCTACCAGTGTAGTATGGATATTGTACATGACATAGACACTGACCTATAGTTCACTGTCCCTACCAGTGTAGTATGGTATATATGTACATGACATAGACACTGACCTATAGTTCACGTCCCTACCAGTGTAGTATGGTATATAATGTACATGACATAGACACTGACCTATAGTTCACTGTCCCTACCAGTGTAGATGATGGATATTGTACATGACATAGACACTGACCTATAGTTCACTGTCCCTACCAGTGTAGCATGATGGATATTGTACATGACATAGACACTGACCTATAGTTCACTGTCCCTACCAGTGTAGTATGGTATATTGTACATGACATAGACACTGACCCTTGTTCAGTCCCTACCAGTGTAGCATGATGGATATTGTACATATAGACACTGACCTTGTCACTGTCCTCCAGTTAGCATGATGATATTGTAATGACATAGACACTGACACGTTGTTCACTGTCCTACCAGTGTAGTATGATTGTATATTGTACATGACATAGACACTGACTATAGTTCACTGTCCCTACCAGTGTAGCATGATGGATATTGTACATGACATAGACACTGACCTATAGTTCACTGTCCCTACCAGTGTAGTATGGTATATAATGTACATGACATAGACATTGACCTATAGTTCACTGTCCCTACCAGTGTAGCATGATGTATATTGTACATGACATAGACACTGACCTATAGTTCACTGTCCCTACCAGTGTAGCATGATGGATATTGTACATGACATAGACACTGACCTATAGTTCACTGTTCCTACCAGTGTAGTATGGTATATAATGTACATGACATAGACACTGACCTATAGTTCACTGTCCCTACCAGTGTAGCATGATGGATATTGTACATGACATAGACACTGACCTATAGTTCACTGTCCCTACCAGTGTAGTATGGTATATATTGTACATGACATAGATACTGACCCATAGTTCAGTCTCTGCTGATGTAGCATGATATATTTAATATACAGCATAGACACTGATCCATGATATATATTGTAAATGACATAGACACTGACACTTGATATGTATTGTGAATGATGTAGACATTGACCCTTGATATATATTGTACATGATTTAGACACTAACACATGTCAGCAGGCATCGTAGTGTATGCAAGTTTATTGTTACACATGTCCCCAGGGCTTTCATTATGGCACCTGTGTCTGTGGTCGTGCCAGATGTTTTGTCTCTGTGACGTGGAGTTTTACTACTTTAAAGTGTTGCTTATGTACATCTGTGTCTTGTGACGTGACACAACATTCACTGTCATGTTGTGATAATGACATCTTGTATCTGTGATGGTGCCTGCCTGTTCAGCTTATTTAAGAGGGATTTACCACACTTAGACAGTTCCATATGGCTTCACCCAATCTGCTATCTGTTATCTGACAGACTTCTTTAGTTTGCACAGAACCTTGTGTGCTGACAAGGTCTTGAAATGGAAGGGAATTGGGCGGGGGGTGGAGGGGGGGGGGGCAGTGGGCTGATTCTATGAAACACTAAGCTGACACCACAAGAATGATTGGAACATTAAGATTGGCAGTGAACAGGTCAGTTTTTATGTTAGTCTGGGATAGGATTCAAGGTATCAAATCTTGAGTCAGACAGTTCCTGTCAGTCTGTGAGACTAGATACTAGACACAAGATGCTGTAGTGCCAAGGTCAGAGAACAAGGAATTTTGACTGACTTGTGCCTGAGAAAAACACATTCTTGTTTTTACAGTGTATTCATCACTAGTCACTGGCAAAACATCTTACAGATGTTGGATTCAAGGTACATGTATGATCTGCATGCCCTGCAGATTTTGCTTGCAGCATCTCCTTTACTGAAGAAAAGAAATTAAAAAGAAAAGCAGAAAAAATGATCACCAAGTCTGTATTGTTATCATTGAGTGTTTTGCATGTAACAAAAAAATGTTGATTTGGTTGAAATTGCTGACTGAGGGTGGAGGAAAAGAAAAGACACAAGAAACTCCACTGATTTGTGTTGTATTGGTCTGACTGATGCCATTGCTGTCTGTTTTGTTTCTTTCATTTCTCCCTTTGTTTTGTTCCTTTGTTTTTTATGTTTGGGTTCCTTTGGTTCTTTGTTTTTTATCTTTGTGTTTCTTGACACCATTAGTGAATTTTGTTTCCCACATTTTCCCTTATGCCATTTTTTTGTTTTTGTTCTTGTTTTGGGGGTTTTTTTTTTGGTTCTGTTTTTTTTTATAGTTTTATAGTTTGCTGTATTCAGACACAAAGGCAGATGTATGAAAGAACAGTTCTCACTGGTTTGGTTTGTCAGAGAGGTGACATATTGGTCTCCCTTTGGACCTTCCTCAGGTCCAGTGATAACTCACCTCCCTGGCAAACTGCGCTCTTCCAGTTAGTCTTGTCTTTGATGCAGAACATGGTGCACTTTGGTATCAGTTTATATTGTCAAACAAGAGTGGTTGATTTGGTTTGATTTAAAGAGTCTGTGTATTGTCTGTGTAAACAAAAGTGTGAATGAGGACTACACCTTTTATATATAGGTGGACATTTACCTGTCAACAGTCCAGGATCCTCAAAGTAGCGAGCATTTGTATCAAAACTGACATGCATCCCTCTCTGTCTGTCTGTCTGTCGCTGTTTCTCTGTCTCTCTGTCTCTGTCTTTCTCTGTTTATCAGAGTCTGTCTCTCTCTCTCTCTCTCTCTCTCTCTCTCTCTCTCTCTCTCTCTCTCTCTCTCTCTCTCTCTCTCTCTCACATCAATACTGAATACTAGATTGTATGCTTGGTTAGAAAACAATAATTTAATATCAGAAAGTCAGGCAGGTTTTAGGAAAAAATATTCTACAGTGGATCAAATTTTCAGTCTGTACGCTATGGTTCAGAAAACTATGTGCAAGAAAGGTAGAAAACTATATGTTGCTTTTGTAGACTTTAAGAAAGCCTTTGATTCGGTTCAGCATGACAAACTCTTAAAGTGTATTCAAAATCAAGGAGTAAAAGGGAAGTTTTTGGTTTCGCTAAAAGCAATGTATGAATCATTATGCTCATGTATTCGGGCAAACCGGGAATTATCTGAAATATTCGATAACTCCATAGGCGTGAGACAAGGATGTGTCTTAAGCCCTACTTTATTTTCGGTATTAATAAATCAATTAGCCAATTGTATGGATGAAAAGGGGCGACATGGCATCCAGCTGATGCCAGGTTCAATGGAAATATTCATTCTTCTTTTTGCAGATGATGTAGCCCTTCTGTCAACAACACCAAATGGTTTGCAAAACCAGTTAAGAGTCTTGCAGACATACTGTGCCAGCATGAAACTGGAAGTTAATCTTGAAAAAACTAAGGTTATGGTTTTCAGAAGAGGGGGCTTCTTAGGACGACATGAACAATGGTTTTACAAAGGGACAAAATTGGAAGTAGTTAGTAAATATTGTTATCTGGGGTTCAGTTTCACGACAATGATTAGCACCAAGGCCGGCACAGAACATTTGGTGACAAAAGGTAAAAAAGCAACTTTGCTATTAAACAGGACTTTTCAAAAATATAAAGACATGACTATAGAAACTTTCTTCAAGTTGTTTGATGCAAAAATTCAACCTATTTTGTTGTATTCTTCTGAGATATGGGGACTTAACAGACTCGAGCATATAGAGAAAGTACATTTGGTATCGTGCAAAAGACTGTTGGGTGTTCCAGTCAGGACACCTAACAAGATGGTATATGGGGATTTGGGAAGATATCCTCTTTATGTCAACTCCTCAACTACCTGTCTTAGATATTGGTTTAAATTACTGGAAATGAATCCAAATAGGTTACCTTATAAGGCTTACCAAATGTTAGTGGAACTTGACAGGGCTGGGAAAGAATGCTGGGCTTCAAAAATAAGGGAAATTTTGTGTGAAACGGGATTTAATATCGTGTGGCTGCAACAAGGTGTTGGTGATGTAAAAGCCTTTTTGCGTGTATTTAAACGGAGACTTGTAGACTTATATATTCAAGAATGGTCTGGGTCACTCAGAGACAGAGATAGGTATGAAAGCTACAGATCATTTAAGACTATCTTTGAAAAAGAGAAGTACATTGACTCTATTGATATATACTGTTTCAGAGTTGCCCTTTCACAAACAAGGTTGAACGTTTTACCACTAAACAATAATATAAATAGATACAGTGAATCTGATCAAGAAAAGGTGTGTCCATTTTGCAGGACAGAATCTGAAAACGAAGAACACTTATTATTTAGATGTTCCACTTACGCTGATCTCAGGGCGAAATTTTTAAAGGATTTAGTCAGCATGCCTATGTGCATACTGCTCCAATCAACAAATAGCCACCGAAGCCACAGCGTATCCAGATACGTTTTCCACGCCATGAATAGGAGAAAAAAATTGTTAAAAGGAGAAGAAAAGTAAATAGTTATGTAGATACTAGCACTAGAATTTCAGACAATAATTAATTTCAATTGTAAAGAAAAAAAAAATGTTTATTTGAATATGAAAGGGGTGCTCATATAGAGACACATGTGCATAGGTGCCTGTGTATTCACATTGACGTTGGTGTACTTATGTGCATATATAGGTGATAGTATCTACATTATGTATATGTGTGGGTACATATGTATATATATCTATGTATGTATATATGTATGAGTGATTATGTATGTGTGCGTGTATATAGATGTGTATGTGTGTATGTGCGTTTATACATAACCTTCAATTCAGTCTATGGCCTGAACCATTGCTGACCGCCGAAGATTGAGTTATCTCTGAACTAAAAGATGCACGAAATGCTAAATATGCGTTGAATGATCATTTGGTATTGTCTCAATGTCAATTGTTTTGGTAAATGAGTGACTGATCTGCGATTAGTCTGATTAATGGATTGGCATTATGAATGTCTGTTTTTGCCAATTAACCGACTGTTTTGGGGTCGAATTGCTCTTATGTCATATATTTCTTGTTTCACTTCATTGTACATTAATTCCATTGATTGGTTTAGATTCACTGGTGAATAAATTGATAAACTGAACGCATGATTAGCTGACAACGGAATGATTATATGATTTGTTAATTGATGGCGATGGGTGGCTCACCGACCGATCGATTTATAGATTGATGGTTTTAGCTATTGATCGATCAGTGATTGAATTATGGAATGTATGGATGATTGATTCGCGTTATTTGAAGTAACGATTGCAAATTGATATATTGAACTCAGTTAAATTCTAGGTTATCTGGTCGATTAAGTCACTGGATGACTGATTAACTGGTTAAATGATTGATCGATTGATTGATTGAGAGAGGGACTGATTACGTTAAGTGATTGTTACTGAAGTGATATCGATTGTACAGTTGGATGATGCATCTGACCCAGTCAATTGAAAGCTGATTTGTCAGTTGAATCACGGGCTGAATGGCGGATTCTTTGATTGATCAACTGGTAAATCAGTTGATTGATTGGTTAATTGATTGGTTGACTGTTTGATTGATTGGTTGTTTGGTTGATCGATTGATGGATTGAGTGTTTATGTCAAGTACCTGTGGTTGAATATATTGATCAACTGTATGATCTCCGAAGGGTACAAGAAATGTCAGATATGTGCACTAATTGAATGGTTTGTTTGTCTGATAGCCAGTTATTGTAAAATTGACAGTTGGATGAATGATATAGATGCGGTTAATGACAAATATTCTTAGCTGGCCAGTTAAGGAATATGGACTAGAATACAAATGAAAAGACCACTGTAAATGCAAAGATGAATGTATCCCAGCTTATGTGACGGTAAACGATAGAAGGGGACAATGTGACAGAGTTCACTGCAGTTTGAAAGTATAACTTGTATGAATGTATAAGAAAACCTGATCTCCTCCCCTCCCCTTCCCCATGCATGTATTGTGGCCTAAGGCCGATGTACAATAAACATTTTCTGAGTTTCTGAGTTCTCTCTCTCTCTCTCTCTCTCTCTCTCTCAATTATTTCTGTAATAATATGACCTGGTCCTGAAGCTTTTCACTGTTTCATTTTTGTCATCGCTGTTCAAACTTCATCTTTCATCACAGGTGGTCCTTCAGAATTCTTTTTAATGTGTTCCTCCGCTCTGTCACCGTCAAAATGGTCTTCAATGTACTCTCCCCATCTGTCGAATGTCTTGTCTTTTTCCGTTAACCATCTTTACCATGTTTTGATTTTAAGCAGCCAATTGATGTGCACATCTTTTTCAATCAAGCAATTTCTTAAGTATTTCTATGGATAAACAAAACGAACCAAAACAAAAAACTCCATGTACACCAACATGAGTTGTTCATACATAGCTGTAATAATGTTGATCTGGTGTAGACTTGCAGCATCTGCTGATTTAAGTATCCCTCTGTGCTACATGTGCTTTCTGTACTGGCTGTGTGGGCTTGTGTAGTGTTGTTGCAGCTGATTTATGTTTTACCAAACTGTCTTCCTTTTTATTTTTCTTCCTCATGTTTGTGTGTTTCCTGACTGATTGACTGACTGATTCATTCATTGACTGATTGATAGAATGATTGATTCATACAGTAATGTTTACAGTAACTCATGGATACATTTTCACCTATGTACAGCAGTAACTCGTGAACTGGTGAACAGAAACTGTTACAGTGGTTACAAATGTATACAGGGTTTATATTTGTATGTGAGATATGTATTGGTGAACAGTAACTGGTACAGTATTTGTAAATGTATACCAGGTTTATGTTTGTATGTAACACATGTACTAATAGTAACTGGTACAGTATTTACAAATATATATGTATGGGGTTCACGTTTGAATGTAACATATGTACTGGTGATCAGTAATCTGTACAGTATTGATAGATATATATTGGGTTTATAGTTTGTATATAATGCATGTACTGGTTAACTGTGACCAGTACAGTATTAATATATATTGGGTTTATATTTGTATGTAACACGTATACTGCTGAACAGTAACTGAAACAGTATGTATTTCTAAATATATACAGGGTTCATATTTGGATAACACATGTACATGTACCGATGAATAGTAATTGGTAAATGGTACAATGCAGTTTGAAAATATATTCAGTTTTTATTTGCATATGCATGTATAGTTGGATGAATTATTTCTTTGTCAGTTATTTGAAATCCTGCAGATATAAGAAAAAACTATTTAAAGAAAAAGAGAGATGTCATGATGTACCAAGTACTGGTGATGATACAGTGATTTTGTGTGAGTGAAAGTTTAAAGACTTATTCTGTCTCCTTTCTTGAAGAAAAATGTGCATTGTTTAATGTTGAAGATAGGAAGCTGTGTCTCATACACAAACAGACACACACACACACACACACGCACGCACGCACGCACGCACGCACGCACGCACGCACGCACACACACACACACACACACACACACACATACACACACACATACACACACGCATACACACACACACACACACACACACACACACACACACACACACACACACACACATACACTCAGAGACAAACACACACACACATACACACACACAGAGACAAACACACACACAAACACACACACACTCACACACAAACACACATTTTCATATACATAACACAGTGTGTAAGCAAATCAAAGTGTCTTTCCTTTCATGTTGTAGCTAATCCATGTTTGTGTATTATGGTGAATTTGGGTGTTTACAGCATTCCTATCCACAAAGATCATCTGTCGCTGTATGGGACCCATCATCACAGTATGAGTGCTAACTTGATGTCTGGGTATTTGACATATACATACTTGTGAAATCTTCAGTCTTTTCTGATCATTTGGATACGCAACTGAACATCACAGGGCAAAAAATGTAGGAAGCAATTGTTTGAAATGACTGTGGTTTTGAGAAAAACGGTCACTAAATATGCGACACATTAGCACGTAACATTGGTGGTTTGTTTGTTTGTTTGCTTGTTTTAAGCAGTCCCTATTTCATTCAGTAGTAAGGCTATTTTCAGGTGACTTGTACAGCACAGGAAAGCCAAGATGCGACATGCGGGGCTCAGCAAGGGTTATATTATCTGTTTATTCGAGGGGGGGAGATGAGGTTGTTTGTTTGTTCTTGTAATTTTTTACATGCGCTAATTGGTTCCTTTGATTGAGCCATGGATCCAAGATCTGATGTTTCGAGTTCAATCCTAGGCTGCAGCATTAAAAACTGGCCTGTCTGCTTCCTTTCTTAACCCTTTGACTCCCGCACCCTGTCTACCAAATGCAAAAACTTAACTCTTTGACTCTCTCACCCTATCCACCTGCTGGTTTTTGCTTTGATGGCTTGGTTGACAATGGGGGATGCTGGTGGACAGGGTGCGGGAGTCAGAGGGTTAATTTATCATACCTGAACAGTTCCATATGCATTCCACTCAAATCTGCCAGTAAGTATGTGGAAGACTCCCTGAGCCTGTGCAAAATTGTATACCCTGGAAAAGTCTTGAAATGGGGGGGGGGGGGGGGGTGGAGGCGGTAGGGGGGGTGGTGGGTGTAATGCCCTATGAAACACTAAGTTGACACCACTAGTAAGATGGATACAATAACCCTTTGACTCCTGCACCCTGTCTGTCAACTGCAAAAACTTAACCCTTTGATTCTCTCACCCTATCCACCAGCTTCCTGCAGGAAGCTGGTGGATAGGGTGAGAGAATCAAAGGGTTAAGTTTTTGCTTTTCTAGTATGGTTGACAATGCAGGATGCTGGTGGACAGGGTGCAGGAGTCCAAGGGTTAATACTTCCTGAATAATCCATAATTCATTCTAAATTTCTTTATCAGTCAAAGGATGGAATCTGCTAAAGAAAAAAGAAGACCAAATTTTGATTACATAGATTGCACAAAGGCTTTATTTTGAAGATTTCAGTAATACTTCAAAGCTAATTTTGTGTGCTTATATGATTTTTTTTTTTTTCGTTTCTGCTGAAAACAGAAAATCACCCAGACTGACCCACATCACATATTTTGACCACTGCTCTTATATGTCCTGAGCTAGCATTGGTACTGTGCTGATGGGTCACTTGTAAAGGTGTAATGGTCATGTTCAGTGTTGGCATTATTTGGTAGTTACAGAGGTGAAGAGAATGTGGCATGGAATGAAACAACAACATTAATTCTATATCTGTATCTGTGTCTCACACACACACAGACACACACACATACACTCTCTCTCTCACACACACACACACACACACACACACACACACACACACACACACACACACACACACACACACACAACACACACACACACACACACACACACACACACACACACACACACACACACACACACACACACACACACACGTATGTCACTGATGTTATGATGTTTCTGTCCATACAGAGAAAGTGTTGAGGAAACCAGCACGACAGGTGAAACATTTTTCGTTTTTACTTTTATTTTTTTCTGTCCCATCTTATGTGCCGCTTCAATGGCCTTAGAGTCTGAGACAGTTATTGCCAATGCTATATGATATGATAGAGTGGGGAGGATAGCAATGATGCCATGGAGTGCCTGTATGATATGATAGAGTGGGGAGGATAGCAATGATGCCATGGAGTGCCTGTATGATATGATAGGGTGGGGAGGATAGCAATGATGCCATGGAGTGCCTGTATGATATGATAGAGTGGGGAGGATAGCAATGATGCCATGGAGTGCCTGTATGATATGATAGAGTGGGGAGGATAGCAATGCCATGGAGTGCCTGTATGATATGATAGAATGGGGAGGATAGCAATGATGCCATGGAGTGCCTGTATGATATGATAGAGTGGGGAGGATAGCAATGATGCCATGGAGTGCCTGTATGATATGATAGGGTGGGGAGGATAGCAATGATGCCATGGAGTGCCTGTATGATATGATAGGGTGGGGAGGATAGCAATGATGCCATGGAGTGCCTGTATGATATGATAGGGTGGGGAGGATAGCAATGATGCCATGGAGTGCCTGTATGATATGATAGGGTGGGGAGGATAGCAATGATGCCATGGAGTGCCTGTATGATATGATAGAGTGGGGAGGATAGCAATGATGCCATGGAGTGCCTGTATGATATGATAGGGTGGGGAGGATAGCAATGATGCCATGGAGTGCCTGTATGATATGATAGAGTGGGGAGGATAGCAATGATGCCATGGAGTGCCTGTATGATATGATAGAGTGGGGAGGATAGCAATGATGCCATGGAGTGCCTGTATGATATGATAGAGTGGGGAGGATAGCAATGATGCCATGGAGTGCCTGTATGATATGATAGAGTGGGGAGGATAGCAATGATGCCATGGAGTGCCTGTATGATATGATAGAGTGGGGAGGATAGCAATGATGCCATGGAGTGCCTGTATGATATGATAGGGTGGGGAGGATAGCAATGATGCCATGGAGTGCCTGTATGATATGATAGAGTGGGGAGGATAGCAATGATGCCATGGAGTGCCTGTATGATATGATAGAGTGGGGAGGATAGCAATGATGCCATGGAGTGCCTGTATGATATGATAAGGGTGGGGAGGATAGCAATGATGCCATGGAGTGCCTGTATGATATGATAGGGTGGGGAGGATAGCAATGATGCCATGGAGTGCCATTCTGGATTAAGACTATGTGACTGGGCTGTAATCTACACCTACTTTCATGACATATCTGGTGTCATCTATGATTGTGAGATACAGGCACTATTGGTCAGAAAAATGGAGCAACACACTCAGTGACACATCCATGAGTGGAATGGGCATCAACTGTGTAGTAAGAAATCCAAAACAGGTGTAACTGCCCACGTTCAAGCAAACAGGTAACCAGTTCAAGAAAACAGTGTAAGAAACAAAACAGGTGTAACTGCCCACGTTCAAGCAAACAGGACCAGAGAAAAAACATGAAAAAAGAATCAGAACGCGTATTTAATAAAACAGACGAGACAGTTCTTTTCTCCCACTGGACGAAGCAGCAGGGAAGTTTCAGTCTTTTTTCCTAATTACGGTGTTTGGTGTTTGTTCATTTGTGATCTTATGTCTTGACAAAGGCCAGTTGGCTGAAAATTTGCACCTGTCTTGTCTGGTTGTATTAAGTATGCGTTCTTATTATTTGTTGTGTGTTTTTTCTGGTGCGGCTGTGTAGTGTCAATCTTCTAAGTCCATAGCATGTTCAACTCTGTGTAGGAGCTGGTTGAAGCCCAAAAAAATCTTACAGTGATTTTAATAGGCTGATGGGATTCTAGCCCACAACCTCCCTGTTGTTAGTCTGTTGTGCTGACCACCATACCATGGTAACTTGCTGTAAAACATTGTGCCTGTGTTTTTTGTTTGGGTAGTCATGTGTTAATCTTTTTGTCTGTTTTCTTTTGAAGACAAGAGCAATAATGCAGCATCATTCAGTGTAGTCCTGTGTTAATTTCTTTGTTTTCTTTTGAAAACAACAAGAGCAATGATGCAGCATCATTCAGTGTAGTCCTGTGTTAATTTCTTTGTTTTCTTTTGAAAACAACAAGAGCAATGATGCAGCATCATTCAGTGTAGTCCTGTGTTAATTTCTTTGTCTGTTTTCTTTTGAAAACAACAAGAGCAATGATGCAGCATCATTCAGTGTGTCCTGTTTAATTTCTTTGTCTGTTTTCTTTTGAACAAGAAGAGCAATAATGCAGCATCATTCAGTGCGACCTGTATTTATCATGGAAATCTACAGTGCCAGGCCATTTTGTCTCACATACGTGCATCCACATATTACTGGTGAACAAGGAACTCTTGAAAATAAAATGAGTGTGTTTATGATTTGTTCATAGAAAATAAAAAAGTAATGGTTCTCTGTTTATCCTAATGTCATAGGGGAGTGAGATGCACACCCACCCACCCACCACACACACACACACACACACACACACACCACACACACACACACACCACACACACACACACACACACACACACACACACACACACACACACACACACACACATCACGCACACACACACACGCACACACACACGCACACATCACACACACACTCACACACACACACTCACACACACACACACACACACACACACACACACACACACATACACACACACACACACACACACACTCTCTCTCTCTCTCTCTCTCTCTCTCTCTCACACACACACTTCCACCACCACACCACCACCTCCACCAGCCATTTGTCACATAAGCTTAATCACACATGAGGTCAGAATGGAAGAAGTTAATGACCTGTTTTCCAGGTGAGAATTACTATCAATGTGCCTAAACAGACAGGAAGGGGGGAGGGAGAAGACATCACTCTGACTTGATGATAATTTCTGTTTCTCTGATGTCAGCTTCCGGCAGCATCTCCACCCTCTGCCCAGTCCATGGAAGATGACGAAGAGTCAGTGGGAGAGGAGATAGAGGAGGAGGACATGGAGGAGGAGGAGGAGGAGGAAGAGGATGAACCCTCCACCCCCACCCCACAGACCCCCCCTACTTTGCAGACACCCCCTACTCCTGCTCAGAGAGCGGCAGAGGCCAAAGCATCAGAGACAGAGGAGTCAGAGGCGGCACCTGTTGAATCTGACAGTGAAGGCGTCATGACTGTTGCCCCACCTCCCAAGCGCAAAGCTAGGATGCCCAAACCTGTAAGCATTCACAGCATCTTAGTATAAGTTTATTTTTATATCAATCATGAATATCGTTGCACCTCGTAGACAGAAATCTAGGATGTTGAAACCTTTAAGTCAATGTTTGATCATTTGTGAATGTGGTTTTATATCAGTCATGACAGTGATAGATTTGGTGTATCACCAAAAAGACTGCATGCAATAAAATCACACATGCTGTTGGGCCATTTGAAGACTAGACTACAGTAGAAAGGTGCAGAATGAAGTGGAAAAGACATATCACAAAATCCTCAGGCCCTGCAGAAGCCATCCTCCAAGATACAGCGCTAGGGGTAAGAAGAAGAGAACAGGGGAAGAAGACATGAGAAGACAGCATCCAAGAATGGACAGACCTGAACTTGAGCAGTTCCCAGAGAGTGGCAGAGGACCAGAAGAGATGGAGGAAACTTGTCACAAAGTCATCAGTGGTACTTCTATGACCTGTAGGGTTCCAGGATACATAACATAACATGACAGTGGCCCCACCTCCCCAAGGCAAAGCCAGGGTGCCACAACTTCTGAGTCATTAGAACTGATATCAGGTATTTGTAAGTGTATTAGAACTGATAGCAGGTATTGTAAGTGTATTGACTGAATAGGTATTTGTAAGTGTATAGAATGATAGCAGGTATTTGTAAGTGTATTAGAACTGATATTAGATATTTGTAAGTGTATTAAAACTGATATTAGGTATTTGTAAGCATATTAGAACTGATAGCAGGTATTTTAAGTGTATTAGAACTGATATTAGGTATTTGTAAGCATATTAGAACTGATAGCAGGTATTTTTAAGTGTATTAGAACTGATATTAGGTATTTGTAAGCATATTAGAACTGATAGCAGGTATTTTTAAGTGTATTAGAACTGATATTAGGTATTTGTAAGCATATTAGAACTGATAGCAGGTATTTGTAAGTGTATTCTTACATCAGTCATGAGAATGGCCCCACCTCCCCAAAGCAAAGCCAGGGAGCCACAATCTCACAGCCATTAATACTAATAGTATCATATGTGAAAGTGTATTCTTACGTCAGTCATGAGAATGGCCCCACCTCCGCAAGGCAGAGCCACCATAACCTGTCGGTCACAAGTACTAATAGTAGGGTATCTGTAAGTGTATTCTTCTGTAAGACATGGCATTGATCCTGTCTCCACAAGGCAGAACTAGGATGCCAAAATGAGTCACTGTTGGTTGATTTGGAATTATTTTTCTTTTATTTTTGTTTGTGATTTATTTGTATACAAAAGAGAATGGTGTCACCACCACCCAAACTTACAGCCAAGAAGCCTTAAGTCATAGTTTGGTTTTTATGTTGTGCTTACAACAAATCTCTCCTTATATCTTTTCACTCCCTCTGTCTTTCCACAAGTTTCCTGTATGGACTGGATGGATGCTCTGAGCATGGGTGTTTGTGCATGTGATTGTATGTGTGTGTTAATGTGTGGTGTGTGTGTGTGTGTCTCTGTGTGTGTGTGTCTCTGTGTGTGTGTGTGTGTGTGCACCTTTCTCTCTCTCTCTCTCTCTCTCTCTCTCTCTCTTTCTCTCTCTCTCTCTTTCTCTCTCTCTCTCTCTCTCTCTCTCTCTCTCTCTCTCTCTCCTCCTCTCTCTCTCTCTCTCTCTCTCTTCTCTCTTCTCTCTCTCCTCACCGTGTGATGTGATATGTGTGACACTGTTTATACACCATAGTGATGTTTTGACAGTACTAATATTAGTATATAGTGTGATGTGATGTGTGACAATGTTTATATACTGTAGTGATGTGTGTGTCATTGTGTAGTATGACGTGATGTGATGTCTGACAGCTGTTGTATACCATAGTGATGTATTGACAGTATTAGTGACACTATATAGTTTGTTATGTGATGTGATGTGATCTGATGTGATGTGATGTGATGTGATGTGATGTGGAGTAACTGTAATGTATTGATGTATGCCTCCAGAATATACTTCGTGACAGTGGTGGTGTCCGATATGTCATCAAAGGAAGAGTTGAGTGTGATGTGTTGTGTTGTGATGATGTGATGTGATGTGATGTGATGTGATGTGATGTGATGTGAGGTTAGGTGATATGTGATGTGATTTGGTATGATGTGATATGAGATGATGTGGTGTGATGTGATGTGGCCTGGTGTGATGTGATGTGGTCTGGTGTGATGTGATGTGGTCTGGTATGATGTGGTGATATGGTGTGATGTGATGTGGTCTGATGTGATGTGAAATGATATGATGTGATGTGATATGAGATGAGATGCGATGTGGTATGGTGTGATGTGGTCTAGTGTGATGTGATGTGATGTGAGGTGATATGGTATGATGTGGTCTGGTGTGATATAGTATGATGTGGTCTGGTGTGATATGGTATGATGTGGTCTGGTGTGATATGGTATGATGTGGAGTAACGGTATGTGTTGGTGTGTACCAGAGTGACCTAGTGACGGTGGTGGTGTCCCACGTGTCACTGGAGGAAGGCTGCAGCGCGATACAGAACCCTGCCATCCAGCAGCTGTTTGTGGAGTACAGGTTCCTGGGCCTCTCCCCTCAGGACACAGAGACCCCCTTCGCCCTCCCCAAACCACGACCCTTCCACCCCATCACCTTCAACTTCAGTAAAAGTAAGCCATTACTGCCAGCACTTCACTGTAGCAAGATGTTTCTTTATTCAGGCATACCCTTCATACCCTCTTTCTTTTTTTTTTTAACATCAACAGGATATTGATGATGATGATGATGATGATGATGATGATGATGATGATGATGATACAACAGCAGCAACAGTGATGAAGTAATAGTTGTGATGATGACAGAGAGTAGAGACACAAGCAGCAAATTCCCTGGGTTCCTCTGAACATTGGCTGGGGCAGGTATTTCAGAATCAAAGGTTTTGGTGACAAAGCTCTCAAGTGTCATATGGACCTAGGTGTACAGGTGTGGAAAGGAGACAGATGATGATCAGGGCAAGTGATACAATGACAAAGCTCCCAGGTGTCATGTGGACCCAGGTGTACAGGTGTGGACAGTAGACAGATGCTGATGACCGGAGCAGGTGATGTGACAAAGCTTCCATGTGTCATATGGACCTAGATGTACAGGTGTGGACAGTAGACAGATGCTGATTATCGGAGCAGGTGATGTGACAAAGCTTCCAGGTGTCATAGGGACCCAGGTGTACAGGTGTGGACAATAGACAGATGCTGATGACCAGGTGTGGACAGTAGACAGATGCTGATGACAAGAGCTTCCATGTGTCATATGGACCTAGGTGTTCAGGCGTGGTCAGTAGACAGATGCTGATGATCAGGGCAGGTGCTAGTGATGAAGCTTCCAGGTGTCATATGGACCCAGGTGTACAGGTGTGGTCAGTAGACAGATGATGATGACCAGGGCAGGTGATACAATGACAAAGCTTCCAGGTTTTATAAGAATGTAGGTGTCCAGGTGGGGTCAGTAGACAGATGCTGATGACCGGGGCAGGTGATATAGTGACAAAGCTTCCAGGTGTCAGATGGACTCAGATGTACAGGTGTGGTCAGAGGACAGATGCTTATGATCAGGGCAGGTGATACAATGACAAAACTCTCAGGTGTCATATGGACCCAGGTATACTAATGTGGACAGATGCTGATGACCAGGGCAGGTGATACAATGACAAAGTTCTCAGGTGTCATATGGACCCAGGTATACAGGTGTGGTCAGTAGACAGATGATGATGACCAGGGCAGGTGATACAATGACAAAGCTTCTAGCTGTCATATGGACCTAGGTGTACAGGTGTGGACACTAGACAGATGCTGATGACCAGGGCAGATGATTCAGTGACAAAGCTTTCAGGTGTTATAAGAATCTAAGGTGTCCAGATGTGGTCAGTAGACAGATGCTGATGACCGGGGCAGGTGATATAGTGACAAAGCTTCCTGGTGTCATATGGACCTAAGTGTACAGATGTGGACAGTAGACAGATGCTGATGATCAGGGCAGGTGATATAGTGACAAAACTTCTAGCTGTCATATGGACCCAGGTATACAGGTGTGGTCAGTAGACAGATGCTGATGATCAGGGCAGGTGATACAGTGACAAAGCTATCAGGTGTCAGATGGACCCGGTGTACAGGTGTGGACAGTAGACAGATGCTGATGATCAGGGCAGGTAATATAGTGACAAACTTCCAGGTGTTTTAGGAATCTAGGTGTACAGGTGTGGACAGAAGACAGTAAATGTGTACAAATAAATTCATACTAACAATGTCAAACCATACACGTATACCTAAGGTGATAAACATAATACAAACATGAATGATTACGCGCTGCCACATATTTAGTAGTAAGAATAGGAGGTACATCTTCTTCATCATCATCATCATCATGTGCCCTGCCACGTGGCATTGACGATCATGGTTGATACTTTGTGCACTGATACTTTGTGCGCTATACTTTGTGCGCTGATACTTTGTGTGCTGATACTTTGTGTGCTGATACTTTGTGCCTTGATCTTTGTGCCTTGATACTTTGTGCACTGATACTTTGTGCTCTGGTACTTTGTGTGCTGATACTTTGTGCGCTGATACTTTGTGCACTGATACTTGTGCGCTGATACTTTGTGCGCTGATACTTTGTGCGCTGATATTTTGTGCACTGACACTTTGTATGCTGATACTTTGTATGCTGATACTTTGTGCGCTGATTTATTGTGTTGACACTTTGTGCGTTGATACTTTGTGTGATGATACTTTGTGTGATGATACTTTATGTCATTATACTTTGTGTGTTCATATTTTGATGCTTTGTGTGCTGATACATTGTTGATATTTATGTGTTGATTCTTTGTCTTGATGGTTTGTGTCTTGATGCATAGTGTGTTGTGTATGCATGTTGGTACTTTGTATGTTGATACTTTATGCTGATACATTGTGTATTGATACTTTGTGTGTTGATACTTTGTGTGTTAATGTTTGTTGATACTCTGTGTTAATACTTTGTGCGTTGATACTTTGTGTTGATACTTTGTGTGTTGATAGTCTGTGTACATTGTGTGTTGATAGTTTATGTGTTGATATACTGTATGTTAATACTTTTTGTGCTCAGCCATTGCTGTGGACATGCAGAAGAACTATGAACGTCGACAGCGCTTGGCGGCCATGTTGTTACCTGATGATCCTGATCAGGGCAGGTCAGTACAGTGTTTCATCTGTGTGTGGTGTGTGTGTGTGTGTGTGTGTGTGTGTTGTGTGTGTGTGTGAGTGCATCTTTTTGTGTGTCTGCGTTTGTCTGTATGTGTTTATCTTTGTGCGTACCCGTGTGCATGCATATTTGTGTGTAAGTGTGCAAATGTAAAAGAAAACAAAATGCAAATGCACCAAAAGATGACTGCTGTTTTCTGTTATACATGTTGACCAGATTGGTGGTTTGAACAGGTCAGGTCCAGTTTAAGGATGTTGCAGTATCAAATAGGACAAAGCAACACAGACTTTCATAGTGTTGGGTGGGGGTGAGGGTTAGGTTCCACCTGTGGTACTGTGTTGTTTCATCGTCACATCACTTCACTGGTCTGTTTAGGACAGAGGTATAACCGCCACCTTTCATTCTGTATTGTTTCGTTGTTCCATCGTCACATCATGTCACATGGCATCACACCACATTGTGTCACAAGCACATGACATCGTATCATGTCATGTCATATCACAGGCCCGCATGGTGCAGAGATACTGTTGCCACTTTCCAGTGTGACTGCAGGGGTTTAAGTCTGGCATGAGATGAACTTTGTACTTGTTGCCCTCAGTCTACACAGCTGTAAATAGGGACCTGACTGTAGTCCACACAGCTGTAAATAGGGACCTGACTGTAGTCCACACAGCTGTAAATAGGGACCTGACTGTAGTCCACACAGCTGTAAATAGGGACCTGACTAGTCTACACAGCTGTAAATAGGGACCTGAATGTAGTCCACACAGCTGTAAATAGGGACCTGACTGTAGTCACACAGCTGTAAATGGGGACCTGACTGTAGTCACACAGCTGTAACTGGGGACCTGACTGTAGTCACACAGCTGTAAATGGGGACCTGACTGTAGTCACACAGCTGTAACTGGGGACCTGACTGTAGTCACACAGCTGTAAATAGGGATCTGACTGTAGTCCACACAGCTGTAAATAGGGACCTGACTGTAGTCCACACATCTGTAAATAGGGACCTGACTGTAGTCCACACAGCTGTAAATAGGGATCTGACTGTAGTCCACACAGCTGTAAATAGGGACCTGACTGTAGTCCACACAGCTGTAAATAGGGACCTGACTGTAGTCACACAGCTGTAAATAGGGACCTGACTGTAGTCACACAGCTGTAAATAGGGATCTGACTGTAGTCACACAGCTGTAAATAGGGACCTGACTGTAGTCCACACAGCTGTAAATAGGGACCTGACTGTAGTCCACACAGCTGTAAATAGGGACCTGACTGTAGTCCACACAGCTGTAAATAGGGACCTGACTGTAGTCCACACAGCTGTAAATAGGGACCTGACTGTAGTCACACAGCTGTAAATAGGGACCTGACTGTAGTCCACACAGCTGTAAATAGGGACCTGACTGTAGTCCACACAGCTGTAAATAGGGATCTGACTGTAGTCACACAGCTGTAAATAGGGACCTGACTGTAGTCCACACAGCTGTAAATAGGGACCTGACTGTAGTCCACACAGCTGTAAATAGGGACCTGACTGTAGTCCACACAGCTGTAAATAGGGACCTGACTGTAGTCCACACAGCTGTAAATAGGGATCTGACTGTAGTCACACAGCTGTAAATAGGGACCTGACTGTAGTCCACACAGCTGTAAATAGGGACCTGACTGTAGTCCACACAGCTGTAAATAGGGACCTGACTGTAGTCACACAGCTGTAAATAGGGACCTGACTGTAGTCCACACAGCTGTAAATAGGGACCTGACTGTAGTCACACAGCTGTAAATAGGGACCTGACTGTAGTCACACAGCTGTAAATAGGGACCTGACTGTAGTCCACACAGCTGTAAATAGGGACCTGACTGTAGTCCACACAGCTGTAAATAGGGACCTGACTGTAGTCCACACAGCTGTAAATAGGGACCTGACTGTAGTCACACAGCTGTAAATAGGGACCTGACTGTAGTCCACACAGCTGTAAATAGGGACCTGACTGTAGTCCACACAGCTGTAAATAGGGACCTGACTGTAGTCCACACAGCTGTAAATAGGGATCTGACTGTAGTCACACAGCTGTAAATAGGGACCTGACTGTAGTCCACACAGCTGTAAATAGGGACCTGACTGTAGTCCACACAGCTGTAAATAGGGACCTGACTGTAGTCCACACAGCTGTAAATAGGGACCTGACTGTAGTCCACACAGCTGTAAATAGGGATCTGACTGTAGTCACACAGCTGTAAATAGGGACCTGACTGTAGTCCACACAGCTGTAAATAGGGACCTGACTGTAGTCCACACAGCTGTAAATAGGGACCTGACTGTAGTCACACAGCTGTAAATAGGGACCTGACTGTAGTCCACACAGCTGTAAATAGGGACCTGACTGTAGTCACACAGCTGTAAATAGGGACCTGACTGTAGTCCACACAGCTGTAAATAGGGACCTGACTGTAGTCACACAGCTGTAAATAGGGACCTGACTGTAGTCACACAGCTGTAAATAGGGACCTGACTGTAGTCACACAGCTGTAAATAGGGACCTGACTGTAGTCCACACAGCTGTAAATAGGATCTGACTGTAGTCCACACAGCTGTAAATAGGGACCTGACTGTAGTCCACACAGCTGTAAATAGGGACCTGACTGTAGTCCACACAGCTGTAAATAGGGATCTGACTGTAGTCACACAGCTGTAAATAGGGATCTGACTGTAGTCACACAGCTGTAAATAGGGATCTGACTGTAGTCACACAGCTGTAAATAGGGACCTGACTGTAGTCCACACAGCTGTAAATAGGGATCTGACTGTAGTCACACAGCTGTAAATAGAGATCTGACTGTAGTCCACACAGCTGTAAATAGGGACCTGAATGTAGTCCACACAGCTGTAAATAGGGACCTGAATGTAGTCCACACAGCTGTAAATAGGGACCTGACTGTAGTCACACAGCTGTAAATGGGGACCTGACTGTAGTCACACAGCTGTAAATGGGGACCTGACTGTAGTCCACACAGCTGTAAATGGGGACCTGACTGTAGTCCACACAGCTGTAAATGGGGACCTGACCTTGTTGTCCACACAGCTGTAAATGGGGACCTGACCTTGTTGTCCACATAGCTGTAAATGGGGACCTGACCTTGTTGTCCACACAGCTGTAAATGGGGACCTGACCTTGTTGTCTACACAGCTGTAAATGGGGACCTGACCTTGTTGTCCACATAGCTGTAAATGGGGACCTGACCTTCTTGTCTACACAGCTGTAAATGGGGACCTGACCTTGTTGTCCACATAGCTGTAAATGGGGACCTGACCTTGTTGTCCACACAGCTGTAAATGGGGACCTGACCTTGTTGTCTACACAGCTGTAAATGGGGACCTGACCTTGTTGTCCACACAGCTGTAAATGGGGACCTGACCATGTTCAGAGTTGGGGAGAATAAAGCAGTGAGGGAGAGGAGATTGGCACTGTACTGGTAAAGCTGGGTTTGACAGTGAAATGATGCTTTAATTTCCAATGAATGAAGTCATTTGCTGAAAACTGGTCTTGCTTCAAATGTTAGATACAGAAGAGAAGTACGTTGATAATATCAGAGAGCAGTCACATTTTACCATCTCTCTTATTTATCCACCAAATGCGAAAACATAAGTTGATAGTAGTTTTGTATATTTTTTCAAAAATGTATTTTGTGTTTGACTATTGGATTTGATGTATTTGTCTGATAGGATTCGTTTCACACTGGTGAGCGAGCCAATGGATGACGACCAGGATGCAGAGTGTGAGGATGTGGGCGTGGCTTACGTCAGTGTGCGTGACATCTTGAAAAACAAGAAAGATATCAAAGAACAGGATATTGACAGTATGTGTCTGTCTGACTCTACTTGTGTGTGCGATCTGTGTGTGAGAGAGACTGTGTGTAGGAAAGAGACTCTGTGTGTGTGTGTGTGTGTGTGTGTGTGTGTGTGTGTGTGTGTGTGTGAGACTACGTGTATGTTGATGTGCGTGTGTGTGACTGTGATTTGATGTGTGGGTGTGTGACTGTGTGTTGATGTGTGTGTTTAAGTATATGGATCTGCTAGCAAACAGTTGTATCTTGTGTTATGGAATGTGTGTGAGGGGGGTATAGGGAAAAAAGTGTGTATGTCAGTTTGTGTCAGTGTGTGTATGCTTGTGTGTGTGCGCGCGCACGCGCATGGTTTTGTTGTGCTTCTCCTGGATTTCAACGATAATTATATGGACGTATGTGCTACATGACATGGGAGCAGAGTTTGTAAGGCCACCGCTGGCCTAATGCCTTGACTTCAGCCTCTCCATTTTCCATAAGGGTTACCTTGTCCTAAGCTCAGCCAGGTACCTCTGACTTCGGCCCTCTAGGTTTTCTGTAAGGCCACTGATTTCAGCACTCAAGGTTTTCTGTAAGGATTACCTGCACATAGCTCATGGCCAAAAAGATGTACCTTATCAGCAAAGGGGTTGATGTTATTCTGTTCATTGAGTGATCATTAAACCATTGGTACCTAGGGCAAAATTAGAAGAAATAAAAAAAAATTGGCTGGAGGAAGAATGTGCACAAATAAATGAGCATTATGAATGCAGAATATCTAGGGATCTCTTCCAACCAATAAAGAAAGTTCAGTCCACCAAATTCCAGCCCAGAAATGAGTGCATCAACAGCAAAGAAAACACCAGACTGAACTAGAGCATTATTATGAACAGGTGGAATGAATATGGAGCATCCCTTTTTGGCAACAATTTCCCCCCAAGACACCCTATGCCCTGACCTGAACTGTCCAGAATCAGAACAAGAACCACTTTTAAGTGAAACTGAAGCAGCCACCAAGCAGTTAAAAACAAGAAAATCCCCAGGAATTGACAGTGTTCCAGGAGAATTGTTAAACATGCTGGAAAAGAAGGCCTAAAACTGTCTTTGTTGTAAAATCTGGAATGCTCATCAGTGGCCAATAGATTGGAAACTTCAAGAAATTGTGATGCTTTTTAAGAGTGGCAATGTCAAAGATTGCAACAACTACAGAACCAATGCCCAAGTCAGCCATGACTGTAAGATTTTGCTCATAATTATTCTCATCAGATTGAAGCCCAAGATAGAACTATCTGACTGTCAGGCAGGCTACAGATCCAACAGAGGCACAAATGACATGCTATTTGTGTCACTACAGATCCAACAGAGGCACAAATGACATGTTATTTGTGTTACAGATACTCACAGAGAAAATAAGAAGCACTGATAAAGGTTTTGTCACCCTCATTGACTATAGCAAAGCATTTGACAGCGTCATTCATTTCCAGCTATTCAATGCAGTTGTCAGAATGGGCTTTCCTAACATCTCATTTCATTAATTGCCTCGTTATATTAAGACCAAAAGGCTACAATTAGATAGAACAGTCAGAAATGTGAATTCTTCAACATCCACAAGGAAATTAGATATGGTTGTATCCTCTCGTCATATCTCTGTAACATCTGTATGGAACAAGTCATGAGAGATGCTGATGTAGAAGGCATAAGCTGATGATACTGTGCTATTAGCAGACATTACCAGTATGAAAAGAATTCTGTACAGGGTGGATGCAACGGGCGGAAAGGCTGGCTTAAACTTGAACGCCAAGTAAACAAAAGTGCTACATATCAAAGACAAAGACACTGAAAACAGTCACAACATCTTAATTGATAAAGTTCATCTAGAAAATGTTAAGGATTTCAAATATCTTGGTTTTGTAAAAACTAATGGTGGAACCTGCTCCAAAAACATCAAAATAAGAATTGGAATAGCGAAACAAAAAATTGTCCAACTCAACAATATCTGGAAAGTCAGAGGCATACCAAATGGCCTGAAATCACTTTTAAAATGTTTGATCCGGCCAATCATGATTTATGGCTGCAAAGCCTGGACTGTCAGAAAAGCTGATTGCAGAAGAATTGAGGCAGCGGAGATATGATTTTATCGGAGTTACTATGTGTCGAATGTACAGATAGAAGAACTAATGAGAGTGTCCTGGAAGAACTTGATACCACCAAAAAAACTACTAGCAGACATCAACAGGAGAAGACTAAAAGACATTGGCCATGCATTACGTAGCAAGAACACAGACCTCATGACAACCATCTTTCAAGGAAAAACAGAGGCAAAAAGGAAGAAAGGC
This sequence comes from Monoplex corrugatus, assembly GCA_030674185.1. Lineage (NCBI taxonomy): Eukaryota > Metazoa > Mollusca > Gastropoda > Littorinimorpha > Ranellidae > Monoplex > Monoplex corrugatus. Next base: position 18,057,009 of record JAPXFY010000014.1, on the reverse strand, counting down.
AGACCTCCAATCTCATACATTCAGAACAAACCAGCATCAGTGGCCTAAATATTCAAGAAGTTGTCCACGAAAGTCAAGACAGAGCGGCTTGGAGAGGGGTGGTGGTGTCAAAGAGTGCAGCGGCCAGTACTGAATCCAGTGACGCGGACAGGTGAGACAGGTGAGACCTAGGGGAGCACCAAAGATCCTCTACTGCTGTCTGTATAATATCCCAGGTGTGTTTCAAGTCCATATCTCCCGATATTGTTCACTATCAGGTGTTGTCAGGTTTTCATCTTGTGTCTTTCTCCTGGTGTCCAGTGAAGTGTATTTGTCATGTAGCTGGACTTTGTCTAGTCAGGAGATGTCCTCTCATACATAGTTGATTTGCTATCTATAGTGAGCAAACGTCATCTGCCCATGGAGTTTAGTCATGAAAATTGGGGCGGTCATCAAATACAGTATGATTGAGGCTCTTTTGTGTGTGTGTGTGTGTGTGTGTGTGTGTGTGTGTGCGCGCGCGCACGCGTGCATGTGTGTGCGCAGTATAATCGTGGCTCGTTTGTGGGTGGGTGTGTGTGCGCGCAGTATGATCAAGGTTCTTGTGTGTTTGTGTATGTATGTGTGTGTGTGTGTGTTTATGGGTGCACATCAACCCACGTGACAAGTGTAGTGATCAGGCAAATCTATAATTATGCTCTGTGTGTGTTGTGTGTGTGTTTCAGTCGTGGATCCCAACGATGAGATGACAGTGGTGGGACAAATGAACTTGACAGTGGAATGTCTGGCTGCTATTCAGGCTGTAGAGGAGGAGATGCAGGTGGAGGGAACATACTGACCTTCATCTCATGACCTTCATGGCTTCATAATGGTGACATGAAATACACTGCATTGTGTGGTCACATTTTCATGTAGAGGACGGTTGTATCCATTGTCCAGTGTAAAGATGATGGTCATGTACACGTTCCCTACATTATGACAGGCGGCACTGCAGACCTCCATTTCAGACACAGCTAAGTGTTCGTGAGTTAATATTTAGATGCTGGACTCACACCGATGTGCGGCACACGTTGTGATGCAAACCATACCATCTTCCAGCCTCTCTCTATAGGCAGTTCGACTGAGGTAAAGGAAACATGAAAATGTGTCTGTAGAGATTGGAATATTAGAGCTATTTCCCTTCAGATGTTTTGTTTAGTGCAGCAACTTGATAAATATCCCGTGATTGATACCAGTAATATCAGCTGTGATTGGCCAGATCTTTGTGAAGAAACAACAATATTTTTAGAGTCATAAATGTCTTGGATACTTTTATCATCACGTTGTAAAAATTGATGAGTCATTTTCATTTGATTGCTATTACTTAACATTGCCAGGTTTCAGTTTTTGCTTCTACTTGTTTACCATAGCTGTCCATCTTTGCTTATTATTACTAAATATTACCCGGTTTCAGCTTTTGCTTCTACTGGTGTACCATGGGTGTCCATTCTTTTGAGTTTCTAGCCATATCCACATAGCGCTCGTAAAATTGTGTCTGAATTCCATTTACTGCTTTTGTCAGCATGTCCTTTATCCCTTGTTTTTGTAGTGTAGCTGAGACTTGGGAGATGAGAGTGTCGTAGTCATTGCAAGTTCTAGGCAGGCGTGCTTGTGAAAGCTGTGTGAGGAGCTGTTGTTTTAGGTTGTGAGGAATTATTATTTATTGTGAAGAGCCATACATTGTTTTTCTGTACACTGTCAGAAGCAGTGGACTTTATGTTGTGAAATGTTCGGTGCATTGCCAGAAGCTGTGGTCTTTATGTTGTGAGGAACCAAACTTCTTAGTGATGAGCTTGTACCTAAAGTTTCCTGGCCTTATTCAGTGTACACTGAACAATATGTGACCAAATATTGACAGCAGCCTCTATGCCTTAACTGTACTGTGTCTATGTATGCCATCTTCCCTTCTCTGTGCCTCTGATATATCGACAAGCTTTGTCAGCACAACTCTGTGTTGATTTAGAAATAAATGTAATTTGTGTTGACATAAATGTACATTTCTGTTGATATAGATGTAAATGTATGTTTGTGTTGATATAGACGTAAATATACATTTGTGTATGTGTGTTGATATGAACATAAATGTGTATTTGTGTTAATATAAGTGTAAATGTGCTTTATTTGTTTGTCATTGTGCAGCTTATAATTTTAACTTTAGTGTGCATTTTGTAGCCAACTCGTGCAGCTTATAACGCTACGGATCTAGTGTCCAGTGGTGTGCATCATTCATTGGTAACCTTGTCAAACTGTGATAAGTGATATTCATGTTGAGTATTTATTAATTACAAACTGTTTACATTTTGTTCGTTTGTGGTTTTTTTTTTTCAATCCCAAGTATCATTCCAACTTAAGTTACTTTTTGGATTCAAATCATTTTGGTTTGAAACAGATAAAAAGTTTATACATCATGTAATTTAGATGAGAAAAATTTGGCATTTATGTAACAAGATTCATGATGAGAAATCACATTCCCTCTTTCATGTATAGTGAATAAATGCATTTTAATTCTTTCTGTGTGTTATATTTCTTCTTTCATTATAATTTGGGGGGGGGGGGGGGGGGTCCCGTTTTCTGTGCAGCCTTAACAGCCACAGAAGCTGGGACAATGTTTATAATGCTATGAAAATGAGGAGGAGGAGGAGGATGGTCATTATGCTGCAGATTTCCATCTGGGATTGAGACTATGTGACAGTGTTTACTATTCGCTTATTATTGTACTACATCCTGGTAAACAAAGCTCAAGAGGTACTAGTTCAGTTTCCTACCATACAAAGAAACTACCTATCAAGTCTGATACAGTCAAAAGGTAAAACACAACTAGATCTATACTTATCTACACTTAAAGAAATATGCCTAGCTCTGTTGCAAGATAAAATCAAACAGCATCAGCTTGTGGAAGTGAGATATCTTTGTCTCATCAGGGACAACAATAAAGTATTATCGATAAAATGTAAAATCATTATAAGAAGTTTGAGATCTACACCACTTCAAATGGTGCAAAGACTCCTCAAAACAGCACCACTAAGTGATATGTTGTCTCACTTGAAAATGAAGATCCAAGACAAGTGCCATTGTTTATACACACAATAAACATTAGTTATGTCACACACAGCTGGGATCCAACTTAGGAAGCACAGATCCAGAGCCCACCCCCCACCCCCCTAAAAAAAATTGAATTTTTCTGAGTATGGAATAATTCATTACAAACTTGTTGAAGTGATTTTCAATATATCTGTAAGAGGAAAAGTTTTTGGGACTGCAATACCTAGCTTTTCTCATCAGTTTCTTAAAGTTTAGCTTCTGTCACAATACTCAAAACTACAAATCTGTTTTCTATTGTGGTGATATTCTCTTTACTACAGAGGCCAGACTGTTGCGCATCAACAGACACCTACTGAAGATGAAAATTAGATATCACCACAGAATACAAGTTTTGTTAGGAGCTTATACAGGAAGTCAGTTCCTTGAATTTCTGACAATTTTCTGACAGTGTACACATGAAGATACACATAGTTTAGAATGTCACTCACTGTGACTTTGAAAAAAGATTAAATATGAAGAGAAATGAAATAATCTTTCCTTTTTTGAAAACGGGAGATTAAAAAACACAGAAACTGGAACTTTCAAATGAAAGTGTACAACATGGTCAACACAGTGGACGCATACACATAAATACATGCAATGCTGGACAGATGGAGGGCAACTCATTGTCTGCATTACCAAGTTTATTCCATATACACAACACACACATCACCACCAAATAGTTCCAAACACAACAGCCATGTACACTAACCATATCTGTGTCATCACTTGCATACCAAGTCAAACTCTATCTATGGCGTCCAACCCTTATTTGTGGAAAATCTACTGAAACTCCACATCATCATTAGTGTAGATATTGGTTATTTCATGACACCCCACCACCCCTCAAAGTCATACTTGTCACTAGTGACAAAAGACTGGTTTCTACAAAAAATCTGAACTGGATGCTAAGAGCAAGACACATTCTCACTTCACTATTTTTGTTTAATTTAGATTCTGACTAAACCACTAAAGACTACCAACAAATGAAACGTTCACTCAACCACATCCCCAAGAGATTTGTGATAGACAATAGGCCTACATACGGGTAATGCAAAGTTCAATAGTTGTCATTTCTTTTAAAAGATCAATTTGTATTTTTCAATCTTCCCCAGCTATCATGACACATTCTAAACTTTTTCTCCATGCATGTCACAAGTAGAAATACCACAGATAAAATCTCTTGATCAAGAGAAGGTCAGCCAGCCATAACCTGCTTAAAACCCCTCTGTCCTGTCCATGTTTGTCAGTACATCATTTGTTACAATCACTGAAGACAGGCGTTTATTACAATGACTTAGATGTTTAAAACAGAGACTGAACGTATTCTGATTAGGTCTATCTGAAAAAGTCTTACAAATAATGAACAAAGTGTCAGCATATGAGTTTGCAGAGCACCAAAGTGAAACAACGAAAAGTGTGTGTGTGTGTGTGTGTGTGTGTGGACTATGTGTATGTTGTGTTGGTATGTGTGTGTGTGTGTGAGTATGTGACAATGTGTGTGTGTGTGTGTGTGTGTACTGGCTAAAGCCTATTCAGAGATGTTATGTGCACATGCAGAGACTATGACTAAACAACAAAGTGGAGTCTGGCAAAGAATACCTTGAACACACACCACAAGCACTTCACTAGTCTCAGCATCTAACTACACAATGAAGAGACAGGGTAAATCATAGGACAGACAGGGCAAAACATACTGAGTCAATACATCATCATTGTAACTTAAACTCCTCACTGTCCATTACACTTACAACATTAAACATGACTATTGCAGACAAGACAGTGTGTATGTATCTGTATAATGTGTATGAGAGCATATTTCATTATGATAAAGCGAACAACAGTTCCTCTCTGTGGGGGTGGTTGGGGAGAGGTGTGTGTGTGTGTGGATGGATGGTATCTGGAAAATAAATCTGCACTTCACAGAAGCTACAGTGCAGAGCTGAACATCCCAGGCACACACACAAGATCTTGTGTCAAAGTAGTGAGGGACTTTACAGATGCGTTCCACCCCCAGACCACTCCATGTGCTGAAACAACACAACACACATTACGTTAAACTTTTCCGAATCATATTTTCTGAATGGAGATTAAATAACAAACAACAACTAAAAATTACTGGATGAAGGTGCAGGCTTTCTGCCAATGCAGGGGCTACTTTCCCTCCCCTTTCAGATTCACTGTATTCTAACTCACTCTGCTCAAGGATTCGAAACATGGGGATTATTGTGAACCAAAACCTTGATGGTTCCAACACAATTCACACTGCAGCCCATGCAACAAGCCTAAAACTATGTCCAACTCTTGTCTGCCTACAGGTACTTAAAATATAAATGACATCCAACTTTCGCAAAAAAAATAAAAATACATTTAAAAAAAAAGTCATACTATGGCAACATGCTTTTCTTGGAGGCATCAACTTGCATTTCAATTACAAAAATTCCATTTTGATAGAAAGATGATTCACATCCATTTGAATCCAATACACTGATCTATCTAAACACAGGTCACATATCTAACAACCCCAGCCAACACAAGCACAACCTCTGCTGTCAACTGAGCTACAAGCAACACGATGGATAAATGACTGAAAGACCCAGATATCAATTACCAGATCTATCAGTTTTCTGATCTTGCCATTAAAAAGTACGAAAATATCTTCCTATCTACTTCTATCTATATCCAACAGCCCTAATCGTCCAGAGGACTACTCTGTGTCAGCTAAGCTACAGACAACATGGCAGACTAACTGAAAGACCCAGATAAAAATAATCTGACCTATCGGCATGAAGATGGTTCCTGTTCTCAATATGTCAAAGAATGAAAAACCTTTCTACATGCAACAACGCCAATCAACCTAAAGACTACAAAGCCTCTGTGGTCAGCTAAACTACAGACAAAATGACAGACTCACTGACAACATGACAGACTCACAGACTAAAGACCCAGATACAAATAATCCGATCTATCGGCATGAAGAGTTTCTTGCTCTCACCGTTTCAAAAGATGGAAACATCTTCCTCACCTATTAAACCCAATGCCTGAGCCACCTCACTTCATGATTTTTCTCAAAGAGCTTTATTCCAACTTTGTGACAGGAGCCAACGGCCAATATCACAAAATCATCATACCTACAGGTGGCTGTTCCAGTAACATGAAACAATGAAGAAGCTAAAACTAACAGTCTATTCAAATTACCTTACCTTTAGCCAGTCTGATAACAAGTTTGGATTTTGGAGTTTGTTCAAGAGGGATTCATCGCACTAGGATAATTCAACATGCGCTCTATCCAAATCTTGCAGTCCCCCTGAGCCTGTGCAAAGCACTATATGCTGATAAAGTCTTCAAAAAAGGGGAGGGGAGGATGATCCTATGGAAACTAAACACCACCAGAATGATGGAAACATTAAAATGGACAGTGAACAGGCCAGTTTTTAATGTTGCTGGCTGGGACTCAATTGGAGATATCAGATCTCCAGTCCACAGCTCTATCAAAAGAACCAACAAAACACTATTACCTCTGTTGATCGATCTGAATGAAACTGAAGTGTAAAGACAAATGCAAAAAATTAACACTGGCACAATGAAACAGTTCACCTATGGTCAAAACCACCAGTCAAAAATAGGGGGCCCTAACCTGTAGTTTCACAACGTATCTCATACAAGACAGCTATTTTGATGGAGCACTGACCTGTTGTGGCTGAGCGAAGGCAAGCCAGTCAGAGGCGTGTGTGGGGAGAAGGCCCATCACTTGACACTTGTACACAGCCATGGCCAGACAGGCCAGGTTACCCAGCACATACACCAGCTTCTGGAATGCTGCCTGGTTTCCCTCAATCGTCTTGAATGCTGCAAATGTCATCAGCTTTCTTACCAGGTCAATTATCAAGTCATCATTAATATGTCAATGATAAGTCATCATTTATTGAGTCATTCATCAGTCAATGATCAAGGCATCATTAATCGGTCACTGACTGGTCATCACTAATCAGGTCAAAGATCACGGCATCATTAACCATTTGGCTCCCTCATCATATCCACTATAATCCTGCACTGTCAACAATGATAGCAAAGCAAAACTGAACCCTTTGACTCCCTCATCTAATCCACCAGCTTCCTGCAGGAAGCTGGTGGATAGGATGAGGAGTCAAAGGTTCAGTTTTTGCAGCTGGTGTATAGGGTGCAGGCATCAAAGCGTTAATCAGTTAGTGACTGGTCATCATTCATCAGTTCAATGATCAAGGCATCATTAATCGGTCAGTGATCGATCAACATTCATCAAGTCAGTGATCAAGAGATCACTAATTGGTCAATGATCAAGTCATAATTCATTCACAAACACACAGTCCCTTCAAAAGGTTATCATTCAGGGTCACACACACACACACACACACACACACACACACAAAAGGCAACAAATCACTCGCTAATATTTATAGTAAGCATGATCTGTACTGGTCTAAAGAACTACACACACACACACGCACGCACACGCACACACGCGCGCGCACACACACGCGCACACACACCAGATGGGTGCACTCACTGTTCTGTACAGCCAGTGTGGCCTGTATGATAGTCTGAAGAACATCTCACATGCTCACAACATGCGCTTGCGCGCGCACACACACACACACACACACACACACACACACACACACACACACACACACACACACCACACACACACACACACTCAGGGGAACACTCACTGTTCTGTATAGCCAGTATAGCCTGTATAGGTCTAAAGAACATCATGCCGACCATCATGATGGGGAAGATGGAGATGGAACTGCCCGCCATCCACATAATGAACATGTTCATAGGCACCTGTTTGATGGGCCCTAAGGCTATGTCCCAGGATCTCTGTTAATAAAAACATTTCACAAGTGTGACATTTCTGTATCCACTGTGGTATCAATTGTGCTATGTCACCATCTATATCGTTGGAAAATAAAGATAACCCAACAATCAATCCACTTCTAGCATATATACATATAGTCATTACACAATCCAGTTACACACCACTTTCACTTCAACACATTTTACAAGTACTGCTCTGCACCTTTCCAAACAGAAGTACCCATTTATCCTCCCACACTCACAGACTGAGCAAGCTGAATAAGTGAACCAAAACAAGTCTAACTGTACTAAGTACTTAGTCACTTACTGAACATACTATAGTATTATTGTAAATCAAATTATCCCTTCAGTCCCGTTGCAAAGTCACTGATCACAGTCAGTTACCATGGTGTTGTGGTCACTACAACAGAATACAGACTGGAGTGGAAGGTTGTGGTTTTCAACCCCAATCAGTCCCTTCAAAAAATATTTCTGGAATTTTTTGGCTCTAACTAGCTCCTACCCAGAACTCAGCATCCTATGGGTTCATTGGGGAGACTGGGACCACACAGTCAAGTCTCATCCACTTCATGGCCGCATCACTGAGGGTGCTCTTCAAATCTCCCGAAAAATACCTGTAGCAGGATCTGTATCTCTCAGAACTGGTTGATGCAAAGAAATATTATGTCTGATAGCAAGCGCAGAGTACAGCCCTGTCATGAAGTCTCAATCCTAGATGGAACTCCACAGCATAATGATTTCCATTCTCACGGTCATCATCACCGTAGACTTTGTAAAAACTGTGCTAGCTTCTGCGGCCATTAAGGTGGCGTATAAAATGGGAAAAAAGATGAGCACAAAGGAAATCTCCCTGAGTGAGATAACCCTAAAAAAAAATTTTTTTTAAAGTAAAACAAGTCACAGGATCACAATCAATGACTTCTTATATAGTTATAACCGTAGCTTGTAGTCATCAGAAATGGTTTAAACAAGTTGCACAATACAAACAGTAGACACTACCTTAACAATCAAATCTATGTTTTGACAAAATGTATGCTTGATATAATGATAAATGACTGAAGCCTGACCTTGACAATGAGGTTGGGATCAATTTCCTTGACCCTCTCCGTAATATTTGAGGGATCAACACATCCCACAGGACTGGGAACATGGACATCAGAATGGGCTGGCACCAATGCCCCTCGGTCGCCACGAGACCTGAAAACAAGGACATGCACACACAAAATGATAAACACACATTTAGTAATTTACACAGTGACACACACACACATACACGTATACACACACACACATACACACAATCTCACACACACATACACTACAACACACAAATGCAGGATTGGGCCCATGCACATCAGAATGTCCAAGCAGCAACCACCTCAATCATCCTGTAACCTGGATAGACACACAATGCAACACAAATGCACAAACACTGTGACTGATAGTGTGTGTCAGTGATACACACACACACACACACACACACTGACACACACACACACACACATACACACACAGAGCCCACATAGCTCAACAGGTGAAATGTCACAATCATCCAGCACCCAGTGACCTTAACACCACAGTCACACACACATAAACTCACACACACAGACACACAACGATACAAAACACAAACGGTTGGCAAACTGTAAACCAATCCAAAACAACTGTAAACCAAGTTCTCTTCATCGTTCAGCATAAATTAACCACATGCACACAACACCTATACCTATGTTTTTACCAGTCAGTTCGGAATAGATTGATATCCTTATACTAAACTGTTCATTAATACTACTAATAACAGTCAAACGTATGCGTGACATCACTACATTATACATAAGTGTGTGTGCATGACATCACGATGTAAGAGCTTGTGTGTATATAATATCATAGTGTGTGTGTGTGTGTGTGTGTGTGTGTGTGTGTGTGTGTGTGTGTGTGTGTGTGTTGTGTGTGTGTGTGTGTGATAATAATAATAATAATTACAATATTTATATAGCGCAAAATCTTGATAAAATCAAATCTAAGCGCTGAAACAGACACACACACACGCACGCACGCACACACACGCACGCACGCACACACACACACACACACACACGGCTATAAATGGGGAGAAAGAATAAAAGCAATGGAAAATTATAGAGAGCATATTATATACAATTATGTGTGTGTGTGTCTGTGTGTGTGTGTGTGTCTGTCTGTGTGCATTTTACATATTATTTATTATTGTTGTGTGTGTGTGTGTGTGTGTGTGTGTGTGTGTGTGTGTGTGTGTGTGTGTGTGTGTGTGTGTGTGTGTGTGTATGTACATACATATATAAATTAATAAATATATATAAAAGATATGTATGTGCATGCGAGAGATTGTGCATCATGTATGTAACCATGCTTATCTGTATGAATCAAAGATTGTGTATGTAACCATGCTTATCTGTATAAATCATAATCACTGAAACAGTGAATGTGTGTGATTTTGTGATACCTGTGTGTGTGTGTGGTTGTGTGTTGTGTGTGGGTGGGTGGGTGTGTGTGTGGGGAGGGGGGGGCGGTGTGTGTGTGTGTGTGTGTGTATTAGTGTGAGTGTATGTATAGGCCACTTGTGTGTGTATACTATCACTGTATGTATGTAAGTTACAAACGATGACTACGCTTGTGCGAAAAATTCTCAGGAAGACTGTGAACGGCGTGGTGGCACACAAAGAGGCAATTGTTGTTTTTTTAAGAATCATCACACTTGTGATTTTCTCTATGCTCACTTTTGTGGATTTTTTTGTTTCTTTTTTGTTTTTTGGTTGGTTTGTTTTGTTTTTCCCCCCATTTTTATGCCAACTTAACCTACAGAAGCTGGCTTAGTTACTACAATGCAATGGTAAGGATGAGAACGATAATCATGCGACTATGGAGTTCCATCCAGGATTGAGTCTATGTGACAGGGCTGGCATCAACAGGCCCAAGAGATACAGACACTTGTGGTGTCAGTCAGAAGATTTGAGCTACACCCTCAATGACACATCTGTGAAGTGGATAAGACTCAACTGTGTGGTCCCAGACTCCTAATGAGCCCACAGCACACTCTTTCTCTGGGTAGGAGCTGGTTGAAGCCAAAAAATCCCACAATTTTGAAAAGACTGAAAGGGATTCAAACCCACAACCTTTTCCAGTCAGAGGTCTGGTGCACTAACCACTGCACCACAGCAACTGGTTCAATCAACTGCTCTTTGCTTCCTTAATGTATTCATGTGTCTGACATTTACCAACCTGATGACCCAGTCATTTTATGAATTTACACTACAGTCAGTTGCTTACATGTCAGTTGTAGGCCCTACTGTGAATGGACATGTTTATAGCCACAGTCCCTAAACTTGCTAAGGCTCAATGTAATTCATGACATTACAATTGTAATGGGAGATTTTAATGCGAACATGAGACAGGAAAAAGTAGATGGCATAGTTGGACCTCATGGCCTGGGCATATGAAATGAAAGGGGAGAGAAACGTTGAGTGACCACAAGTAAATGAATTCATCATAGGAAACACTTGTTTGCACAGCCTAACAAAAGAAAATGGACATGGATGAATCTAGGAGACCATAATGATAAAACTAAAAGAAATCAAAACTGATCACATAAAACTGATTATATCCTGATAAGTAAGAGTTTTAGGAATTCTTTATGGATAGCAAAAACTTTGCCAGGCACAGACTGCAACAGTGACCATAATCCTGTATTTCGAAAATTTAGTCTGAAACAAAAGAGAAGAAAACCAACCAAAAATACCATCAAACTGAATCTTGGACTCAGGCAGACAAATCAACTCGTGCAAAATTTTTCGATACGTGTTCAAAACAAATTCAGTGCTTTGGAAACAATGATGAACAATGGACAAATTGTAAAAAACTGAACAAACAAATAAAATAAATGACGCTTGTAAAGAAATACCTTGAGTAGAAAGAAAAGCAGAGAACTGAATGACAAAAGAAATTATAACTAGATGGATGAAGGCAGGAAGGCAAAGGGGAAAGAATACAAAAAGACGATGGTAATTACATATTAAAAAGTGTTTTGTTGTTGTTGTAACATGCCTATCAGTGCCTACTAAAGTATTACAGTATGAGTATGTTACAATGTTAAATGACAATGTAGGCCTACTTGACTAAGACTCGGTAAGAGGCATGATGATGATGATCATCATCAATGTCATAAATCACTCGGCCCATCCCAAGAACTTCAGACACCATCTCCTCACTTCTTAACTCAATTAACTCGCACCAGACAGGCCCAAATTACATAGATCCTACTGTTTAAATTATTATGACATTTTTTTTTCAAACAAAAGCACACCTGCTGGAACCAGCAAAGTCGATGGCCCACTTATGCCTTCGTCTGCCCGACATCTTCTAGTGACTGTCCAGCACTGTCAAAACTAATCGATAATTTTACGTGCAGTCGACTTTTTTTTAAGTGCGAGAAGAAACACAAGAAGGACTACGTTAATAATATTTTACAAAAATATGTATAATCATCTATAGTGTACGCTGCATTTGAACACACAAACAAAATCACGAATTGGATATTTTTTTAAAAGATTCACTAACACCTCCCTGCAACTAAACATCTTTTAACCAAAATTTAATAAGTATTATACTTAGGACTTCGGCTTTGTATGTGATGTAAAGTCTCTTTTTATACACTTCTTGATGTTTTAATTTAACCTTTTGTCTTAAGTCTTATGAAAGGAAAGGTTAAATGTAAAAGGAAAATCTGCACACGCACACGCACACTTCCACACACGCAAACAATGCGAAAGAGCAGCAACAACTGTTCAGATTCGGTAAAACGATAGGCCCTCTCCAGGAACGAGTACTCTTACAATAAAAATGGCGACTCCGGAGAACGTGAAAAAGGTATGTCTGTGAAATTTTATAAGAACATAAAGTTACAACAACAAAAAATCTTCTTAAACATGGCACACTGAGGTCTAAAATTAATTCAGACTAAGTCTGCTTGTTTGTGTTTAGAAAGTACCTTCAAGTCCGACGACATATTTTTGAAAATATTAAAATTATGTTTTATTTTATCGAACGGTACACACGTGGTCACAGCTTTTGCAATGTGATTCAGTATAATTATATCAAAATGTCAAGAATTTAACCCTTTCACTGCCAGGAAAAATGCAAATATGTGCTTCCCCATTGCCAGGGAATTTTGAGGATTCGAGGGTAATGATTAGCAAAAAATTCTGGTGAAAAACTGTAGGCAAGGCTAACAGATACTTGAAGAAAATACATGATGTAGGCCAATTGATAATGTGTTTTTGAAGGAACGTGAATTTGTATTCTGAATCTGAGCTTAGTTTTCTCTTGTTCTGATTGGAAAGACCTATTTTGGCATTCCAAAGTGATAGTATTTTGTGTGTGTGTGTGTGTGTGTGTTGTGTGTGTGTGTTGTCTAAAAAGTAAGTTCCCACCTCAACAGATTGACGCCCAACACACTCACAAAAACAGCTGAAAATGAATTGTTTGTTGTCAGTTTATATAAATGAAAACAAAACAGGTTACATCATAAGATGTTCATGAAATGATTCTAATTTCTAAACTCATGCAGACACATTTATAAGCAAATGACTATCCCAACAATGGCAGACCTGTTATTCTTTTCACTTTTAATTCTGGGTTTCCTTTAAATCGAGGAATTTTTGGCTGTTGTCCATTTGGAGGCAATAAATATCCAGTGAACACAACACTTCGCTGACTGCCACGCCTTCTAACTGGGATGCGACTCCTCTGCACCTGTCCTCTCCCTCTCCCCCTTCTTGACCTCCTCCTTCCCACAACACAAACATGTGTGTAACCCCTCTCACCATCACTTTCACTGCTGCTTGGTCCAAAGTCCAAAATGTCTCAGACTTCACGCTCGGCTCTAGCAGTAGCACTGTCTGACTCGGACTCATCATTGTCTGCTTGCATCGCTTCAGCCAGCAAGCATTGCATGTCAGTGTCAGGGCCATCACTGTCAATGTCATTTTCTTCTCCCTCATGTTCAAGCGAATCATCAGATAACAAATCATCTCCTTCGTCGTCATGCTCCAAAACTTTTTGAGTGGCCTCTAGTATCGTTTAAGTCTTGGCTTGTCCAAGGTTGAGTCGCCATTTTGTGCATGATGCCAAGTTCCACTTTACATGGTCCAGTTACCAAATCATTAGTGACAATAAATCAAATGGGTCTTCCCTACAATGTATCCTAATGTACATGCTATTTTTATATTGTAGATGCTTCTAGCTCACCGTGCAGCATTGCTTGTGCTCATTGGCTCACACATGAATGAATGAAAAATCGGAATAATAATAATAATAATAATAATGTTTATTTATATAGCGCATATTCCATGCAAACATGCTCACCAGCGCTTTACATTTCACTAAACAAAAAATGTTCACAACTACGTATACAATGAGAAAACAACCACCATCAAAGCTACACAAGTAAGAAGATACATCAAAAACCACAGAATATTCAAGTTCAAACACTGACTTACGCAATGAAACAACAACAGACCTTTCGTAATAATAATAATAATAATAATAATGAGCATTTATATAGCGCACAGTCCAAAAAATTGCTTCTGGCGCTTTACAAGTACACACACACACACACACACACACAGACACACACACACACACACACACACACACACACACACACACACACACACACACACACACACACACAACACACACATACACACACACACACACACACACACACACACACACACGCACGCACGCGCACGCACACACACACACAAACACACACACACACAACATACACGATCGCAGGTTGTCAATATCATAAGCCTTAGGCTTATGATTGTGGACAGCCTAAGGGCACTATGGAAACACTGTATGTAGACGTCAGTTTCAGTTTCAGTTTCTCAAGACAACTTCTCTGCGCTCAGAACGAATTCCAGATGTCAGCTGACGGTTTAGGCAGAGCAGGTTAATGATTCAAAACATCATAACTTTCATCACAGACAACCGATCAAAAACTGTTTATACCAGTTTCAATCTGTCAGTCTGCATTAAAAAAGAAAGTTGTAGATAACGCAGCATTCACGACAGAAAGCAGTGCAGATTGCACATACAGTAAGCCCCACAATGCTCATTTGAATTTAAGACAAATGAATTTACATTTATTTTTGGAGAGTCAGTTATTTTTACTTCGTGGGTTTTACCTGAGTTAGTGCTAAAGCATCTAGTTTTTCCTATGATCATGACAGTGCCTACAGGTATTTGTGTATGATCATACTATAATTTGATGTTTTAGTACCATTGATACAGTGAGGATCAAAGCCATTAAATTTTGCATGATAGTTGTAAGAGTGAGATCCTTTGATCTTGAAGTACCTTGATATCCAGAGTCAGCAGTTGAAATGTTAGATGTTCGTGTTGGATCAGTGATCAAGGTTGCATGCATGTACTGTAGTGAATGCACCAAACCTCTTTGCATAGGAAAAAACACCATACCGCCCAACGCTGTATTTGTGTGGGGTTTGAGAATGTGTCAAGTGCATTGCTCTGTGGATAATGCCTATTGTGAAAGTTCTCAGTAGTCATTAAGATGAACTGCAAGTCAGCATACCCATAAATGATAAAAATGACATGAACACTAGAAAATATCAGAAAGTACCTGCCAGGCTGCGTACATGGCTGCATTTTTGCTTGTTCCCTGTAAGTCTTGAATGATAACATAGTGTTTATAAATAGACAATGTGAATAAGAGAGACATTCTCTGTTCCTGGCTTTTAGTTTTCCAGTCTTCACCATTTTTCTTGCACGTGGGTGAATCGCTGGGTTTGAGCTACAGAGCTTTTTTTTTTTTTAAGGATCATGACACTCAAGTTACCTTTGTGCTCTTTTTTGTTTAGTTTTGTTTGTTTGTTTGTGTGTGTGTGTGTGCGTGTATGTGTGTGTGTGTGTGCGTGTGTGCGTGTTGTGTGTGTGTGTGTCCCATTTTCTGCACACCTTAGCCCTTTGACTCCCACACCCTTTCCACCAGCTGCAAAAACTTAACCCTTTGACTCCCTCACCCTATCCACCAGTTTCCTGCAGGAGGCTGGTGGATAGGGTGAGGGAGTCAGAGGGTTAAGTCTTTGCTTTGCTAGCATGGTTGATAGTACAGGATGCTGGTGGACAGGGTGCAGGAGTCAAAGGGTTAATGGCCACAGAAGCTGGCACAGTTTTTGACAGTGTGATGATAATGATGTGAAGGGGATGATAATCATGATGCTATGGAGTTCCATTTAGGATTGAGACTGCATGATAGGGCTGTACTCTACACTTATTATCATAATATATTCTGGTGTCAACCAAGCCCGAGAGATACAGACATCTGCAATGCTGGTCAGAAGATTTGAGTAACACCCTCAATGACGCATCCGTGAAGTGGATGAGACTCAACTTTGTGGTCCCAATCTTCCCAATGAGCCCATAGCATGCTCAACTCTGGGTAGGAGCCGGTTAGGGCCGAAAAATCCTATAATGATTTTTGAAGGGACTGATGGGGATTTGAACCCACATCTTTACAGTTGGTAGTCATTCACCCTAACCACTACACCATGGCAACTGATTTGAGCTAGAAAGCTTTTTTTCTCCCATAACTCCATGAAGAGTTATTGGAATGCCACACTTAAGAACTCTTCACCAGATTCCTCAAGCTCTGTTAGTTGTAGGCCAAAGCCTGAGTCTATGCAAATAGTTTTTCTGTTCATCCAGCAGTGTTGTCAGTCCATTGTTTTCTCTGGAAAAAAAAACTTGTGCATTTCAATTTCCCCCATCATTTAGGAATAGCTAACCTCTAAATAGTGACTGACTGATTCAAATCATTTAACTGTTTGTGCTGCAAACTGCCAGACTGACATCAGAATTATTGTGCACTTTGTTATCATCACACTTACCAGACTTGCATCAGAATTATTGTGCACTTTGTTATCATCACACTTACCAGACTTACATCAGAATTATTGTGCACTTTGTTATCATCACACTTACCAGACTTACATCAGAATTATTGTGCACTTTGTTATCATCACACTTACCAGACTTACATCAGAATTATTGTGCACTTTGTTATCATCACACTTACGTATCTCATATACAAAGGAGGATTGTATTTTATTGGCTGACCAGTATACTTAGTGTTACGTTCATTGTAATTGTATGATATTGATTCGAGTTAGACTGTGCCTCATGGACCAACTTCACCAAGGCAGCGTACCACTGCTAAAGAAAATGTTCTGAGCTGTGTTACAAGTGAAATAGATTTTTTGAAAATGCATGTCTAGTTCAGATTCATTTAAACACAGAAGCGTTTTATCTGGTTCAAATGCTTAGAGACATAGCCCTCATATATAATTTGTAGTGTGTGTGCTTACCAGAAGGAAATGCGGGAAATACAAGAAATCTTGAAGAATGCCAAGGACGCCCTGGAGTCAGAAAAGATGTTGGCTGATCATGACGCCATCAAACGTGGCTTAAACTCTAAGGTCAGTACCATAATACATCATGCTTCATTTTTGTTAACTTAAAATATCAGTATGACAGGGCAGGAAGGAGCATTAATCCATTTTTTCATATACCAGGCCTGATAAGCATGTTGAAGAATTTGTTTTTTCTTTTTGAAAGATTCATATTGCAGGTATGGGAAATCTCCTTGGGATCACCACTGTTTTCAGTGGTATAGTGAAGACTATAAATTTTGTAAACTAGTCATGATAGTGATGAGCAACAAGACAGCTGAGACTCGTCTCCGCATTGTGATGTTTTGGCAGAAAGATGGGCAGTTAGTCCTTGGAAATAGAAACAGTGACTTCCTCGATTTTTTAGAAAGAGAAAAGAAAATCGTATTTCTATCGATCCTGAATTTTAAAGAGGTACAAGTACCACATTAGAACGTATGTATCTGCAGTCGCTGTCTACAGCCCTTCAAGAGCTGCATGTAGTCATGTTGGTAGTGGCACAGAATGATGCAACTTTCAAAAACAACACGTTCATTCCGGCAGGCACATTTTGTGTCACTTTTTAATGTTGTGTGCATGGGGAAAGAATGGAGAACTATAATTAATCAGTTTTCTCTACATTGTTTTCTGTATTTTGTTGCCTTTTAACTGCACAAAATGTTGACAGTTTTAGATGTGAAGTGTTCATGAAATTATTGCCCAGAAATGTTTAGATTGCACAGGTTTCAGTCTAAGTATTGCAGAGGTTTTAAATCTAAGAAACAGATTTCCAGAGGAGCATGTCCCCAGTGAAATACATAGCTGACAACACCAGAATGACGGAAATATTAAGATGGGCGGTGAACAAGACACTGTTCAATGTTTTGAGCTGGAATTGAACTCATGATGTCAGATCTTTAGTCCATCCAGCCTGCATGGAAAAAAGAAGACAATTAGATTTCGAAATAAAAAAAAAACCTTCCCAGGGTGTAGGGTTTATGGGCAGGCTGTTGGTTGTTGGTGTGTGCCTTGTTTTGATTTGAATTTTCCATTACATGGTATTTTTGTTTTGTTAGTGTTTATTGAACTGCTCTAGCACTGCAATGTTTTGAGAATAGTTGGACAGTTTACAGTAAAATTCTGTCATTGCATGTTTGTGTCGCAACACATTGCCTGTTTGTATCATACACACTGTTTGTGTCATACACACCATATGTCATACACACTGTATGTTTGTGTCATCTGCACTGTGTCACACACTGTATGTTTGTGTAATACTATATGTCATACACACTGTTTGTGTCATATGTGCACTGTATGTTTGTGTCACACACTGTATGCTTGTGTCATACACAGTATGTGTCATACACACTGTGTGTTTGTGTCATATACACTGTATGTTTGTGTCATGTACACTGTATGTTTATGTTATATACACTGTATGTTTGTGTCTTACTGTATGTTTGTGTCATACACATTGTATGTTTGTGTCATATACACTATGTTTGTGTCATACACACTGTATGTTTGTGTCATACACACTGTATGTTTATGTCATACACACTGTATGTTTGTGTCTTACTGTATGTTTGTGTCATACACACTGTATGTTTGTGTCATGTATATTGTATATGTCATATACACTGTATATTTATGTCATATACACTGTATGTTTCTGTCATGTATATTGTATGTTTATGTCATATACACTGTATGTTTATGTCATATACACTGTATGTTTGTGTCATGTACACTGTATGTTTATGTCATATACACTGTATGTTTGTGTCATGTACACTGTATGTTTATGTCATATACACTGTATGTTTGTGTCATATACACTGCATATGTCATATTGTATGTTTGTGTCATATACACTGTATGTTTGTGTCATGTATACTGTATGTTTATGTCATGTACACTGTATGTTTGTGTCATACACACTGTATATGTCATACTGTATGTTTGTGTCATACACACTGTATGTTTGTGTCATATACACTGTATGTTTGTGTCATATACACTGTATGTTTATGTCATGTACACTGTATGTTTATGCCTATCTTTCTCGCAGTCTCTGCCTTTCTCCCATCCTTCTTTCGAGCACGTTGAAGTTTCCTTCCAATCCACCCCTCACCCCATCAACTTCTCCTGTGTCTATTGACCCCCACCTAGCTCTGCCAACAAACTCACCACATCCACGTTTCTATCTGACTTTGACCAATTGCTTGACCACTACTGCCTCTTACCTGGAAATCTCATCATTCTAGGTGACATCAATGTCCACTATGACAACACTCACCGTTATGACACAAGACATATCATCAACTCTCTGTCCAATCACAATATGACTCAACACATTTCTGAACCAACCCATCAAAAAGGTCACATTCTTGACTGGATCATTTCTCGTGATCACCACAATTCCGCTACTGACAACTGCTTAGTTCTTTCTACCCGTCTAACTTCAGCCCTTCCATCTGACCACTCTGCAATTCTCTGTTCTCTCGACATTTCTCCTCCTTCCCGTACCATGCGCACAGTGACTCGACGCAATCTCAAATCTATCGACCTCTCCACATTTTCATCTGATGCCTCCCGTCTCCTTTCTGAAAAGTCACATAACCTTGCCGATGAATTCTATACTACTCTCCACCATCTTCTGGACACTCATGCTCCAGCCACAACCCGTCTTTTACCTGACCGCCCCCCTACCCCCTGGCTCACTCATGAGATTGCCTGTGCAAAACGTGCCCGCCGCAGAGCAGAGCGCCGTTGGCGCAAATCCAAACTCACTGTACACAGGCAACTTTTCCAAGCCTCTAAAACAAAAGTATCCACCCTCATTGCATCAGCAAAAACAAGCTATTTCCAAACCAAAATCCTGAATGCCTCTTCTTCAAAAGAACTCTTTACAACCATGAATCATCTCCTTGGCACACGAAAAGATTTACCTCTCCCAACAAAACACAAATGAAGAACTCCCATCTGTATTCTCCAAGTATTTCACCACCAAAATACAAACTCTTAGTGACAGGCTTGACAGGACACCCTGTCAACCATGCCCACCTGACCCTTCCTTCTCTGGCACACCTCTTACTACTTTTACCCCAGTCTCACAAGAAGAAATTTTCAACACAATCAGATCCATGTCGTTCAAAACCTGCGAACTGGATCCTCTTCCAGGTTCTCTCTACTCCGACTGTCTCCCTACTCTCCTCCCATTCATCACTGACATCATCAACACTTCTCTTCAAACTGGAACTGTCCCAGATTCTTTCAAGTCTGCTATTGTTCACCCTCTCCTCAAGAAACACAATTTAGACCCAAATGAACTGAAAAATTACCGGCCTAGCGCCTATCTCTAATCTCTCTTTCTTGTCAAAACTCCTTGAAAAAGTCGTCCTCAACCAGCTGAACTCTCACCTGTCTGCCAACAATCTCCTCAATCCTTTCCAGTCAGCCTACCGCCAGTGCCATAGCACTGAAACTGCCCTACTACACATTCTCAACAATCTCCTCCTTGCAACTGATACTGGCAAAGTCTCTCTCCTCACACTCCTTGATCTGTCTGCAGCCTTTGATACCATTGATCATGGTATTCTCCTTTCTAGACTTCATCATACTTTTGGCATCTCTGACATTGCTCTCTCCTTTTTCACTTCATACCTATCAAACAGAAAACAAACTGTTCTCATCAATGGCACTTACTCTCAACCTGCATACCTGACCTGTGGTGTTCCACAAGGATCTGTCCTTGGCCCTGTTCTTTTCACTCTTTACACCTCCCCCCTGTCCATCATCATCAACTCCCACTCTATAAAACACCACTTCTATGCTGATGACACCTAACTTCAAGACAGTGACTCACCTGATAATATACAGCGCCTGTTGACTCGCACCACTGAGTGTTACTCGGACATTAAGAACTGGATGACGTTCAACAAACTTCAGCTTAATGACGACAAGACAGAAGCTATCCTCATTGGCACCCGTCAGAAACTTTCTCAGCTGCCTCCTCTTTCTCTCCCATTATGTTATGTAACACATCAGTCCCAATTTCTGATTCAGCTAAAAACCTTGGTGTCTGCATTGACTCTACCCTCTCCATGAACAACTTTGTTTCTCAAACTGCCAGATCTTGCTACTATCATCTCCATCGTATAAGGCTGATCAGGAAGTATCTCTCTGTGGAAACAACTGCAAAACTCGTTCTCTCCTTCATAATGTCTCGCATTGACTATTGCAATTCACTCCTGTCTGGTCTTCCTGCCTCCACCATTCACATCCTACGCCTTGTACTCAAAAAGAAAAAAGCTGACCACATATCTCCTCTCCTGGCACAACTTCACTGGCTCCCTGTATCAAAGCGCATACAATACAAACTAGACACCATGTGCTACAAAAGCCTCAATAACGCAGCCCCCGATTACCTGTCAAGCCTACTTGAGATCTATGTTCCCTCACGTACCCTCCGCTCTGCCTCCGATCCTCTGACTTTTCGCTTTCCACGCACTAAGCTCAATACCTATGGTCCACGAGCCTTCTCTGTTTCTGGTCCACTCTCCTGGAACAAACTTCCTCTCTCAGTCCGTCAGCAACCTACTTT
Source organism: Monoplex corrugatus (assembly GCA_030674185.1). Taxonomy (NCBI): domain Eukaryota; kingdom Metazoa; phylum Mollusca; class Gastropoda; order Littorinimorpha; family Ranellidae; genus Monoplex; species Monoplex corrugatus. The sequence continues at coordinate 18,034,947 of JAPXFY010000014.1, read as the reverse complement.
TGTCTCCTTCAAGTCCGCTCTCAAAACTCACCTTTTCTCCTCCCATAAAATCCTAACCTCACTCAACCCACCCCCCTCTGCAGCCTGTCTCCGCTCGGAGGGGAATCACATGGTTATAATATATAATTGTATATGCTATGCTCTCTATAATTTTCCATTGCTTTTATTCTTGCTTTTATTGCTTTTATTCTTTCTCCCCATTTATAGCCATGTGTGTGTGTGTGTGTGTGTGTGTGTGTGTGTGTGTGTGTGTGCGTGCGTGTGCGTGCGTGCGTGCGTGCGTGTGTGTCTGCTTCAGCGCTTAGATTTGATTTTATCAAGATTTTGCGCTATATAAATATTGTAATTATTATTATTATTATATACACTGTGTGTTTGTGTCATATACACTATGTTTATGTCATATACACTGTATGTTTATGTCATGTACACTGTATGTTTATGTCATATACACTGTATGTTTGTGTCATATACACTGTATGTTTATGTCATGTACACTGTATGTTTGTGTCATATACACTGCATATGTCATATTGAATGTTTGTGTCGTATACAATGTATGTTTATGTCATGTACACTGTATGTTTATGTCATGTACACTGTATGTTTGTGTCATACACACTGTATATGTCATACTGTATGTTTGTTTCATACACACTGTATATGTCATACTGTATGTTTGTGTCATACACACTGTATGTTTGTGTCATATACACTGTATCATGTGTATGTTTGTGTCATATACACTGTATGTTTGTGTCATACACACTGTATATGTCATACTGTATGTTTGTATCATACACACTGTATATGTCATACTGTATGTTTGTGTCATACACACTGTATGTTTGTGTCATATACACTGTATCATGTGTATGTTTGTGTCATATACACTATATGTTTGTGTCATACACACTGTATATGTCATACTGTATGTTTGTGTCATATACACTGTATGTTTGTGCCATACATACTGAATGTTTGTGTCATATGCATGATGTATTTGTATCATACACTGTATGTTTGTGTCATATGTATTATGTGTTTGTGTCATACACTGTATGTTTGCGTCACAACACAGGGGATCAGTCTTTTGGAGGTGAAGAATCGCCTGATGATGCAATACATGCATGATCTGACCGTCATCTTGGTAACCAAACTGTCAAGACAATCCATTAAGGACCACCCTGCCATCTGGCGACTCATTCAAAACCGCTCGGTGAGTCATGTGACTTTGTTCGACAGTCAACTTTATTATCTCTTGATGTATCATTTTCTGTTCTGATTGTTCTGAATGTAACCCTGGTGTTCTTCAGCTGACTTCTGTAATGTATCGGTTTCATTTGTAAGTGTTGTTAGGTAACCATGGCTTTCTCTAACAGGTGACTTCTGTAATGTATCAGTTTAATTTGTAAGTGTTGTTAGGTAACCCTGGCTTTCTCTAACAGGTGATTTCTGTAATGTATCAGTTTAATTTGTAAGTATTGTTAGGTAACCCTGGCTTTCTCTAACAGGTGACTTCAGTAATGTATTAGTTTAATTTATAAGTATTGTTAGGTAACCCTGGCTTTCTCTAACAGGTGACTTCTGTGATGTATTAGTTTAATTTATAAGTATTGTTAGGTAACCCTGGCTTTCTCTAACAGGTGACTTCTGTGATGTATCATTTGAAGTATTTACTGTTCTTCAGATAACCATGGTTTTGTGTTTTGTGTCAGTTGTCATTCCGAGATGTGGTTTCTAAGAAGGATGTTGAGAGTTCCATGGACAGCAAAGAAAACAAACGAAACAGTCTTGATGGAGGCAGACACAAGTAGATCATTTATAAGGAAGATTAGGAAAAGACAGGCAACATTTATAGGCTATTTTATGAGGAAAGGGGAATCAGAACACCTGGTCACAACGGGAAAGCTGTTGGGAAAGAGAGCACCAGGTAAACCCAGGGAGAAGATACTAGACGGACTTGCAGAGTGGCTGGGGACAAGGAGGGTGGAAGAGATGCTTGAGGCAACAAGAGATAGAGGCAGATGGAAGTCCATAATCGCCAACGCCATGCGGCAAGGCACCTGATGATGATGATGATGTCATTCATTCCTTTACCCAGTCTACCAGCTGCGAAAACATAATCCTTTCACTCTATCAGTCAGCTTCCAAAACTGGCAGATAGAATGAGAGAGTGAAAGGTTAAATGTTAGAGGGCAAAAGGTTAAGTGTCTGTTTTGCTGGCAGAGCTGATTATGCAGGAAGGTGGAGGATGGGGTGATGAAGTGGAAGTTTTTGAGTTTTTGCTTTGCCATCATAGCCGATAATGCAGGAAGCTGGTAGATAGGATGAGGGAGTATAAGGTTAAGGTTTTGCATTTCTCTTATGATTGATAATTCAGGAAGCTGATAGATAGGATGAGGGAATCAGAATGATTAAACATTCTACAGCTAATCCCAGATTACTAACAGCTTACTTCTATAACTTGAAGTAAGGTATCAGTTTTAGTTCTAACTATTCTCAAGGATGAAATGATATACAATGCTGACAAATAATTCCACTGTTAGCTTTGAGAGTTGATTTCTATTTTGTAGTGATGGGTTATAGCTGAATCACTGAATTCTTTGGGTTTTTTTTATAATATTAACTTGTAACTTGAAAGTATTTTATTCACTGTCAGAATAAAATGCAAATACAAATTGCAGAGACAGGATTGTACATTTTGATTTTCTCAAAAAGGGGAGGCAAAAAAAATGTCCGGAAGTGCCCTTCATGTGTACCTGATTTGATAAAATGTTTGACGCAAGAAAGTCAAGATATCCTAAATGTGTACATTTATAGATGAAAGTTTCATGCATAGTTAATTTGATAAAATGCTTTCGACAAGAAAGTCAGATGCCCTAAACATATTTAAAGACAACATTTTCTTGTATGATTGGTTGCTGTAAGACAGTGTGCTGTCAGGTTGCTATAACATGCTTGCTGTGTGTGTTTTCAGTACATGGAGAAAACTATGGGTATAGAACAGAAGTTGAAATATGAAATCAATAAGCTGGTCAAGAAACACCGTTTCGGGGACTCAGGTATGTGATATTCATGTTTCATTCATGTACCCATAGGTCCTTCCAGTCATATGTTTGAGATCTTTTTTTTCAAGGATCAATGCACTCAGGGATGCTATCTTTGTTCTCACCTTTTTTTTTCCATCCCATTTTCTACACCACCTGATGGTATAGTCATAACACAGAAGCTGGCACAGTTTTTACAGTGTGATGATGGTGGTGTCGATGAGGATGATAATCATGACGCTGTGAAGTTCCATCTAGAATTGAGACTGTGTGACAGGGCTGTACTGTGCGCTTACTATCATGACATATCCTGGCGTCAACCAGGCCCTAGAGATACAGACACTTGCGGTGCTGGTCAGAAGATTTGAGCAACACCCTCAGTGATGCATCCGTGAAGTGAATGAGACAAGACTGTGTGGTCCCAGTCTTCCCAATGAGCCCATTGCATGCCCTACTCTGGGTAGGAGCCAGTTACAGCCGAAAAATCCGACAATGATTTTTGAAGGGACTGCTGGGGGTTCAAAATCACAGCCTTCCAGTCAGTTGTCCATTGCTCTGACTACTACACCACGGCAACTTGTTTGTTTGGGGAGATCTTGTGTATATCACTTATTGTATGAATTCAGGCAATCACACCACAAACAGTTTGTAGGTGAAAAGGGAATGTTAGATGAGCTATCAACAAGATGAGCCCAGAAAGATCAACCAGACAACATCAGCTCCAGCGAGATGAGGAACATCAGATCACCTGTTTGGACACAGACCGAAAGAATGACTGCCGTCTTCTGTCGAGAGAGCAGCAAGTGGTCCTGATGAGGCTCTGCACCGGCTACAGCTGGCTGAACGCCTATAAAAACCACAAGTTTAAACTGACATCATCAACAATCTGCCGGGCAGTCCCCGCAGTCAAGAGGATCAAATAGCTGAAAGCATATTGCAATGATGTCTGTTCAAGTAGAGTGACAGGGGACATGGTCCACTCAGAGCCTGGAATTCGTCGCGGAAACGAAAATCGCGCAAAAAAATATTTTTCGCATTAAAAAAAATCGACGACCATACTTAAAAAAAAGTTTTGATGAATATGTCTGTGTATGAACATACTGAAACGATCTGCTGTGTATGATGGATCCTGATCTTGTGCCCAATGTTTATTAAATACTCTTTTGACTGATATTCATTGTAATTTGCAGTGTGTTAGATGCCTTTAAATTTGTCTCCAGAATGCACAGATTTTAGTCTTGATTTTAAACATTTTCCGGGGGAGCATGCCCCCGGACCCCCCTAGAAGTTTCCTCTTTTTTTTTTCTTAGCAATTCCAGGCTCTGTCCACTAGAACTCCTCTGACTACCAAGTTTCATGGCAACTAGCAGGAACTGGAGAAAAAATTGCCACAATCATGTGGCCTGACAGTGTAGATCTATGCAAACGAAACCACCCCGTGGGGATGCCAGGGGCTCTTTCAGTATAAATGATATCCCATTCTGGAAATTCTGTGCAAGAAATTTCCTCTTTTCTGTCACTCTTTTTGTTTCTGTCTTCCAGGTTTGCTTTCTGTCATTTTCTCCTTTGCTTTCTGTCATTTCTTTCTATCATTTTCTGCCTAGCTGGTCAATTCACCTGTATGTGTTCGATAAAGTCTTGCGTACATTTTTGAAGATTGATAATTGGGTACATGTATTAAGTGCATTTTTAGCTGTAGGGAGGTGAGATATGCGGAAGCAATTTTAGGTAATTTATGCCCATTTTTAGATATGTTTTGATGTCCTTAGGTATGCTCAAATTTGTATTCAGGTGTGTGTTTTTTAAATCCCTTGTGTGATAAATTGGACAGAGTGGTCAATGTCGGGGGCATGTCCTTAGATTATATACGCAAATGCATTGATATATGTACTTAATTTTCCTTTTTTTCCTGTTGAAGTTTTGTATGTTTTGAAGCAGTTATAGCCCTGATATGGCTCTACGCAGTTGGCTGGGATGTAAACAACAATAAGAATAACAATAATACAAACAAAAGAAGGAGGAGAAATGGTTTTCCTCTTTGCCTTTCTTTTCTGATCACATCACAAATGACAGAATGCGAGGTAAAAATCCCCTAGTACATGCGACAGTATAAGACCTGCTGTCCTCAATGAAGAAGAGAAAGCTGAGATGATATGGTCATGTCACAAGATTCAGACGGCGTGGTCATGTTGCAAGATCTAGATGGTATGATTATGTCACAAGATGGTATGGCTATGTCACAAGATCCAGATGGTATGGTTATGTCACAAAATGGTATGTTTATGTCACAAGATGGTATGGCCATGTCACAAGATGGTATGGTCATGTCACAAGATGGTATGGTTATGTCACAAGATGGTATGGTCATGTCATAAGATGGTATGGTCATGTCACAAGATCTAGATGGTATGGTCATGTCACAAGATGGTATGGTCATGTCACAAGATGGTATGGCCATGTCACAAGATGGTATGGTCATGTCACAAGATGGTATGGTCATGTCACAAGATGGTATGGTCATGTCACAAGATGGAATGGTCATGTCACAAGATGGTATGGTTATGTCACAAGATCTAGATGTATGGTAATGTCACAAGATGGTATGGTAATGTCACAAGATGGTATGGTTATGTCACAAGATGGTATGGCTATGTCACAAGATCCAGATGGTATGGTTATGTCACAAATGGTATGTTTATGTCACAAGATGGTATGGCCATGTCACAAGATGGTATGGTCATGTCACAAGATGGTATGGTCATGTCACAAGATGGTGTGGCCATGTCACAAGATGGTGTGGCCATGTCACAAGATAGTATGGTCATGTCACAAGATGGTGTGGCCATGTCACAAGATGGTATGGTCATGTCACAAGATGGTATGGTCATGTCACAAGATGGTATGGTCATGTCACAAGATGGTATAGTCATGTCACAAGATGGTATGGTCATGTCACAAGATGGTATGGTCATGTCACAAGATGGTGTGGCCATGTCACAAGATGGTGTGGCCATGTCACAAGATAGTATGGTCATGTCACAAGATGGTATGGTCATGTCACAAGATGGTATGGCCATGTCACAAGATGGTATGGTCATGTCACAAGATGGTATGGTCATGTCACAAGATGGTATGGTCATGTCACAAGATGGAATGGTCATGTCACAAGATGGTATGGTTATGTCACAAGATCTAGATGGTATGGTAATGTCACAAGATGGTATGGTAATGTCACAAGATGGTATGGTTATGTCACAAGATGGTATGGCTATGTCACAAGATCCAGATGGTATGGTTATGTCACAAAATGGTATGTTTATGTCACAAGATGGTATGGCCATGTCACAAGATGGTATGGTCATGTCACAAGATGGTATGGTCATGTCACAAGATGGTGTGGCCATGTCACAAGATGGTGTGGCCATGTCACAAGATAGTATGGTCATGTCACAAGATGGTGTGGCCATGTCACAAGATGGTATGGTCATGTCACAAGATGGTATGGTCATGTCACAAGATGGTATGGTCATGTCACAAGATGGTATGGTCATGTCACAAGATGGTATAGTCATGTCACAAGATGGTATGGTCATGTCACAAGATGGTATAGTCATGTCACAAGATGGTATAGTCATGTCACAAGATGGTATGGTCATGTCACAAGATGGTATGGTCATGTCACAAGATGGTATAGTCATGTCACAAGATGGTATGGTCATGTCACAAGATGGTATAGTCATGTCACAAGATGGTATGGTCATGTCACAAGATGGTGTGGCCATGTCACAAGATGGTATGGTCATGTCACAAGATGGTATAGTCATGTCACAAGATGGTATGGTCATGTCACAAGATGGTGTGGCCATGTCACAAGATAGTATGGTCATGTCACAAGATGGTATGGTCATGTTACAAGATGGTATGGTCATGTCACAAGATGGTATGGTCATGTCACAAGATGGTATGGCCATGTTACAAGATAGTATGGTCATGTCACAAGATGGTATGGCCGTGTCACAAGATGGTATGGTCATGTTACAAGATAGTATGGTCATGTCACAAGATGGTATGGTCATGTTACAAGATGGTATGGTCATGTTACAAGATGGTGTGGCCATGTCACAAGATGGTATGGTCATGTCACAAGATGGTATGGTCATGTCACAAGATGGTATGGTCATGTCACAAGATGGTATGGCCATGTCACAAGATAGTATGGTCATGTCACAAGATGGTATGGTCATGTCACAAGATGGTATGGTCATGTCACAAGATGGTGTGGCCATGTCACAAGATAGTATGGTCATGTCACAAGATGGTATGGCCATGTTACAAGATAGTATGGCCATGTCACAAGATGGTATGGTCATGTTACAAGATAGTATGGTCATGTCACAAGATGGTATGGCCATGTCACAAGATGGTATGGTCATGTCACAAGATGGTATGGCCGTGTCACAAGATGGTATGGTCATGTCACAAGATGGTATGGTTATGTCACAAGATGGTATGGTCATGTCACAAGATGGTATGGTTATGTCACAAGATGGTATGGGCATGTCAAAAGATCCAGCAGATTGCTAAAGATCATCCTCTGAGGAACAGTGCAGTGGAAAAGGAGAATGGGCAGACAGAGGAGGTCATAGACAGATAACATTACAAGATGTACCAGAGAGAGCTTTGTCACAACCCAGGCACTCGCCCACGACTGTAAGAGCTAGAAACAATACTTGAAACACCTCTACAATCCTGGCAAGTTACATTATCCATAAACCCTATATTACTGTTACCAGTGACTGACAGTTGAGCAAGAACACGTTGTTTTAATTAATCATTGCCATGGTTTGAATGTCACTGTGTTACTTATAAAATTAACCCTTATGCTTTCAGGAGAACCAGATGGTTTGAAGTTCAAGCCTCAAATGGATAATTTCAATGTTCAGGTAAGTTGCATCAGGTATTCTCAGCATAGGTGTTTGTATTCTCAGAGTAGGTGTTTTATACATGATGATTTCAGTGCACAGGTAAATCATATCAGGTATACAGAGAAGGTGTTTTATACATGATGATTTTCAGTGTTTAGGTAGTTAGCATATGGTTTTATACATGATGATTTCAGCGTTTAGGTAGTTAGCATAAGGTATTCACAGGGAAGCTGTCTATGCATGATAATTTCTATGTTCAGGTAAATTACACCAGATATTCACAGGGAAGTTGTCATTATACTTGATAATTTCAATGTTTTGGTGAGTTACATCAGATATTAACAGGGAAGTTCACACACACACACACACACACACACACACACACACACACACACACACACACACACACACACACACACACACACACACACACACACACACACACACACACACACACACATACACACACACACACACACACATACACACACATACACACACACACACACACACATACACATACACATACACACACACACACACACATACTGTCTGTCTGTGTGCTGTCAGTGCAACTTCTATGATAACCTGACAATGAATAGTTTATGACAGTGGTGTTTGTGTGTCGGTGACAAAAATGTGTTAGCAAGATTTTTTCCGATGTTTCTGGATGGATCTTTGAGAAATTGGGGTCAGAGGGTCGAGGAATCGCAAATGCATAAGCTTTCAGGACAAGGCATCAAGGTCATTGACCAAAGAAACGTCTAAAATCAGCAGTTTTTATGGAGCATATGTGAACAGTACTGTCTCAGCAACTTGCAACAATATTTAAAACATGTTATCACTGTTCTGACAGTCTACCATTGCCCTCAGTGCATAGTGAGCTTTATTTAACCCTTTGCTTCCCGCACCCTGTCCACCAGCCTTCTGCAGGGATCTGGTGGATAGGGTGAGGGAGTCAAAGGTTAAGTTTTTGCAGTTGATAGATAAGGTGCAGGAGTCAAAGGGTTAAACTGAAGCTTGTTAATGAGCACGATGATATTGAGAAGTACATAATCTATATTTTCTGTGATGATTACTGCATAAAAATGGAGATTGTTAGAAAGGCTTGACTTTATGAATACTATGATCCTTTCATGAATATGAACCCTTCTCACAGACTTGATGTCACACTTCACACTGAACATGAATGTGTGTGATTTTTCAGGCTGATGATGATGACGATGAAGATGAAGAGGAGGAAGAGGACAAGGATGACAGTGAGAATGAGGATGAGGATGAAGAAGATAAGAAGACACAGTTGAAAGGAGTATACAGGCCTCCCAGAGTGGCCCCCATGCCTTACAGTAAGTGTGTGTGTGTGTGTTGTGTTGTGTATGTGTTTGTGTATGTGTGTTCATGTGTGTGTGCATGTGTGTTTGTGTATGCATATATATGTATGTGTGTGTGTGTGTGTGTGGTGTGTGCTTGCATGTGGGGGGAAGGGGTGTGTGCGTCTGGAGGAGGGGGGTAAAAATTGCCAAAATTTCACTGGTCTGCAGCTACACTTAACAAGCCCAGCTCTGGATGGTTTCAGGGTATCTACTCTTACATTGTCATAAGTTTGGAACCTTGCCATCAGTGTCGCTCATATGTCACTGACTCATGCAGAATGGAGCAATGTGTAAAGTTAACTCTTCCTGTACGTTAAGGGTTTTTAGACTGGATGCAGGGTTCATCTGTGACCTATTTTGGAACAGGGTTTAAAGTCGGTAAAACGCTTGTAGATACGTTTGTATTTAGCATAGAACGAAAAGGTTGGTATTGGGTTGTGCAGAATTGAATTCTAAACAACATACAGGTAATAACATTATGATAATCTTCATTATATAAAACTTGAAGTGTGAGTTTTGCATGCGTACTATTTGATGCAGATAATTTTCCATGCATACAGTTAGTACTCACTAAGCTCCAGCCGACCAAGTAATCCATATAGCTCCAAAGTCAAAGAAGAAAAAATATTCCTCAACATCCATTAAATGAACACAGAATCAAAAAAAAGTTCATGTTTCATAAATATGAAGTTAGACAACATTGATCATTGTCAGGTCATGCGCCTAAAATAACACAGAACTACTATTATTACACCACTGTCCATCCTGGGCTTGCGCTTGTATTAGGCTTACTTTGAGCAGGCCTGCCTCTATCCTTGTCACTCTTCCCCCTACAACCCACATCACCACTGTCACCAGGAGAATCAGCCGATCTGCCTTGTTCCTACCCCGATGTGTCTGTAGATGATGTAAAAGAAACAGAACAGAAGAGACGTGGTCTCTTTGCAGAACAAGAAGGATTTTCACGATCGTCAACTCTCGCTTCTTCTAACTCTGCACTTGATGCACTCTTAACAAAGCTATCACTGGCAGCTATTTCATCATCACTTTTGTCAAAAAGTTTCTGAAAAAGTGCGACTGCCTGAGCAGCAGTGAGCCTAACAGGACACCGACTGCCTGAGGCCATTGCAACTCAACTTATGAAACTGAAAACATATCAACAAACGAGGCGCACACACAAAGAAAACACGTGGATTGACAAAACAAAATGGCTGAAAAGGAAGTATCTGACTTTCGCTATCTGCTATCATGCGGATTTATGTCGTTAAATGGGGAAGAACCAAAAGTAGAAAGTGACGAATCGTGCCAAGCCGCTGTGAGCAGCTTGCCAGCCATTTTGAAAGTCAGCCAAGCCGCTCACAGCGGCTCGTCGGACAGGAAGAGTTAATCATCCAGGTTGGAAACAATTGCCCACAGTTACCTGACAGCCTTGTCTACTGCAGTCGGCAACACTTGTGACCTGCTATGGTCAACAGGAGTTGTGAACAGTGGTGAAAGTGTCATGCTGGTTTGGCTCTGATTGTTTTATGCCTGTCCATTGTTTCACACAGAACCTTAAGACAATTACTTTATATCAGTGCTTCTGTATGTGTTATATTGTCTGTCTGATAAATGTGTAATATGCAGTGAGTCCAAATAAGTTTTGAGAATAGCGCAATATATAAGAATGATTTATTATTTTTTTATCATTTGATTATATCATCATTATTATTATTATCAGGTTGTTTTTAAGAACCTTTGTGTTTCATTTTCAAATAGTTTTGGCTCAGTAGATAATTGCTAGTATTCCTTGTTTTGTCTTCCATCAATAATCATGTCCACGCAGCGTTTCCTCAGATGTCTGTGAGCACATTATTTGATACACACTGTGTGGGCGTTCTGTTGCTGCACAGTCTGCATAGTCTGTCCAAAGTGGGTGTGCATGTGGGGTTCTTTGTTGTTTTTGTTGTTCTTCTAGTTCTTGTTCTTGTTCTTGTTGTTTCCATAAGCCATCAAATACAGGATCTTTTAACATGCATACTGGCTATTCTGTATTTGCATCACAGTAAGGGGGTTCAGGCAGTAGTAGGTGTGCACATGTGTTGCCCTGGGAGATTGGAAATGTCTCTGCTTTTTCCCACCAGATGAGATGGTTCCCAGACAGGATCGAATCCAGACCTTCCAATTGAAAGTCCACTGTCCTAACCATTGGACTATTGCACATGTCTCTTTCATTTAAAAAAAAAATCATTTTCTTAATTATTGTTTCATTGTCATTGATTGTTGTGTCTGTTGTAGCTGGAGATGAGACAGCGGAGGAGAAGAAAAAGCGAGCGAAGAAGCGTGTGTTGAGCAATGCCTTGCTGGCCGACCTGAGGGCTGAGCTACTGGACGAACCTGAAGACCTTGCGGTGAGTGTTTATGGATTGTTTTTCTTTTTTTTCTTTCCCCATAGATCGTTTTTTGTTTGTTTGTTTGTTTGTGTGTGTGTTTGCTTTGTGATTGTTTGGATTGGGGTTTTTTGTTTTCATATTCATTTTTTAAAGCATTCTAATTTTTCTTGGATTGTGTCAGTGTGTTCTTTTGCCCATACTGTGCAGGCGATATGTCACTTCACAGTCTGCATACTCTTGTCTTCAGTGGGTGTGCTAGCTGGATGTTTTCATGTTTACAGTTTCAGTTTCTCAAGATAACGTCTACATGTTAGGATTGAATTCCTTATGCACACATGTTTATATTCGCCAACAGACACTACATGACTTACAGGATCTTTCACGTACATAGTTCATGTTTTACTTGTGTATGCATGCATGTTTATTTGGGAGATAAAAAAAAAATCTCTATTATTTACCCACCAGGTGGAGATGTCTACACGGATAAAACCCGAGAACTTTTAGTAGGAAGTGCAGTGTTTACCCACCTGACTAGTTCATCCGTAGTTTTTGTTTTATTTTGTTTTAAATTGTCCACAATCTCTACTGTCTGTTTTTATTTTTTGTTTGATATTTTTTTGTCCTTAACCCTTTGACTCCGCACCCTGTCCTTCAGCATCCTGCATTGTCAGCAGTGGTAACAAAACAAAACCATAACCCTTTGATCCATCGTCATCCACCAGCTTCCTGCAGGAATCTGGTGAATAGGGTGAGGGAGTCAAAGGATTATGGTTTTGCAGCTGGTGAATAAGGTGCAGGAGTCAGAGAGTTAACATCAAGTTCCAGTACACATAAACTGTTTCAGTACAGCATGGTCAGTGTCATATTTTCATTCATGTTTACCTAAGTCATGATGTGCCTGGCTTGTTGTTTGACCTGAAATATGTATTCATTTTGAGAAAAAAAGTTTGTCAGTCTTAGCTGAGCATAGGTGGGTGATGTCAGTATGTCATGTTATTTATGTGTGTAGTTTCCTTCAGGGTTTGTACACTTCTTGAAACTCCTTGAAAGTTCTGAATTCTGGGAAACATTTTCAAGGCCCTTGAATATCCTTGAAATCCAAGAAATTGCTCATTGAGAAGTAAATTTCTTTGAAACCCTTGAAAATTGAGCCTTCACACACATTTTTTGGACAAAACCAAAAACTTGATTTTTTTTTTTTCCAATTAAAATAATAAGGTCAACATCATAAATTTGCTCTTTTAAACTGCATGTCGTCTGCTAGGAGCCAAGGGAGATCATTTGTCATTCTTTCACCATAAGACATTTGCAGAGCAATGCTTCTGTTTGCTTGCTTCAATGTGGACTGCAGTGTTCGATGACATGTTAATGGTGCCTGGGAGAGCATTTTTCATTCATCAGTGATTGACAAATCTGGAGTGTACAGACTGACAGACCAGTGATGCCTTTTGTTAGTAATGGCCTGGGTTTGTTATTGAAGTCTTATATGAATAAATTCTTGAAGCCTGATTTGATGAGGGAGGAGGCTGCATCCTTGTATGGACTTATGAACATAGAATTCAACAACACAGGCAACTACTTGGATTTGTGGAAGATAGCTGTGGGCTTATAGAAAGTTGAATTTTCAGGATTTCTTGCAAGGATTTTCTGATTTGTGTAGTCGAAAAGATACTGGCAAAGGCCCCAGTCATTTACCCTTTGGTGAGACAATTTCAGTGGCTGGATCTACGATTTATGGTGCAAGAGAACATGAGAGATAACAACACAAAGAAGCTCATCAGCTGTCTGCACATCATGACTGAAGCCTGCAAAGTTGAGTTGTCTGCTTGTGATACAATCATCTCACGGTAGAGCAGTACTGCCGAACCATTCGACTAAATTCAAGTCTTTTGATCCATCTGTTGAAGGTGGCAAGCTTGGTGTGCTTCTTCACACTTTCTTGGCAGAAGACTGTCAGAGAAGGATTTTTCCATCAACAAGGAAAGCACAGCATACCTCAGTTCAGAGTTAGGTCTTGTTGCATGCCAGCAGATTTTAGACCACATCAGACAAGACATCTGGGTTTTAAAGATTCCAATCACAAAAGAATTTTTGCTTTCTGCTGCTTCTGCAAGAAGCAAATACTGTCAACATCTTGATGAAAGGAAGAAGGAAGAAGAAGAGGTTTTAAAGACTGGACACTAGTGCATGCATTTTGGAGAAAAAGTGTCTGAACTGAAAATGAAAATAAAAAACACTTTGAGAAGGAAATGGACTGTTTAGAGAAGGAGACAGAATGGATTGCAGAAGATGCTGGAAGCCAAAAGCCAGATGCATTTCATCACCCAGTCGGAAAAAAGGTCTAGGACAAGAAAGAGAGATTGAAGGACTTGGAAAAAGAAATTGCTGAAGAGATGGAAAATCTAAAAGACACTCTTAGTGATGAAGGACTTGGAAAAAGAAATAGATGAAGAGATGGAGAATCTGAAAGACACCCTTTAACCCTTTGACTTCTGGATCCTGTCCACCAATTGCAAGAACTTGACACTTTGAATCCTTCACCCTTTCCATCAGCTTCCTGCAGGAAGCTGGTGGAAAGGGTGAGGGAGTCAAAGGCTTAAGTTTTTGCTTTTCTATTACAGAGCTGACAATACAGTATGCTGGTGGACAGGGTGCGGGAGTCAAAGGGTTCATCTGTCTGTATTCCAGTGATGAAAATGAAATTTGAGTGGCATACTACTTTTTTTACTAGGTTAATGGTTATGGATACAGTCTATTTTAGAACCTGTGGCTGTGCAGTGAGTGTGGCCTGTCTGTTACTGACTGACTCATTCAGTGACTGTGTGTGAACTAATCGTGATACAGTTGATATTTGCCGATTCAAGAGGGCTGAACTAGCAGTGAACTGGTTGACTGGATATTTCCAGGTACATGTGTATCTAAGTGTTCTAATTTTTGGCTGATCCAAAATGACTCCGTTGGCTGTGTCTTATTATTTTGTCTGCATATTACACCCTTGAATTTTGACAGATTTCCTTGAAAACTCGAAAAATCCTTGCATTTTTTTGTGAAAAGTGTGTACAAACCATGTCTTTGTTGTCAAGCTGTGTGTGTGCTATGTTAACAGGAGAATCCTGATCTTCACAGGATCCGTGCTGACAAACAGAGAAAGGAGAGAGAAGAGTAAGTAGTCCAGTCATAAGACTTTGTTGTAGTAGTTCTTGTCAGCATCAGTACAGGTCTGGGTGGCACAGGGGTAGAGCTCCCACCTACCTGTTTGGCTGCATCATTCGGTACATGGGTGCAAATCTCGCCCTAGAAAAATTTTGTACATGTGGTGTGCAGACCATCCAGTTGTGAATGAGTGCATGGCTGTACATGATTGAAGAAGGTAAAGTAGTAAGGGAGAGGAGATGGGCACCACCCTCATAATTGTCTTAAGTTTGATAAATCCCACTTGACCAAACCCAGAACTTCAGACTGGCAAGGCATTTGTATGTGGTAGATGACTGAAATACGTTCTCTTTTTTGTATTACAGAACATGTATACACTGGTATATCATGTGCTGTAACTGTATGAGTGTATCTGTGTATTCATACAAACATTCCCTGATAAATCATCTGCTCTAATTGTATTAGTGTATCTCTGTGTTCCCACAAGTACTTCCTGATAAATTATGTACTATAAGTGTATAACTGTATGTGTATTTCTGTGTTCACACAAACATTTACTTCCTGATAATTATGTGTTATATCTGTATGAGTGTATCCCTGTATTCAAATGACCATTCATTATCTCTGTGTTCACACAAACATTTCATGATAAATTATGTGCTATAGCTGTTTAACTATGAGCTTTCACACAAACATTTCATGATAAATTATGTGCTTTAACTGTTTAACTATGAGCTTTCACACAAACATTTCATGATAAATTATGTGCTTTAACTGTTTAACTATGAGCTTTCACACAAACATTTCATGATAAATTATGTGCTTTAACTGTTTAACTATGAGCTTTCACACAAACATTTCATGATAAATTATGTGCTTTAACTGTTTAACTATGAGCTTTCACACAAACATTTCATGATAAATTATGTGCTATAACTGTTTAACTATGAGCTTTCACACAAACATTTCATGATAAATTATGTGCTATAACTGTTTAACTATGAGCTTTCACACAAACATTTCATGATAAATTATGTGCTATAACTGTTTAACTATGAGCTTATCTCTGTTCTGCAAACACAGTATTCTTAATCTTGGACTGCAGTTAAATCGTTCATGATGTGACTGTTGTAAGAAAGTCTGTGTCGTCTGTTTCAAAGTTTGTGTCATTACTCACTGATCCCTTCATGGTGTGATTGCTGTTGTTGTTGTTGTTGTTGTTGTTGTTGTTGTTCATCACAGAGTACATTGTAACGATGTGTTTGTGTCATTATTCACTGATCCCTTCATGGTGTGATTGCTGTTATTGTTGTTGTTAGTATCATGTTGGAAACTTTGTTGTTCGTCACAAAGTACTTTGTAACAATGTGTTCTATCAGTAAACAGCATGACTACTTGTGAGGAACTGTGTGTTGTTCATTACAAAGATCATTGACATTTACAATTTTCCATCAATTAGCAACATGATTTGACATTGTAAGTAACTGTGTGTCTTTCATTACTGATGACATTATAGCAATATTGTGTCATTTAACAACATGGCATGATGTTATAAGTAACTGTGCGTTGTTCACAAAATTACATATCAATATTCTGTCACTTACCAACATAACAGTGTTGTAACTGTATGACATTATAACAATATTGTATCATTTAACAACATGACATGATGTTGATAGTAACTGTGTGTTGTTCACAAAATTACATTATGTCGATATTCTGTCACTTACCAACATGACATAATGTTGTAACAGTGTGTTGTTCCCAAACTATGTTATAACAATACTCTTGTCATTTAACAACATGACATAATGTTGTAACAGTGTGTTGTTCCCAAACTATGTTATAACAATACTCTTGTCATTTAACAACATGACATAATGTTGTAACAGTGTGTTGTTCCCAAACTATGTTATAACAATACTCTTGTCATTTAACAACATGACATAATGTTGTAACAGTGTGTTGTTCCCAAACTATGTTATAACAATACTCTAGTCATTTAACAACATGACATAATGTTGTAACAGTGTGTTTTTGTCTGAAAGATCATTGTAATGATATTCCATCATTTAACAACATGTCGTGTTGTTGTAAGTGACTGTGTTGTGTATCTCAAAGAGTCTGTCATTGAACAACATGACTGTTGATGGTTTACAGGTATGAAGAGAAATACTTTGTACGAACCTCCGTTTCAAAGAAGGAGAAGGTGAGCGTTGACTTGTTTTCTTCTTTCCTTTTTTCTTTCTTTCTTCTTTTCCTATTTCCTTTCTTTATCGTCTTGATGACTGGTGTACACTCAGTCTATCTGCACTCTGTCTGTCTGGAAAGGTTTTCGTGTGAGCGTGGATTGAGCAGTGTTTTCTTGGAGGTTGCATGCATATTGTTCAGGTAGTTTAGTCAGCTTTGTGCATTATCAGCCAGGGTAGCAAAGTGAAGACTTTACCTTTTCACAGGAAGCTGGTGGATAGAGTAAGGGAATGAAAAGAAAAGATTTTGCAGCTTGTGGATAGGATGAGGTAATGCATCTGGTTGAGTGAGTAGTACAAAGGGTGGACAGGGAGAGGGAGTGAAAAGTTGTTTTTGCAGCTGGTGAATCGAATGAGGGAGCGAAACTGGAAGGGTTGCGGTTTTACAGCAGGTGGATAGGTGGAGCGAAAGGGTTAAGCTGTGTGGTCGTGTTGTGGGATATGCTTTGTGCAGGTGTGTATGTTCAGGTTGTCCACATGAGTCTGTTGTTTGGAAAACTCCTTGATATTTATGTTGTACTTGCAGTGATGGTGACAATGGTGATGGTGATGATGATGATAATGATGATGATTGATGATGATGATTGAAGATGATGATAATGATGACGATGATGATGATTTCAGGACAAGAGGAGACAGATGGCCACAATGTCCAGTCTGGAAGGACTGGCCAAGTTTGATGACTACAACTTACTGTCTGACTACTTTGGGGATGAAGCTGCTGTGAGTTTCTGTCTTCATCTGTGTGTATGTGGTGTGGTGTGGTGTGTGTGTGTGTGTGTGGTGTGTGTGTGTGTGTGTTTGTGCTTGGGTGCATGTGTTTGTGTGTGTATATCCTTATGTGTGTGTGTGCATGTATGTATGTTTGTGTGTGTTTGTGTGTGTGTGTGTTTGTGTGTGTGTGTGTTTGTGCTTGGGTGCATGTGTTTGTGTGTGTATATCCTTATGTGTGTGTGTGCATGTATGTATGTTTGTGTGTGTGTGTGTGTGTTTGTGTGTGTGTGTGTACTTACTTCATTCTACTCACAATGTTAACAAGAGTTGTAATTTCTTAAAATTCAAGTTATAAACTGTTATAGTTTGAAAAAAGTTTGTCTTTTCATATGGAGCAAATTGTCACTGTGATGGAACATGAAACTTGAGGTTGCCTGTCTTGTTGGTCAGTGTTGGAAGGAAATATATACAAAACACAGAACACACACACACACACACACACACACACACACACACACACACACACACACACACACACACACACACACACATACACACACACACACACACACACACACACAGATGCACACACACACACACACACACACACACACAGATGCACACACACACACACACACACACACAGATGCGCACGCACACACACACACACACACACACACACACACACACACACACACACACACACACACACACACACACACACACACACACACACACACACACACACATGCAAACTTTCAGCTTGCACGGACACATCCATTGACACACACATGCTACACACAAGCACACACACACAATGTTTTACTACTCGAAAAGTTGTATGTTTAAAAGAGCTTGTTTACATTGACTGCAGAAATCCTCATAGGATGATTAAGCGTTAGGGGTATACAGTGTCACATGTTAATGTCAGTGTCTGTGATGTGTTTCTGTCTGTGTGCAGGAGGGACCTACTGCAAAGAAAAAAATGAAATCCTCAAAGGTGAGTCATCTGATTGTAGGTATAGGATAGCACTGACTTTACACAGTTGTAAGTTAGCCATGCGTATCGCTTGAGTCAACTCATCATTGACACAAGGCAACGTAGTGATTAGTGCAGTTACTTCATATAGTTGTAGGTTAAGTCTCACTAAACGTGTGCACACACACACACACACAAACACACACATATACATATGTGGCGGTGCACATGAAAATCACGGATAAGTCGCCAGTCGAGATTTCGCGCAACAGGCTGTGAAAGTAACTGACCCTAAACATATCGATGATGAAATTTTTGTATTTTAGGGTTCAATGGTGTTTTTTCTATTAAATTCCAAAGTATTATCAACAAATACAAGCTAAAACTATTTTAATTAAATATTTTTCTGTGGGATGTGATGGGAAATTAAGCAAAAGCAACAGACTAATTTGACCTACTTTGAACACGATTTTCATTGTATAAAACCAGTCGTAGTAAGTGAAAGGACACAACTTGTAAGTTGTAACTAGTCTCTAGGCCCTACTTTCACGGTCATTGTTTCTCTTCGTGTTGTATTCGGGCGTATTAATTCGATTTTTCAGGCGGTAGTGTGTTCAGAGCGACATACCCGTGATCAATTTTAACTGAAGCTCGTTTAATCATTGCTACAATTATATCCTTCTCTTTTAATTTCTTTGAAAACTATCATACATTTCCTGTCAAAGTCTGAATTTTTTTCGCTCTACGTTTTTTCTACAAGCCGCAATAATTACAGAAAGTGAGTGACCCCCAACTGTGTGTGTTGTCAACACACGAGTCGAAGCAAAACAATGGCGGCGCGTCGGAAAGTGTCGAGCGCACAGCTCTGTAAAATGTTGTCGGAAACGGCTGATTTCACTTCTCCAGAATTAGTTGAAGCAGTGACAGACTACTTTGGAGATGACAGACAGTCAGAAATAGATTCCAGCAGTGATGAAGAGGATTCTATGCCCATGCCGAATGGTTTTGAAGACGAGCACATGGAATCTAGTTCTGGTAAGTAGGCCTACTGTTGATGTCATGTCATGATTGCTTTCACTTCGAAAGTTTATTTGGTGTGTTCATAACCTTGTATGAATTACTGGCGAACTAGAATTATTATCATGAAAGGAATAAGTCGTATCCATTTGATTTGTGTAAATTATAATGTAAGTAGACCCAAAATTCATAAAAACAAGTGATCTAATTTGGTAATGCTGATGCTATTTTTTAGCCGCAGACTGACAAGGCAAAACCGAAAGCTGGAAAACCCTCTTGTTTTCACTAGGCTACCAAGTGCTGCACCATCACAGATTATCAATAATTATGGCATGCTTTCACACTTGATTAAGTATATTTGACATTGTCATGCTAAAGGCCTATTAACATTTATTAAATTAAAAAAAAAAAGTTTCTTTGTTTGATTTTCATTGTCAGTGGGGGGTGGGCAGTGCTGTACATAATCTGTGTGTGTGTGTGCATGCACATAAACATGTGTGTGTGTTGTGTGTTGTGTGTGTGTGTGTGTGTGTGTGTGTGTGTGCATGCACATAAACATGTGTGTGTGTTGTGTGTGTGTGTGTGTGTGTGTGTGTGTGTGTGTGTGTGTGTGTGTGTGCATGCACATAAACATGTGTGTGTGTGTGTGTGTTGATGTGCATACATGATTACAGTTTATACATGAGTGCATGTGTGTATTTTTGTGTGTTGGTGAGCATACATGATTAAAATTGTGTATACATGTGTGTGAATGTGTGTTGATAATTTATATTTAATATTATCAGTTTCATATTGTAGATTTGTACAAGGTGTGCATACTGTTTGTTTTCAGCTGATGACCCAGACGAGGCTGAGGGTGACATGATACGTCCACCAGTCATTTTCAAGGCGGACACTTGTAACACTAATAGTGAATTTGACGATGGAACAGCCTGCTTCAGTGAGAACGCTGGAAAGCCTGACCCAAAGCTGTCTGCTCCCTTCCAGTGTGCATGTAAGCTGAATGATAAACAGCCTTGCTATCTGCAGTTTAAGTCAGAAGAGCTGTGCGAATTACGTATGCATCACCTGACAATGACAAAAGAAGAACTGGACAATGCCATCTTCAGCCAACTGAAGGCGTTTCTTCAAACTGGTCCAATGACGGTGAATACAAAGCGTCGGCAGAATACTCCAAGAAAGAAGTGCCGCAGTCAGTACATGTTGAATGGATTCAAAATATGCCGTGAATTGTTTCAGTATGTCCATTGCATTGGGAGTCAGAAACTGGACCACTTGATTAAACATTATAAAGAAAATGGGTTGACCCCAAGGCAACATGGCAACACCAACAGAAAGCCTTATAAGGCCTTAACATTTGAGGAACAAAAGAAGGTAGTAGACTTCATTTCGAATTACGCAGAAGTGCATGGAATCCTTCTTCCGGGTCGAATCCCAGGCTACCATAGAGATGACTTGAAGCTGCTTCCCTGTTCATCCACTAAAACTGCTGTGCACAAAGAGTATTCTGTTGCCTGTGATGCCGATGGTGGACGCTGCGTTTCAAAACGTACGTTCTTATACCTGTGGAAGAAACACCTTCCTGACATCCTGCCTATGAAGCCTAGGACAGACCTTTGCTGGCAATGTCAGAGAAACAACTATGCACTGCAGCAAATGAAGTCATTAACCATGACTGACACTCAGAAGATGGAACTGGCAACAGCTGCAGTTCAACACCTTGCTGCAGCAAACAGAGAGAGAGAGGAGTACAAGCTTGTTGTTGCCAGAGCAAAGGTAAGTTGCTGTTTTACTTATAAATTCAATAGCATTATCACAGTTAGGGATTCCAGGGTGTCCCTTTATCATTACAGTGTGTGTGTCTGTCAGGTTGTACTCTGTGTTTGTACATGTATGTATGTGTGAGTGTTTTGAAATGATACATGTATTAAGCACAGAATTATAGCAATAAAATGTAGCATTCTGATTCACATTATCTATGGTTGGAGTATTGATTCTCATACACATTATCATACCAGTTCACCATACATGTTAATCTAAATTAACACACACACACACACACACACACACACACACACACACAGAGATACACACACACACACACACACACACACACACACATACACACACACACATACACACACACACACACACACACACACACACACACACACACACACACACACACACACACACACACACACACAAACAATACAGGTCATCATGCATGCACAAAAAATTTTAATGTAAATTTACACACACACACACACACACACACACACACACACACACACACACACACACACACACACACACACACAACCAGGTGAAAACAAGACATGAACTTGATGAAGGAAAAACAAAACCACAGCTTGCAGTTGCACTGTTGCAGGAGGAGCTGAAGACTGCAGGACTGGACCGACTGGAGACACCAGGAAACAACACAGCAGCCTGCTCAAGGGACATCATGGCCCACTACAGTTTTGACTTTGCACAACAAGTCCATTATCCTTCAGACCCCCTGCAGCCCGGTCCGGTGTACTTTAAAACACCTAGAAAATGTGGTGTCTTTGGCATGATGACAGAGGCCCTCCCACAGATGGTTGTGTTTCTCCTTGATGAAGCAATGGAAACAGGGAAGGGAGCAAACACAGTGATTTCTTTTGTGGATTTTTTCCTGGAAAACTATGGGTTAAAAGAAGCATCGTGCCATCTCCATGCAGATAACTGTGCCGGGCAAAATAAGAACAATGCCATGTTGCAATATTTGATGTGGCGTGTCATGACTGGCCGTCACAAGGTCATCACACTATCATTTCTCTTGGCAGGTCACACCAAATTTGGCCCTGATGCCTGTTTCGGGCTCTTCAAAAGAAAATTTCGCCGGACAAGAGTGGACTGTCTGAATGACATCTCAGAAGTGGTGTCATCTGCATCGCCATCTGGTATTCTAATACCACAGCTGTGCGGTGACCAAGACGGGAACTCTCTGGTTCCTACCCGTGACTGGACTGAATACCTGAATCAGTGGTTTAGAAAGTTGGTGGGGCTGAAAAAGTACCATCACTTTAAGTTTGAAACCAATGAGGATGGGAAGCCTCAAGTCTGCTGCAAGGAGTCTGCAGACGGACCAGTGCAGGTTTTCGAACCACTGAAACAGCCCACTGCCCTGCCTGATGATCTCCCGCCTATCATTCGTCCGAGTGGTCTCAGTGAACAAAGACAGGAATACTTGTTCTCTGAGATCAGGGAGTTTGTACACCCAGAGAAGAGAGACCTGGTCTGCCCTGAGCCTATCAGCCTCAAATTCTCTGCCAAGGCCACCACATCGCAGTCCCTGCCTCCTTCCCCCCATCTGTCCAAACCATCCACCAGCCAGGCCACCCCACCATCCTCTTCCAGGACTCCAGGCAGGCCAAAGAAAAACAAGAGAGGACCTAAGAAGAAAACAGTCGTGTGATTTGTTTTTTTGTGCTGATATTGTTGGGTTTTTTCCTTGTGGATAAGTAGGGATGTGAGACTGAAATCAGTGAAAAGTGAACATACCCTGAGACCATTTCTGGATCTTCTTTCTGGTGCTGTTTTTGTAGGAATAAGGATACCTGATCATAATTTCAAGTTGGTGACTCATAATACTGCTATGTTGAGTTTCTGTGTTGTATCAATACCTGTCTTTCTTCAATTGATATTACTAACATAATACCATAATTTTAATAAGCAAATGTGTCATCAGAGGTTACAAACAAATATACATACAAACTAACACATACAGATTAAAATACATTTACACATCTATGTTTCCTGAAAATTTGGAGTGATTCTGAATTATAGTTATTTTTCCACAAATTTTTATGTAAAAGTTTGAAACGCTTCTGCGTTTTCAACATTTTAAGCCCAATGAGCAAGGTACTGGGATGATTTTTATATTAAATAGCAATTATCTGGTGAAATTGAATGAGTTACCAAGGTTCTCTGAGTTATTCTTGTTATTTTGGTATCACCCACTTACTTAGAAAAATTCATATAACAAAATTAGAGCTAAATGAAAATTTGTAATTTTAAAACATGATTTTCTCAAAAGTAGGTCACGGTCATCTGGGAACTTTAAATGCATGTAACTTGGAATCTAATAAAGATAAATGAAATCTGTTTTTTGTGTCTTATTTAGAATTATTTCTTCTTTCAGATAGCATATTTAGCTCATTTTTTGAAATTTGACCATTATCCATGATTTTCATATGCACTGTCACATATAGATATATATATAGATATGTTACAGAGAGAGAGAGAGATACAGATACATACATACAATTACATACATAGATATAGATAAAGAGGGATATATGTATATACATATGTTGAGCTAGGAATGTTGATTTATGTGTGCTTGATTTGCATATGGTAAGTACAAGTGTTTGCCTTTTCCATTGTTCATATTCATTTCTTTCTGTCACAATGAATGTACCATATAAAGCTCAGGCAGCTGTCCTCGTTGACAGCATGTTGCTGCAGTGCAGCATCACTTTTCCTCTTTTTTTTTCTTTTTTTTTTCTTTTTTTTTTAGCTTGTTTTTTGGTTTTGTTTTTTTATTTTATTTTTTTTATCAAGACTTCAGAAAGGCAAGAAGGTTAATTAAGCTTTAAGGGAATAGTTAAGGCAAATGAACTATTTCTCCAAGTTTGTGTGGTGGTTAGGTCAAGAGCAGCCTACAGGTACAGCTTTTGCCTTCCACTGTGACAGCGTGAGTTTGAGCCTGGCTCACAGAACTGTGCATGTGGCACGGCGCACAAATCCGAGATACTTTAGTTGGCCACTTTCTGCCGGCTATTAATAGCACGCCCCTTCCCTTCCACTCCCCACACCCTTCTCACCCGTCCCTTTATCTCTAGTGCGGGAGCACAAAGACGCGCTACACTGACAGACTTTAGTTGACCCTGCCTGGCTAAAAATAGCACACGCAGGCGACGCTGGCTCACAACTAAAGGGTGGCAGAATGGCTGGGAAAATGTAGCCGTGGTGGCCTCCAGTCAACAGAGTCTGGCGTTCAGAAGGGTTTCGTCATACAGGGCTTAAAACGTTCCGCGTCTGGGCAGAATTCCGTGATTTCAGTTTGTCAAAAAAACAAACAAACAAAAAACAAAACAAAAAAACCAAAGGAGCAAGGCATCCGTGATCAGCTTGCAAGCGTTCATAGCAACGGCGCACAAGTTATGGCCCCTGATTTGCCTCCCGGACCCCCCTACTTTCAGTGTTTTTTTCCTCCACCTGTTTTAAGCCTTGATCATACTCAGACAATTCTATATTTACTCCACCAGTCTGCTGTCTGTAATCTGGCAAATTCCTTATGCTTTCACAAAATCCTATGCACAGGCAAGGTCTTGAAATAGAAGGGGGAGTGGGATAGGGGACAAGACCTATGAAACACTAAGCTGGTACTGCTAGAATGATCGAAGCATTAAGATGGACAGCAAATAGGTCAATTTTTAGGTTGCAGTTTGGTACTGAACCTGCGATATCATTATATCTATTATAAGCCCCTGTGAAAAACGTATCAGCGAGTACCTTGTTATTGTTATTGGTGTTTCAAGCCCAGCCGACTGCACAGAGCCACATCAGGGCTATAACCGCTTCAAAACATACAAAAATTCAACAGGGGAAAAAAAGAAAAGAAAATTAAGTACATATATCAATGCATTCACGCACATAATCTAAGGACATGCCCCTGGCGTTGACCACTCCATCCAATTTATCGCACAGGGGATTTAAAAAAGACACCTGAATACAAATTTAAGCATACCTAAGGACACCAAAACATACATAAAAACGGGCATAAATTACCTAAAATTGCTTCCGCATATCTCACCTCCCTAGAGCCAAAAAATGCACTTAATACATGTACCCAAATATCAGTCCTAAGAAAAAGTACGTAAGACTTTATCGAACACGTGCAGGTGAATGGACCATTAAGGCAGAAAATGATAGGCAGAAATGACAGAAAGCAAAGGAAGAAGGCAGAAAGAGAGTGGAGAGTGACAGAAAAGAGAAAATTTCTAGCACAGAATTTCCAGAAGGTGGGGATACTATTTATACTGAAAGAGCCCTCGGCATCCCCACGGGGAGAGGTGATCATGAAAGTGGTGAGGGAGGGGACCAAGACTTAAGAATAGTGATGTCTGTACCAGCTTGCCCTATGAGTGTTTGGTGTATCAGACCACCATTATCATTTTTCTGTGGTGAATTGTCTGTACCAGCTTGCACTCCCTTAGAGCATATAATGAATCCTGACCACTGTCATCTGTCTTTTGCTGAAAACTGTTCGTTTTAAGTATGCAGAGCACTTAGTATCAGTACACGTATTGCTGCCATAATTTCAAGATCATTGTTTAACTCCTGATACTGGCATGCCCTTGCCATTTTGAACAAGATAAAAAAAGTTGGCAAATTTTCTATATGCATGTGTGTGTGTGTGGTGTGTGTGTGTGTGTGTGTGTGTGTGTGTGTGTGTGTGTTGTGTGTGTGTGTGTGTGTGTGTGTGTGTGTGTGTGTGTGTGTGTGTGTGTGTGTGTGTGTGTGTGTGTGTGTGTGTTGGTAGATAGTCTAAATGTGATACATAATATGTGATGGATGGATTGTGTGCAGGGGTTCAAAGGCAAATTCAAAAAAGGAAAAGGTCAGTCACTGTGTGTGTGTGTGTTCGTGTGATAGATTGGGGGAGACAGTGGCTGTATTCTTACTAGTATTATCATCTGCACTCATTCTAATCTTTCTAATTGATTTTATAATGATTGTAAGACAATTATAAGTAAAAAGTCAACTTGCATGAACATGTGTTACACTGTTGTACCAAAACACTCCCTCCTCTGTTTCCTCCTTTTTTTTTTCTTAAAAATTGATTAGAATGGATAGTAAAAAACAATCTGAAGTAAGATGTTCATGCAAGATATATATAGAGCATGCTCATCAGATTAAATAAAATATACTATTTTATTAACCCTTTGACTCCTGCACCCCCTGCACCAACCACAAAAACTTAACCCCTTGACTCCCTCACCCTATCCACCAGCTTCCTGCAGGAAGCTGGTGGATAGGGTGAGGAAGTCAAGCGGTTAAATTTTTGCTTTGCTAGCATGATTGACAATGCAGGATGCTGGTGGACAGGTGCGGGAGTCAAAGGGTTAATAAACTTCTGATATGTTTGTGTGATCATCAGTCCAAATCCTAAATCAGTAATCCAAGAAAATCCACAGACTGCTTCCGAGAAGAAGTGTGCATCCAAAAAGTAGAAAAAAAAAATGGACTGATGTTTTTTCCCTCTGTGCAACAGTCAGCTCTTTGTCAGTGAGACAAAGCTAGCCAAAGTGAGCCAATCAAGCGAGGGGGTTTCTTATGTTCCCCTCAAAGCTAGCGACTACTTAAGCAAAGCTTAGTGGAACTCAAGAGGTGCTAGTTTTGAATTTCAGTATGGTGACCATTTGTTTAGCCTTTGTTTTTGACGACGAAAATTTTCAAAACACGAGTAGATCAGGGCTTTTTGGGACAGTTAAAAATGGGAGTAGATGTTCTTGATTATTCTAACGAATTGACTGCTTTGTGGGTTTATAGAATGCCAGATTCAGAAATGTTCATAATAGTTTGGCACAATGCAACCCACATTTTTTCAACCTCATGTCTGTTTTGATATGGTCAGCTTCATCGATGTAGGCTATCATACTGTATGTGTTGTCTTAGTTTTGGAGTTTTGTTAAGTTTGTTGCATATTGGGCAAAATGCATTCTGTAAATTATTTCTTTTGAGTTTGCAAATGATTTCGATGATGCTTGGAAGTACTTTGGTCACATCTCTCTAGATTTGCCTTCCCCCTCCTCATCCCTAAATCTCCAGCACTAAAAAGAAAATGCGACCATAAGTGAACTATTGCAAAGACTTGAAAGAGTGTATTCTGTATGTGATCCTGTAGATCCACTTTTTTTGTTTCTCATAATAATGTTACCTTCCACTACTTTGGTGCCCAGTTTCATCCCTTCTGCCATCTTGAATTGGCTAGGTTTGGTAGACTTGCTACAGCAGTTTTCATATATGCTCACCCCTAGTGATAAGAAACTTGCTCAGTCTGTCAAATGACAAAACTTAAGGGAGATAAATCCAGTTTCAATATCGGTTGGAGTAACTTCCAGCATTTTGTTTGTTTGTTTGTTTGTTTTTTTGTTTGAGATGTTTTGCTTCTGCCCCCACCCCACATCTTCAGAGCCAAGGGCAAAACATTTGAGCAGTATGACCACGTCTCACGCCAACAATTTGGGGCAAGGGTCTGCCACAGCAAAAACAAAAGACTGCAAAATAAATGGTGTTGGGTGTTGGTTTCATGAAAAATTGGATGATGTGGAAGTGGACACTTGGCTTTCAGAAGTAGCATAGGCTGGCATAGTCTACTGTGTCTTGTGGCGCTATAAAAGCCAAAGAAGCACCAGGTGGTTTGCTTTGAGGACATTGCAAATTGTGCTCAAGTTCTGAATGTAGCCTACATTTGCATTATGTTTTATTTCATACATTGTTGAGGTTGAAATGGTTTGTTACTTGCAATTAAATTTGCTGGAAAAGATGTTCAGTCTAGTTTGTAGTCTGTGCATTTAATTATTTTTTCTTGGAATCTTGACACTATTGTGTATGAATTACTTGCCTTAGTACAAAAGATCATAAACAGACCCAAAGATATGACAGATAGTGTCAGATTGCAGTGTTTTGCATCTGTGGTTTAAACATTTTGGGGGAAAGAAGCCTCTGGAACCCCCCCCCCCCCCCCCTTAGATTGTCAGAGATTTTTGGCAGTTGCCATTAGGATGCCTGGCTATGTCAAAATTACATAATTTTTCGACAAGATTGAAATTTATACTAGTTACTAAACTACCATATTTCCATAACTATGAAATTTTATGCAATTGGCTTGAATGGTTCATGAGTTCTCAAAGTCTAGTGAAGCAGCCCCCCATTGCTAACAGGATAGCCAGACGTAAGACACGTTGTCCACACTGTAAGCTTAACAGGGCAAGGGTTTAGCCACAGTGATAATCATAGTAACAGATGACTGTAAGTTTAACCCTTTCACCCTGCACCCTATCCACCAACTGCAAAAAACATTACCCTTTGACTCCTTCACTCTACCCACTAGCTTTCTGCAGGAAGCTGATGGATAGGGTTAGGGAGTCATAGGATTAAGTTTTTGCTTTGCTAGCATGGTTGAGAGTGCAGGATGCTGGTGGGCATTGTGCGGGCGTCAAAGGGTTAATAAGGCAAGAGTTCAGCTGCTGTGATAATCACAGCAACAGATCTCATTTGTCTAATGTGATGTTAGGAAATGACTTGTGAAAATAAGGGCCTTCATGAAATAGCCACTGTCAGGACATGAAACCGTCATTGCCAGGACGTAGTGTCAGACGTCAGCTGACTGATATTTTCCATTTCTTGTTTTCCAGGAAAGAAAAAGCGGCATCACTGACCGTCAGTCAAGGCTGTGTTGGGTGTACTTGTTTGGTGGTGTGTACAGAGAGCGGCCATTGCCTAGATGTCTGTGAAGATGATGGCTGTGGAACAGCTGTCTGTATAGAGAATGTCTGTCAAGTGGCCACACACTTGCCCATCTGTGTGTGAACGTTTCCATGATTTAAGTGACAGAGAGCGAGTGTATGGAATATGTTTGAAGTGTGCGTGATGTTTCAGTGATTTACTTGTACATACAGTGGATGTTTCACTGATTTACATATAGTGGATGTTCCAGTGGTTTACATATAAATGACAGACTGTACAGAGTATGTCAGAAGTGTGTATGGATGTTTCAGTGATTAACATATAAATGACAGAGAGCGAGCAAGCGTAAAATCACTCGTGTAAGTCTCTCATGGCATTGAAATAAGTCTATCATGTTTGGGGTATAGAGTGCTTGTCAGTTTTCGAATTGTGAGAGAGAGAGATGTAAATTGCTGAAGCATCCTCACAGACACACCCAGTAATGCAAAAATGCGACACCATATAATATGCAATTCCATCATAACAGGAAACAGTACCTGAACTTGTGTGTGTGTGTGTGTGTGTGTGTGTGTGTGTGTGCGTGCATGCAATGTACGCGTACAGGTGAGCATACAGAATTTGTGTACACAGGTGTGCCTGCGTGTGTGCCTGCATATGTATTTTTAAGCTATTAAATTTTGATGTTTTGGGGTCAACCTGACTTGACTGACATTGAATAAAAAATATTTCAAGATAATCAATGGCTTGTTGAGTTGTTTGTGTGCATGAAGTAGTTTAGGTGAATACTGAATGATCATCAGAAAATTGAACAGAATCCTCCTCCTGAAGCCACGGCTGCATTTTCCCAGCCATTCTGCCACCTTTAGTTGCGAACCGGCGTCGCCTGCGTGTGCTATTTTTAGCCAGGCAGGGTCAACCAAAGTCCGTCAGTGTTGCGCGTCTTTGTGCTCCTGCACTGGTGATAAAGGGACGAGTGAAAAGGGTGTGGGGAGTGGAAGGGAAGGGGCGTGCTATTAATAGCTGGCAGAAAATGGCCAACTAAAGTATCTCGGATTTGTGCGCCGTGAAGCGTTTTTACCAAAAAGAGTGGTGGCTGTAAATAATATTTAACCCTTTGACTCCCATACCCTATTCACCAACTGCAAAAACTTCCTGCTGGAAGCTGGAGGACAGGTGAGAGATTTTGATTTGTTGGCATGGTTGACAATGCAGGATGCTGGTGCACAGGGTTCAGGAGTCAAAGGGTTAAGATTTTGATTTGTTGGCATGGTTGACAATGCAGGATGCTGGTGCACAGGGTTCAGGAGTCAAAGGGTTAAGATTCTGATTTGTTGGCATGGTTGACAATGCAGGATGCTGGTGCACAGGGTTCAGGAGTCAAAGGGTTAAGATTCTGATTTGTTGGCATGGTTGATAATGCAGGATGCTGGTGCACAGGGTTCAGGAGTCAAAGGGTTAAGATTCTGATTTGTTGGCATGGTTGACAATGCAGGATGCTGGTGCACACGGTTCAGGTGTCAAAAGGTCAGAGTGGTCTGGAGAATATTTTAAAAAATGAAGGCTACAGTCAATTTTAACCCTCTGAGTCCTGCACCATATCCGGGATACCAGCTGCAAACACTTAACCCCCTGACTCACCCTATCCACAGGATAGGGTGAGGGAGTCAAAGGTTAAGTTTTTGCTTTGCTATCATTGAGGGTTAAAAGTGGTGGCTATAGTGCATACTTATGACTGTAGTGAATATTTAAAAATAAGCCGTCAGCTGACGTCTTACAAAAGGTGTTGCTATATTGCGTATAAGCCGTCCGCTGACGTCGTAGGAGTTTTCCGATTTTTCGTTCACAACTGTGCGAGCCAGTCAGAACACAGGAACGCTGCACAGTGAGCTATAAGTGTCTACAACATAAAAATAGGATGTAAATTAGGATATGTCATAGGGAAGACACTTTTATTGTCACTAATGATTTGGTAACTGGACCACGTGAAGTGGAGCACAATGGCGACGCAACCTTCGACAAGCCGGAACGGTGGCTCACGTCAGCAGACTTTCACGACTGTACAGGCCGTTCAAATGATTTTACAGCATGATGACGATTGAGAGAATTTGTTATCTGATGATTCGCTTCAACATGAGAGTGGAGAAAGTAACAATGACCACGCCGACATTCAACGCTTGCTGGCTGAATCGATGCAAGCAGACGATAACAAGTACGAGTCAGACCGCGACTGCCGTGGTCAATGCGAGTGGCGAGCACGCAGGCCGTGACACTTCGGACTTTGGACCCAACAGCAGTGAACGTGATGGTGAGAGTGGTCACGCACGTGGTGTGGAAGGGGGGAAGATGAGAAGGGGGAGAGGGACAGGAGAGGTGCAGAGGAGCTGTGCCCCAGTTAGAAGGCATGGCAGGGGGCATGGCGATCAGCGAAGTGTTTCGCTCACTGAAAATCTGTTGACCTCCAAATGGACAACAGTTAGACATTCCTCAATTTTTATGAAATTCAGGATTGAAAGTGGGAACTGGGGACATGTGCTATGCTTTTTCAAGCTGTTTCTCACTGAGCATGAGCATGAGCTGATTGACTTATTTGAATAAGGATTCTGATTCGGGGCTTATTTTCTCTTGTTTTGATTGCAGAACCTGAAGAACAGAGAAAACCAATTCATGAGTGTCATGTAGTTTGACTCTTTAGTGTCTGAGTACACTGACTGTCATGTAGTTTGACTGTTCAGTGTCTAGTACAATCAGTTTTATGTTTACTGAAACCAGGTCTATCATTGTTGGGACAGTTACTTATTTGTCTGCATGGGTTTAGAATCATTTCATGAACATTTTATGATGTCATATGTTTTGTTTTCATTTATGTATGTAAACTGACAACAAACAAGTCATTTTCAGCTGTTTTTTTGTTTGTGAGTGTGTTGGGTATCAATCTGTAGAGATGGAAACTTTTTAGACAACACAAAAAATTTATTTCCACTTTGGAATGCCTGGACATATCTTTGCAGTCAAGCTAAGAGAAACATAAGCCCAGATTCAGAATCCTCGTTCATTTTCCTTCAAAAAACACTTATGTTTCTTTGTTGTATCTCTTATAGTTTTTGCACTAGAATTTTTTGTTAATTATTACCCTCGAATCCTCAAAATTCACCGGCAATGGGGAAGCACATGTTTACATTTTTCTCTGACACTGAAAGGGTTAAAAAGTGGTTGCTTAAGTCGTCTCTCAATAATGTAAAATGAATTGTCTTAGAACAATAACAATACAACTATCATCATGTCATCATCTCATCTCATAATAAAGAAGAACACAAAAATTTAACACACTGTCATCTCATCTTTTAACAGTGTAGAATGAATCATCTCACCAACAAATACGAGGGTTGTTCAATTTAAGATGTCACCACCCCCTAAAAAACGTACCTCTCATCTCAGCAACTTGAAACTTTTACATCCCCTCGAAGTATTCTCCGTTGGCTAGGATGCAAAGTTCAAGCCTCCTACGCCAATTCTCAAGCGCCCTCTGATAGTCGGTTTTAGGCAGACCAGACAACTCTGATCTTACGGCTTTGGCGAGGTCTTGTACCCGGTCAAACTTACGCCCAGCGAGCTTTTCCTTCAGAACAGGGAACAGCCAGAAGTCGCATGGGGCCAAGTTGGGGCTGTAGGGTGGGTGGTCCAAAACTTGGATCCCTTGCTCGCTCAGGAAGGTTGTGGTGACCTTCGCCTTATGGGCACTGGCATTGTCATGCAGAAGAAGGGTCCTCTGGGTGCCGACGGTTGGGCGCTGCTCATGGATTTTTCCTACAACTTTGGGGAGCACAACTTGGGTATAGTAGGAGGCAGTGATTGTTGATTTCTCAGGCAAAATGTCAATTGCCACAAGGCCTTGCGTGTTGAAAAAAATAGAAAACAGTCGCTTGCGACTCTGGAATCCTGGGCGAAGAACAACTGGTCGGTCTCCGTCAGGGCCAACCCACATGCGGTTGCAGCGTTTGTTGGGGATGCCGTAGAATGTGAGCCAACTCTCATCTCCCGTCACTAAGTCACACAGTCGTTTTGGCCCGTTGGGCTCAAACTCATCGAGCAGTTTGCGTGAACATGCCACCCGCTGCTGCTTCTGATCATCACTTAAGAGATGTGGCACCCATCTTGCAGCCAGTTTTCTCATGTGAAGGTCTTTGTGCAGAATGTTGTTAATGGTGCCAATTGAAAGCTCACATGCCTCGCTTAATTCCCGCACAGTCGAATATGGATCCTCCTCTATCAGTCTTTTCACATATGCAATGTTTTGTTCGTTCCGAGCTGGTAAAGCTCGCTCTGCACGATTACCCCAATCAGATGGCACTCTACCTGCTCCTAATTGTTTGACCCACCTGCAAACTGTGCGGTAAGACACACAATCCGTTCCGTAAACAGCTTGCAAATCTGCGTGTATCTTCCTACAATCGTCACCAAGTTGTAGCCTTGTGAAAGTGTAGAAACGAAATTGCTCATTGGTGACGTCCATTTTTTTCAGGCTCAGCTATTTGAAACACATTTGTAATTACGTCATACTCCGAGTTGCGTCATGATGTCAACTTTATTTTCTGCATGCTAATCAGGTAAACTTTAAAGTTGTGTTTGGTATAAACATTTTTCTGTGCGTTGCTTCGTTTTCAAACGGCAAGCCTAGTGTCATCTTAAATTGAACAACCCTCGTAACAACACACCAATTCAATCAAATATTTATTTCATAACACCACACCAATTCAATTAAAAGTTTTATTTCATAATCATGAACATTCTGATCCTGCACAAAACAAAACAAACACTGGGAATGACCAAAGGCTGGATATTTTTCAAGAAGATGATACATGACAATAGATTGATTACACTGTAATGTGCTGTAATAATAATATTGAGTGGACTGCACTGACAAAGTAACATAAGTACTGGAAGTTGGAACTACAGCAGCAATTTCAATGCATTAATTCAAATTTAGATGCATTATGTTCAAATACATAAACAGATAAAGCCTTAAAACAAAATACATTACTCAATTAGAATTTTCAGAAATTTGAAGGAAAAATGATTTCTCAAGCTGGCATTACTGCACTAGGAAAATTCCTGATGCACTCACACCACAGATGCCATATGATGGACAAAGACACAAAACAATCACAGCAAATATCATAAACCTGCACACAAACCTATGCACTGGTGAGGTATTTAATATATATATTATAAACAAATCATCAACTTTGCCTGTGTCCCTATAAAGTACAAGGAGGGTTTCGATGTTATACACTGTTTTCTATACTGCCTGTGCATGTGTTCTCTTTCTGTAATTTTTTTCTTTTTCTTTTCTTCATGACAATTTTTAAAGCATACTAAAACTGTTTTGAAAGTCCATATGGACAGAAAAGCCAAAAAGTCTGAACATTGCATGTTACACTGACTGTCAGATTCAGGACAGAAGCCCATGCACAGACTAACACATATGCAAAAACCCTGAACCCTTTAAAATATGCCAAAAGTCTGCACTCAAACCCTTTTAAAACACAAGCCATTAAGCCATAATTGCTTTGCAGAAGCACAACCACAATACTAACACCAACATGCTTACACAGAAATAATTAATCTGGGATCAATTATCAACAAGCTCAAAATGTCAATGATATTGATAGCATTAATGTCACTCTCCCAAAGTTAAAAGAAAAAAACAAGGACTGAGAATTGAAACATTGTCATATATGTACTTTACTACAATTGTCCCAGTCTACCACAGTAAAGACTATGAAGCGGTGGTTCCATAAAACACTGCTCTTCACACACCTTCCTTCTCATTGTCAGTCCCAGCCTATCAAAGTTTAAAAATAAATTCAACACTGCCCTTCAATGCCCACCCCCCTCTCCAGTCCCAGTCTATCATACTTTCATAGTCCACCCTTTAATTAATCCCCCCCCCCCCCCCTGCTCCTCTCTAGTCCCAGTCTATCGAGGTAATAAGATATCTGTGAAGACACTGTGCTTTACCCTCTCCACCCAAGTTCCAGACTATCATAGTAAAAAGACATCTATCAAGATGCTACCCTTTAAAACACACACACACACACACACACACACTTTCCTAGTATATTACATACATACCTGGGTGAAACTTGTGTAAAAACTAAAAACCTGAAAGGCCAGGATCCAGGGGTCCCCTAACACCCAGCAACCTGGTAAGGGAACCATGGAGGTGAAGACCCTGGCCAAAAATGATTTTTTCATGGCTGAAGAGTAGGCCTACTTTTGTGGCCTCTCCTGAAAGGTAATCTATAATTTTAATTGATTCCAATTTTTCAATCTCTTTTGCTATTCTGTGTATGGTTCCAGTTTTTTCCTTCCAAATTAAAGAAAAAAAAAAGGAACCTTCCATCAGCCATAACTGTTAAATAACATAGATTTCCGTCCCAAGATGGAAGAGTTTCACCCATGTAAATAGTGAATAGTCATCTATGAAGACACTGCCTTCTACCCTACCATTGTCCGTTTCCTACCCCTCAAGCGCACCTCATCCAGTTTCTTGATCACCTCCACAGCCCCATGAGGGTTGTGTTTGCGGTAGCTACTCATAATGGCCTCAAATACATGCTCTGTGTTGGGGTGGGTACTCAGCAGCGCTCTCTCCAGAACATACAGGTCCACTCCTTTATCCTCGGGGGTACCCTCCAATGATGTCAGCCCAAAGTCGATCAATACTACATCCAGCTCCTTTACGTCTCTGTCTAATATGTCTGCTGATGCCAACTTTTCTGTACCATCAGTGTAATTTTTTAATTGTGGAGC
This sequence comes from Monoplex corrugatus, assembly GCA_030674185.1. NCBI lineage: Eukaryota > Metazoa > Mollusca > Gastropoda > Littorinimorpha > Ranellidae > Monoplex > Monoplex corrugatus. Next base: position 17,998,780 of record JAPXFY010000014.1, on the reverse strand, counting down.
TAACAACATATTGGAGGTGGTGAGGTCTCCATGAATGATGTTAGACTTGTGCGCCATGCCAATGAGTTGTCCAATCTTGTTGGCCAGTTTTAGCAGGGGTTCTTCCCCTTGCTGGTGTTGCTGGACATTGGCGATGAATTCACGAACAGTGACTGATGGCTCAATATACTCCATGTAGATACTGTTGGATTCCATGTCAACCATGAAGATGGTGGGAGTACGAATACCTGAAACATAAAACATCTGACACATTATGGAAATACAATAGAATAATAGAATAATCTTGTTTAACATTTCCAGGCTAATCATTAAGATCCACTATTTGATCTTTTTGTGTTCCCATCAGACATCACATGGCAAATGATCTCAGGCATGCACATCCAAACTTTATAAATCACTAAATGACACTGAAAGGTTAGATCTCCCTTAGAAATAAATAAAGTAAAGAGGACCAGACACTGATTCAAATCAAGCTACAGCATTTGTGAAGACCTGTACATATGTGTGTGTGTGTGTGTGTGTGTGTGTGTGTGTGTGTGTGTGTGTGTGTGTGTGTGTGTGCACTATGTGTGTGTCTGTGTGTGTGAGAGAGAGAGAGAGTTTGTCTGTGTGTAATGAAATCTTTATCTAAAGCAGGATTGCTGATGTCCCAACTGAACACTGTCTGCATGCATTGCATTGAACAACTTACAAAGTGAACTGAAACAGAGATCAGAATAGTTAGGCCACTAAAAGAATATAGATTTACAGTGTGATTTTTACCCCTGGCCCAAAACAGGCTGCACAATGACATACTATGGTTTTAATTTTGGTACAAAATAGCATAGTGCCATTAGGCTGACTAAGAGACCTGTTCAAGACTGGCAAGAACATCTCTTGGTTATATGAAAGGGTGCAACTTAGAAAAAGTAAAAAAACTGAAAGGGGCCCATGGGGCGGCAGCGCCCCATATGGGGGATCTGGGGGCATAACCCCCCCAGACGCTGAAGCTTTTTCGAAACACGGATTTTCCGTTTCTGACTCTTCTGAAAAAACAATTCCGTCGTTAAACGGAAAAAGTTGCACCCGTGTATATGGCAAAGGAACACAGGGCAAGCAAATGATCATGGCACAGCTAAATAGAGACTGTGCTTTACAAAAGCATGTCAGTTTTCAAAACACCGAGTAAGAGCTGACATACCACTTCTCTTGATACACATTACTTGTAGTGAAAACTGAAAAGATGTTAAATCAAAGAACGAACATTACTTGGATTGGTACAACTGCTAAACATTAATGTTAGGTAGGCCTACAACTATAGCTTAGCCTTAAGTCATTATATTACTAATGCTTATTATTCATAACACGATGACCCAAAGCAATGAGTTCAGATCACTTTATTCTAAATACAAAATGAACCTGAAAATCAAAAATACACTAAGAACCCATCTTTATAACAAAACAAGATAGGTACAAATTATTGCTGAGATGGCCTTAGTCAAGCAATACAAAAAAACAAGAATAAATGCGCAACTCTTAGCACACACACACACACACACACACACACACACACACACACACACACACACACACACAACACACAAACACACACACACACACACACACACACACACACACACACACACACACACACACACACACACACACACACACACACACACACACACAAATAAAATAGAAAATAAATAGTGGACATCTTCCAAAGCACATCATCCATTTTCTCCTGCTGGACAATATGCTTGGATTATCTACTTTTTCTTGTGTTGTTATTTGCCTAAATGTGCAATCACTTGATCAGATCTTTTTCACAAGTATTTACTAAACAATCATGTCATCAATATGTCATGAGTACAATTTTTTTCCAGCATTCAATTTTTCTTGAATGCATGCAGATTGTTTTGTCCAAATTGTGCAGGCAGTATATATATTATATACATACATATATAATATTAGCTACTCCAAACAGATTTTGAGATTTACCTATAGATTTTTTAAACTATTACCAAAAAACAGATCTTTTTATTGTGATTCTAATGATACCAACAGCATTTCTGTATCTCAATTAGGAAAAAAGTTGCGAAATTTTAAAGATTTAATTTTCACGCGCATTTCTGTGCCAAATCGCAAATCAACAAAATTGTCATTTTCAGCAGGCTATACAACAGAACTGATGTGTATTTTCTGATCAGTTTTGCATTTTTCTTGACATTCCTGATGCATAGATGGTTTGATTTTTTTCAGGTAGTTCTTATACAGGGAAAGTGATAAAATTTGCTATCAAAAACCAGAAATATCACTTTATCAGGGTTTTTGCCAATGCCCAACTGATACAAAGTATTTAACACGAAAGCATGCCGGAGACACATTTTCATAACTTTGCTTTCCATTGAGCTGGAAAAATGCTTTTGGTATCACTGGATTCAGCAAAAAAAGACACACTCAACCAGCACACTTTCAAAACTGTAAAAATGAAAAAAAAATTCACATTTATTTGACATTGATTAACCCTTTGACTCCCTCACCCTACCCACTAGCATTCTGTATCGTCACCAGAGATATCAAATCAAAAACTTAACCCTTTGAATTCCTCACCCCATCCACCAGCTTCCTGCAAGAAGTTGGTGGATAGGGTGAGGAAGTCGGGAGTCAAAGGGTTAATAATTTTCTTAATTCTCACAAATCGCAAAACTCAGTCACCCATCTGGATAGTGTTTTGACTTCAAGTGCCTGTCAATATCTAAAGCAGCAGATGATCAATATCACAATTACATGTAGCATGGCTGGTATTGTTCCTGTCCACAGATCATCCATGTAATGAATGTGTGTGGACTAAAAAGCCCCAAAATTTCCATTAACAGTACATAGGATTCATCACAACATGGCAAGGTGATGCTGTTGTAGCCACTGCACTTTAGATGGATAAACCAGTCTCAGGTGGACTTGCTGTAGCTTCAACTAAGTAACATTTTTGTTTTGTACTTGGGAATTCACTGAAACAGAATAAATGTGAGCAGACTAGACAACAGTTCTGGCCACTGTGCTCTGAAGTAATAACTAGTCTGAGTCTTAACTGACAAAGTGTGATATACGGTAACTAGCTGAGATCTGTCACTTGCAATTAACAGGTCAGAATCCCAGGAATCAACAAGTGATACTTGGTGCATTTGCAATAACATGGATGGTTCACATATGTCAGCCATACCGCTTGCTTTGTGGCAGTTTGCTTACTCGCAGTAGACAGATGACACTTTTGTGTATGCAGCGGCGATTTCCTCCACATCATCTGCTCGCCAAATTTGACCATCATTGCTAACTGGAAGACAATCAAAGTCCCAGTAGAAAACATCTTCAGCATGTGTGTTTTCAAAAATATCCTCCCGTGAAGGCCAGCAGAAACAGTCCGTGTGACCCCTGACCTGTTCAGGTACTGGACTGACGCCCAGCTTCCATTCTCCTTTAACTCAACACCTGTCCAATATAGAATCTTTCTACAAAATAAACAGCCATCCACTGGCCCTGCTTGGTGAACTGAAATAGGGCTGCTTCAAGTTCAACAGTGTCTTCATTCATGTCAGCAGCAGATATATCTCCTTCAGGATGAGTTGCAGTAGCAGAACAGGCAGCCACAAGACAGTCTGCAGAAGGGATAGGTCTTTCTGTGAGGAGATGGTGTTGAAGAACTAGCCTGAGATCATCCAAGAAAAACCCTGTCAGTTTTAGACAGCCTTTTTTTATTTGCTGACAACCCATGTAATCCTAGAGGCAGAATTGCAGTACTGTTTTGAATACTTCTTTCCTTCCAACTGAAGTCCTCTTAACTGCAGCAGGAGACGGTTAGTCACGCGTACTGCTGGCAACAATGGTGGTCTTCCCTTCCAGGCAAAAAGCTTCTCCTCAGTCGGTTGTAGGTTTCATCAGCTGAAAACAGCCACATTTCCTGTTGTTATTGTTCTCTAAGTCATGTTTCTATGTCAACCAGTTTGCAGACAAATTCAGTAATTGTCCAGTATTGTCACATCGCTAAATTTTCAGCTTACAAGTTGAATCAATAAGAGAATGTGTTCAGTTTGTTATTCATTTACTGGCAACAATTTATTTCACAGTGCACATTCATATAATTGTAAGAAATTCTGAACAAAATGTGAATATAGATCTAATTATATACGTAGACCTATAGTTTTGTTTTGTTGAAGCTTAACTGATTCATCTGATGAAATTGCGACCACATTGGAAGAACTGTGAAACCGAAAGTACTGCACAAGCTCAGGTCACGTGACCAAATAAAAACCCTTCAATCCATGAAATGAATGCTTTTCTTTACTAAATATATGAATGAAATAAGTGAAAAGTCTCTTTCTCGTAATACTTTTATCATGAAGGTGAGTTAGCACCAATAAATTTAAATAAGTCAGTCATTTTTCGGACCAGCCCACAACATCGAGTTTGTGTTGTTGGCACGATTCCACACCATCTTGTTTCAAACAGCGTCGGCTCAAAAAAGTTCACAGAACAACAAAATATTCATAAAATCAAAAACAATAAAGAACTTACCAACATGCGCGAACAGTTGACCTGACTGCGATACTGAAGCAGTCGGTGTCACATTTCGGTCACTACTGGTGTCCGACAATTCAGCGTGCGCATCGGCCATGGCGGCTAACAATGTTCGCGACGAGCGGTACACTTCGGTCTTTTTGATCGCTTGCCGCTTCGCGTGGAAATGATAATGAAACAACATTTTGGACAAATATTGTAGAGGGAAGTCTGATCTACAAACTGATGTATTATGAGCGTGGGCAATCAGGTCTTTACAGTAGAAATTCTATTTTGAACATTTTATTGCTTGAATTTTTACACACTGACAGCATGGATCGTGACGAAACGGGCATGAAATAAGGATCTGGATGTCTTCTTTCATTTCATTGGGCGATCTTTTTAGATCTAGCCACTCACGCGATGCGACAGAGCAGTAAGTAAGGGTAGTGTAAACAGAAGGCAATCGGCGTTACGTCAAGACAGCTGGCCGAACTCGCTAGGGTAGGGCGAATGAACATGTAATAAAACATATAAAAAATGAGTATTAGTCTAAACAAGTACATCAATCAAACAACGAAACACCAATCTTTTTATTGCAGTAGATTTTATTACATTTTCTTTCACACATCGCAAAATATGATGAGTTGAAAAACACCAAAAAGTAGGTCAAATCTGCAGACTTTCCCCATGACGCACGCTGTTTGGAGTAGCTAATAATATATATATATATATATATATATATATTGCTGCATTGTCCATCATCCATGTATGTGCTGGATGTTTTTGTTTCCATAAGCCACCATACATGGACATGATTTAAAAGGTCTAAAATTGCACTTGATTACAACTCAGACTGGTCACAGTATCCTTGTGCACAATCCAATGGAACAAGTTTTCAATACTATTGTCACCTTACGCATCTTTCCCACGATCAGATTGTTCCATACAACTGCTGTCACAAGATTTCGTTGATCAGTAAATGTTGAGCATAGACTTAATAATAGATGCCAGCACAAAGTCAGGGGTAAGGTTGGTGTTATGATCACCAATCCGTGAACATAGTGTTGCAGGAGGTAAGCCCTCTGCAAGATTTTATGGATACATTCTGTGAGTAGAGATTAGATTCACATGCAAATGGTTGTGGGTTCAAACCCAGGGTGCGCTACATTAATTTAAAACTGGCCTTCTCACTGTCCCATCTTAACATCATTGTTGTTCTGGTGGTGTCAGTATAGGATTAGATAAGTCCCCCTTCCCCCTCTTCCCTGGGATGGTTATCCCGGTCGGCCATATCACCTGAGGTAGGTGTCTACATAAAAACTGAACCAAATCAATCAAATGTACACATTACCAACACAATGCCCTTAAAAGGGTGACTGTTTGGGGTAGGGTAATGTTAACTTTTTATGCCAATCACTAATCAGTGCACGTTGCCAGATTTCCGATATGCAATTAAACCGGCTCGCAAATTATTTTGCCCGAAGCCAGGGACCTAAACAGCATCTGTTACGTAGACATATTACTGCTACAGTTAGTGTTACGTTTATTGCTGTAAATCTACTCACCATTTGTACGACACCGAAGCATTGCTCGCACTTCAGACTTCAATCTTTGAGTTGTCAGAGATTTGTCCAGCACTGGGTGTCTGTAATTCTTTTTAAAACGCTCCTTGACGAGACACGGCTTTCCGTAAAATATGCACCTCTCAAGCTTTGCTTCTGCTCCCTGTTTTAAGAAGACGCGATCCATGTTTTTCTTATTTTTGTTGCTGCACATGTGTTCACACCGTGGTCTACAAAACAGCCGCCATGTTACTTCCGGGGAGGCCTTTGTGAATGAAGGTTCAGAGAGGAAACAAAGCAACAACAACAACAAAAATGAAACTGTACATGAACATTTTATCTACATTTTTCTACTAAACTGTGTATTTTATGTTGTGTATTCATAGTTCAAATTAAATATCTGCAAAAGAGTCAATTTTATAATGCAAACTATTTAACCGAAAAGATAGACTAGTTTTGACTTTTAGGTGATGGGACGTCACTCTGCAATAAGTATGTGCTATTTGCCTACCGGTACGCTGGCATCAAAATCATCTGACAGCAACATGTCTGGCAAAGGGGATGTGGATACTGCTTCTGATACAGCAAGCACAAAACCCCGCACCGAGGAGAAAAACGGCAGAGACAATGGACAAGAAATCACGCTTTACTATTTTCCTACATCGTTTTCTTCTCAAAAGGCAAGAGCCAAATTAAAAAAAAATTAGTAAACAAGCATCAAACCATATGCATGCTGATATTGCATGACCTTTACGGTTTTAGTCACAAATTAGTGCACTGTGCTTGTGACCTCTTAGTTTTAGTATGGTAGTTTGATACATAATATCTTTCAAACTCACAGCATTCATTAAAATGATATTAGTACCATGTCTTCCTTTTCAACAGTTAACAGCAGAAAGAAACATTTGTCAAAGAATAGATTCTAGACAAAGACCACTGATTTTACATAAATTGTCAAAACATCTGAGGCCTTTGATATTTTTAACAGAATATGTATACGCAGTATCAAATCTTAGACCTAGTCTGTTAACTGTTTTGAAGTCCTCTAGATTTATTAACAGAATGTATTAAATGCAGTATCAAACCTTTACCTCAGGCCATGTCTGTTATTTGTTTTAAAGTCCTCTAGATTCCCTCCCACCCCCCATCCACCCACCCCTGCTTTTGCAACTTTTTTTTTTTCCAAATCAGTCATGTACAAGTACTACAACAAGATAAACAAAGCACAGACATCCAAATCACCAATAGTACATCACTACATGACATACTGGTAGAATAGAATAGGATAGTACGCATCACATGCACACAAAAAATTAGTAAAAGTATTTTCTTTTTCAGATGTATGTTTGATCCAAACTTAGAATCCATTTTACCATTTAGTGTAGGAGAGGAACAAAAAACCAAAGAAAAAATTGCAAAAGAAATACAGTGCAATGCCCTCGATAGAACTAATTAATATGTCTAACATACATAACATAAAATGTAGAACAATATATTTAACCCTTTCGGCCCCTTATTTCTAGTCCTTAGTTATCCTCTCTTTCCCTCTTTTCCAAACTGTAGAAAACCCTTCATTCCCGGGTTTCTGGGACGATCTATACTGAACTGTACAGTGACTTCATGCGAATGGATATAAGCAGACGAGTTATGGCTTGCATGTACATAAAACTATATATGAATGTGTTCAAAAATGAATGTATTATATGTCTGTCATATTCAAAAGAGGGTGGCGACACATTCGGTGACATGCAGGTGTGAGACAGGTAAAATGTGGACCATAAATTACACACATGACAGACAAAACAAAACAAAATACGAACAGAAAAACAGATATGGCGTTGCCTACCTTTACTTGTTCTGTGAAATGT